>OZ018389.1:25372671-25780062 GCA_963969525.1 Ontholestes murinus
ATATACCGAAAACCAACACACACATTCAACTATATTCACGCATCATCAACATCACCCATTAAACACAAGCTAGCAGCATTCAACAGTATGATTTATAGAGCGATAAACTTGCCATTATCAAATGAAAACAGGACAAAAGAATTAACATTCATAAAAACATTGCACAATCACTAGGTTACAATAGAGATACAATAAATAAACTCATCAATAGACACAAAATTAATCACAAAATTAAACAAAGCACAAAACTCAATACGTCAAAAGAAACCAATAACAGAAAATATGCGAAATTTATATACAATCCAACCATTTGCCACAAAATAAATAAAATATTCAATAAATTTAATCTAACAGCCGCGTATTACAGTGAAACAAAATTAAAATTTTATTTAAATAACACCTTTACCAAAATCGATGATCTACAAAAATCTGGCATATATTCAATTAATTGTAATAATTGTAATAAATTATACGTTGGTCAAACCCAAAGAAATTTAATTAAGAGATTTAAAGAACATAATTATCATCTAAAAAATCAAAATCCAGATAAATCAGCAATAGCTTTCCATAATTTCCAAACCGGACATCAATTCTCACTTCACAATGTAAAATTATTAAAACAATCAAGTAATTCCAGATTAAATATGTTAGAAGCAATAGAAATGTATAAATGTAAAGACAGATTACTAAATTTCGATTTAAGTCCACTAGAAAACCCATTGTTAAGTCTCGTTCCGAAAAAGAATTGTAAACCTGCCGACACCTTTCCCAGTAATACTAATCCCCATCCAATAGAGCCGACATAATTAAACTTAGGTTTTTCCACTAATCCCTGTAAGGTATATAAACAGATGTAATTAGTTTTAAAGCATTCAGTTATTGAAAATGAGCACATGGTGCTCGAAATGTACATTTAACGTGTAAAAATAAATTAGTGAAGAAAGGAAATCAAATCGTGTTTTATTAGTGATTATTACTTCACATAACTCAAAACAAATAGTGAATACAATATTTGAGCCTAAATTCGGCTTACTTTCCGAGAGAACAAAGCAAACCCCCACCAGATGAGGTAAGTGGACTCGTGGAGTGGTGTAGAAGAAAGCAATAAACGCTTCCTCCTGTGCTGTGATATAAAATAGAGGTAAGGAACTTCAATTCATTATCTCCAACAATTTAGATATTATTAATATAAGTAGGGAGCCTAGCAATCAGGCAGGACATAACTCTAGCTGATGCCTTTACATAAAGCACAATTCAAAATTGCATGTTATTAAAAAATCCTCTTTGTCGGACCATTAGCAGATTGAGGTCAACTTAGAGAATACAAAGGAAAACGTAATTTAGTACAGAAATCCGAGCAATACTGACTGGACTGGAAAATAAGCATCTTTAAGGCAAATTCAGAAAGAAATCTCCTTCCAGGAACATGCCCTGGTGAACAAGAATATATGTTACCTCAAGATTCAAGCTGGGAAAACTTTCAACAGGCACTGTTGGAATATAATATAAAGAGTTAAAGAACTCGTGAAGGAAAACCTGGAGAAAGTTCTGTGAGGAAGTTACTGATTCGACCCCAACAGCCAGGATCCACAAAGTCCTGTGCAAAGACCATTCCAACAGCATCGGACTAATTTAAAAACCTGACGAAAAACAAGAAAACACTGCTCAATCTACTGAAAGAAGCATATTCCTATCTAATAGAAAAAGCAAAAGCAAAGCTGGTAATCTCATTACCAAAGAAATAATTGAATGGGCAGCTGGTAACTTTAAACCCTTCAAAACGCCAGGAAATAGGCTAGGGTGATATTTATCCCCAAGGCAAGGACGAAACAGTGGAACATGTGTTAACCACCTGCCCGGCTCTCGCCCACCTTAGAGAGTGGGTCTAGGGGAGGTCTGGCCGAACATGGCCAACAACGCAGGGCTGTCCCAGTCAGGGGGCACAAGTGCTCTAGTCAATGATTTGATCACCCTTGGCAAACTCAATCCAGATCCAGATCCCCAAAGCAAGCCGTAGACCAAGCCCAAGGTATCCTCAATACCATGGTAAAATGTGAGAAGGCTTCAGTGTCAATCCTAACAAAACTGTGGTGGTATGTTTTACTAATCATAAGAAGCTAAATATCAAAGCTCCCACAATAAAAGGACAAGAAATTGCGCTGTCCGATTAGGTAAAATTTCTAGGTTTAACACTTAACTTAATTGAATCCAAAATCAATGATGTTCTGTCGCCCTCTTCTTGATTGATCTGATATCCTATTCAACAATCCCCGTCTCGCTGACTTAAAAAAAACTGCAGGTATTTGGACTAACATATCTTCATATCCTTACATTAGTAAAAAAATCGACATCCTCTCAACCCTAAGATAAATAATTATTTTTGAAGGACATTTGAAACACCTCTTCTTAATCAATGGTGAAAGACACCTTAAAATCATCCATCCACTCATATTGACATTAGCTAAAACCATATGTAAGTATGAGTACAAGAACTCTGACCATTGAAAATGCGATCAAAATTGTTTCTACATGTTTGCGGTATTTATGTAATTGAAATAGCTTTTGCGGGGCAGTTAAAATGTACATTTAAACCATCAAATAATAATGGCTACGACGAGGACTTTTTTAATTTAGTACATAACTGGTACGATTCATTTGAAAAGTCTCCCTTACCACCTCCAAATGACGATTCAATAGACGAGACAAATTATTATTCAATATTACACTCTGGTAAAAATTCCTCTTCTGGTCACGATAAAATTCCAAGATCAATCCTCAAAAAACTACCCCATGAAATACATATGTTTATTTTAAAAATTTTCAATTACTGCCTCTTCCGTCAATATTTCCCTCCCGAATGGAAAAAAGGCATTATTATTTGTATCTCCAAACCTGACAACGATCCCTCACTTGTTTCCAGCTTCCGCCCCATAACACTTCTTCCTGTAATTGGCAAACTCCTTGAAACCCTCATCAAACAAAAACTCCTTCAAACCTCAATCAACTCCATTCCTGATTACCAGTTTGGTTTTCTCCCCAAAAAATCTACCACACTTCCTCTCTCCATCCTAACGTCCAATATGCAAACTAATCACCTCAAAGGTCAAAAGTCAGTTATACTTTTCTTAGATATACAAAAAGCATTTGATTCAGTTTGGCATATTGGACTCCTATATAAATGATTCCTACTTAAAATTCCCCATCATTTAATAATCCTTATACACAACTTCCTATCCAATAGATCCTGCCAAGTAAGATTTAAACAAACACTTTCCCATTCCTTCCCAATCTTACAAGGCGTCCCTCAAGGTTCTCCCTTATCGACACTCCTATACAATATATTTTGTCATGATATTAGTAATCCTGATCCCACATATTTTAACCCTTCACAATATTCCTTGCTTTTCGCCGATGATACCGTTCTTGTTTCCCATTCACCCTCCTTTTAAATCGCCCAACAATCCCTCCAACGTTCCTTCGACTCCATACAAGCGTCGTGCTCGAAATAGCGAATCAAAATTAATCCTTCCAAATCCCAACTATTCATCCCCTACCACAAAATCTCACCACAATCTCCTACGATCCGAATCAATAATACTATTATTTATCCCACATACACCTGCAAATACCTTGGCATCCTATTTGACTCAAAACTCTCCTTCAAACTCGGGCACAAACAATAAAAAACAAAATCAAAACCAGGGCTCGGCATTTTAGATCACTAACATATAAATAGCAAGGAATATCTGTAAAAACTGAAACACACACATATATATATATATATATATATATATATATATATATATATATATATATATATATATAAATCAATATGCCGGCCCTTGTTAGATTATGGTGCAATCCTTTTTACCCAAATCCGTCCATCCATCCTTCATCACTTCCAAGTTGCCGAAAGATCCGCCCTAAGAACCCTAACGAAACTCCGACACCCTGCCAACCCACTCCACAATCCCTCAAATGATCTTCTGTACGAAACCACCCAAATCCCACCCATTTCCCAACGTATATTAAGCCTTAGCGTTAAATTTGCCAATAATCCTCACAACCAACCCTTGTTAACCAAATTCTGTATCCTCCGAAATCCAAATATCCCTTCTAAATATCAATATCCTCCCCTCACAATTCATCAATTCATTTGGACAGTTCAGGAATCATCAGGACAGTTCAGCTAGCTAGCAAAGATACTTTTTTTCTCACCTTAAATTCAAGACAGGGCTGAAAGACCGCAGGTCTATAGCCCAGACGGACTAACACCATTTATTTGTTTTCATATTTATTGTTATTGCTATTATGTATAATGTTTTGTCCAAATAAAGATTATTATTATTAATATTATTAGCGAGAGTGCAGAATCGTTAGCAATTAGATAGGGACCGGTGCCATTCGCCATTGGGATACAATTAATACAATTAATAGGGGTTTAGAGTGACGGGAGCGATCCTTTAATGTAGCAAGCTCATTTATACAAAAGCTAGTGGAAGGACCACCTAGTAAGAACCAAATGAAAGATTAATAGTATTTTTGAACAAAAGAACCAAATAAAAGATTCGTAGTAATTTTGAACAAAGAGGGGATAAGGAAACACAATAGTCTTTACTCTTTTGGACAGTTTCCACTTTGGCGCTCTCATAGTCACTGTTACTAGATTTGCCTTCGTATATATACCCAGATAGTTGAGGCTGATCTTTGTTAAAAGTTCATTTTTGATATATTTGATAATTAAACATAATGACACATTCAAATGTATTATTCTGTATAACTTACATTAAAACATCGTATGCTGCTGGC
Source organism: Ontholestes murinus (assembly GCA_963969525.1). Taxonomy (NCBI): domain Eukaryota; kingdom Metazoa; phylum Arthropoda; class Insecta; order Coleoptera; family Staphylinidae; genus Ontholestes; species Ontholestes murinus. The sequence continues at coordinate 25,377,481 of OZ018389.1, forward strand.
GATTCTTGACTTATCCATACAACTATGAGTTTCTCATAATCCTCTATACCATTATATAACTCGTAAATCTGATACTTTCGTAGTCCTCCTCGGTGGATCGAAATCCTTTTTAGTAAGTTCTTCTCAGTTTCGCTGTTTAATATTCCTTTAATTTGCACATAACTTTGTGTAATTGTGAATGGTTTTCAGTATATTAAATACAAGCATTATTATTAATAATTATAATCCTTAATGATCTATATCTACTTCGGCAAGTAGTTTCAATGAAAACGCTTCATTTTCCACTTACATTACAGCAATACCAATCCTCCTGCAATCTTCTGATATTACTGCAATATGGCCATTGGCGATTTTACTTCTAAAGAGTGAAGAGCAGATCGCATTGTGCCTTGTCTAAGCCATCATCATCTTGCCTTTTTATCAATTTATATCTGTTTTTATATAGATTTTATTTTTCATTTGGGGTCTTTATCCTACAACATTCAATATGATTGTAAGCTTCTTGTCTACTTGACTATAAACTCTAGTAAGTTCGCTGGCACATCTCCACTAGACTGAATTATGAGATTCTCGCTATCCGGTAATCAGTTATTAAAGACATCATAGATTACAATTTTCGAAAATGAAGTTAATTTTACTAGTGTATGTGGTGCCGCACCCGTTAAATTGGCAGTCATTCTTGCTCTCCATTCATCATTCTTACAATGACACGTAGTAATAGTAATCATTTCTCAGATCAAAATAACCATATTTGGCCAAGCATTAGATTAATTATCTATGAGGAGTAGTATACATTAAGCGGAGTTGAATATTTTGAAGAATAATGGGTACTGATAGAAAAAACCGTTTTTGCAATTTTATAGATAATTATTGTTTACGTAAATATTAGAATATGTTGCTAGCCTGTTGGATAAAACAAATAATATTTCAATAATAATAAAAATAATAATTGGTTTCCCCACTTAACTCAGCGATAACTCCTTCTTGTAATCGTATCTTTCTAACTGTTCGTCTATTCCACCTCTGATTTCTTGTCGGTCTATTACTTGCTATACTTCTTTCTGGATAACTTTTATATCTTTATCCTCATATCTTTATAAAACCTATTTGATTTTTGTGCTTCAACACACTCTGCACCTGAAAATTATCTTTGATTCATCTTAGGCCCTTGGCTGTTGCAATAACTACTTGGCTATTAATTTGCTTATTGTTTCCATTGATTCGATAAGTCCACTTAGGTTTTTGAGCTCCTTAAAAATTGTTTTAAGATTGTTTATATTTTAAATTTTACCCACTGCAATTAACTCATTATTCTAAAGTCTTGCCTAGACTTTAAAGCCAAAATGGCAATAAGGATCAACTGACGAACTTAAAACACAGCATTGGGTTGGAGTGGAAGAACATTCTGCCGAGTGAACTCCCCCCAGGATCTCTTACGTCAAAATTCTAAGTACATAAAAGGTCCGCCTATAGGGACGCGCGAAGTTTGCCGGAAGGGTGCGGCCATGTTGTTCGAGGTAGAGCTGTCAAAGTTGCTGTCATTTGTTCAGTATATAACCCCAAATCACCATGGCAAGTTTGAGTGTCGAGCAGCACGTGCAAATTATTAAATTGTTTTACGAAAATGGGTCATCAGTTCGAGCAACGTTCCGCGCACTTCGCCCATTTTACGGTCGCGATGATCGGCCTGTAGAGTCGACTATCCGTCGATTGGTGGGCAAATTCGAGTCGACTGGTTCAGTAAACAACCAGCCAACACTGACACGTCGACGAAACGCCCGATCGAACGAAAATATCGCTGCTGTCCGTGAGAGTGTGCGCGAGAACCCGAGGCAGTCCATTTTTTGTCGTGCATAGGAACTTGGCCTTTCGGAGACATCAACTCGCAGAATTTTGCATCTGGATTTGGGTCTGCACCCGTACAAAATCCAATTGACCCAGGAGCTCAAGATAAACGACCACAGACAGCGTCGGGCGTTCGCTGACTGGGCTCTGGAGCAGTTGGAAGCAGACCCCCATTTTGGCCGAAAAATCATCTTCAGCGACGAGGCTCGTTTCTGGATGAACGGGTATGTGAACAAGCAAAATTGCCGCATTTGGAGTGAGAACAACCCACACGAGGTCCACCAAGTGGCAATGCATCCCCAGAAAGTCACTGTTTGGTGTGGATTTTGGGCCGGCGGCATCATCGGTCCGTACTTTTTCGAGAACGAAGCTGGGGCGGCCATAACCGTCAATGGGGAGCGCTACAGGTCGATGATAACCAACTTCTTTTGGCCTAAACTGGATGATATGGACACGGACGACATGTGGTTCCAGCAGGACGGCGCCACATGCCATACAGCCCATGCCACAATGGACATTCTGCACGAGCGATTTCCGGACATGGTCATCTCGCGCGGAGGCGATATCAACTGGCCACGGAGATCGTGCGATTTAACGCCTTTAGACTTTTTTCTCTGGGGCTATCTCAAGTCGCTGGTCTACGCCAACAAGCCTCTAAACACCGATGACCTCAAAGTCAACATACGCAACGCCATCGCTCAAATTGAGGCCGATTTGTGCTCCAGAGTCATCGAAAATTGGACCTCCCGGATCCGGGCTACCAAACGGAGCCGCGGTGGTCATTTGAACGATGTTATCTTCCATACTTAATGGGGTCGAATACCCTTTCGAATGAAAAATAAATTTCGTTTCTACCTCACACACAACTTGTTTTATTCAATTTTAAAGTTCACGCGCCCTTATTGGCGGACCCTATATTTTGTATCTATCCTTTTGTAATAAATTTATTTCTGTATGAGAAACAAAGAATTAAATACAAATACAAATACAAACTACATCATGTTTCCAAATCAATTGCGAAATAATCTTCTATTAAAAAATAATACATTGCGATGAACACCTACGTTTTGTCTATTTCCTAGAAGATAATTCAATATTAAAAAACCGGAGTTTTTAATTCGTTTCTACATTACTTACTCTAGCACTAACACTGATTGGCAAATGATTTGGCTTCCAAATTTTTAACTTCTTCGTTTATATCTCAAAGTAATTCACAGATTTTCTCTGCATTTTCACCATCTCGATCCTAAAGTTCTCTACTATATTTTCTATCTCAAACTTAATTTAAAACATTAAAACAAAGCGTTTCGAATTGAACTTGAGACGATTGCGCTTCTTGCAAACTCCTGGTCTCTCTTACTCTCTATATGTACCTATGAACAAAATGAACCAATATGGATGCCGAGACAGACGTGCGCGTGTGTGCTGCTCCGAAAAAGTGTAAAAAGTGCAATAATATGCCTGTTTCTGGACTACAGTGTGTAAAGTGTGGTGTTATAATGCATCCTGGATGTATAAAATACTATACCGATATCACTATAATCGATGATAATCGAATTTTGTGTTGCGGACCTATCGATTCACATTCTAACACGGATGATACGTCCAATACGTCCAATTCGTCGACTGAAACAGTGGTGGACCTAAATCCCAATAGAAATTCAATAATCATTAATAATTTAATGAAGGATAACGAACATCTGGTAAATGAAAATAAGCTACTACATAAATTAGTTTTGGAAATGAGCGACAAACACTCTCTACTGTTATTTAAAATCCAGGTCTTAGAGAGAGATTTACACCAATCTCAAATAAATATATCACCTTTAAATTCCATGACTCACTCACAATCGAATTCATCTCCTATTAAATTGATACAAGGACAGGGCCCCGATAATATAAATACACACACTAAAACCATAAACATTTGCACCGAAAAAAAATCCCCTGCAGCGCTCCGAAATAAAATAAATTCCGAAAATTGCAATAAATCAACAAACAAGACAGCCGATACTGCTACACACAATAATAACTACACACCCATAACGGGTAGAAAGAAACCTGAAGAAAATGAAATTACGGCAGCAGCGCCAATGACTGTTTTACATTTATCTAATCTTCAATTAAATACAACTGAAGAAGATGTCCTTCAATATCTAAAGAAGAAATTCCCACAAAAGCAGTTCCACGTAAATAAATTAAATAACAGACATTATCATTCAAGTTTCAAGATATCCGTTCCGAAAACTGAAGCCGAATCCATTCTTAATGAAAACTTCTGGTCAGAAGGAATTAAAGTGCAGTTATTTCGAGCCAACAACAGACAACGCTGGAATCCTTCCAACCGCTACGGTAGCAACAGGCATTGGACTACCAGAAAATACTCTAAATACTAATTGTAACGCGATATACTTAAATATTTTTCATTTAAATATTAGATCAATTTTTAATAAAATTAACAATATTGAATTATTATGTGATCAATATAATTTTAATATCTTGTGTTTATCCGAAACCTGGTTAAAAGAGGCTCAACTTAATGCTTGTAAGGTAGATGGTTATACATTGCTTGCTAATTTTTACAGAAAAAACGATTTCCATGGAGGGTCAGCTATATTAGTAAAACATTACTTATTGGAAATTAGTAAACCATTAAAAATAATAAATAATTTATCAATTGAAGGCGTAATTGAGTGTTGTGGGATATCGATTAGTAAAACAATTTGCATAATCTGTATTTATAGACCTCCGAGTGTTGACAATGAAATAATCGAGTTGTTTTTCAATCAATGCAATCAAATTTTAGATATTTTAACTAAACAATTTGAAACTATTATTTTATGTGGTGATCTAAATATTGACGAGTTAAAGAACAACAAAGTTTCAAATTCGCTTAGAGATTTATTAAATTCTCACAATCTGAATTCATTAATAAAGGATGCCACAAGAATTCAAAAATCTCCAAATTCAGATGACATTTCTAAAACTTCCATCGATTATATATTAATAAATAATACGGACATAGTACAAACTAAACGTAATTTTGATCCTGGTCTGTCTGACCATTATGCACAGTCTGTAAGTATAAAAATAAAAGTAAAATCACATAACAACAATTCGACCACTTACGTAAACAAACGAAAATTCTCCGAATCAAATATAAACGAATTTAGATATATTTTTAACAAAAGTAATATATTTCCTGTATGGTCTAACGATACGGACATTGATATCCTATTCGATAATTTTCACGATCATCTCAAATGGTGCTTCAATGTAGCATTTCCATTGACAAAAATTAGAAACCCTGTTAACAAGACTCCAAATAAAATAAAGTTTTCAGCTGACCTGCAGGATTTTTACGATGGGGTCAAAAACTTAAATTACTTAGTTAAAGAAACGGGTAGAGTCGACCTGCAGTTATTATATAAAAATCAATCTAGGATTCTCAATAATTTAATAATTTCCGAGAAAAAGCAACACGCGGCTAATTGTTTAAATAAAGCAAATAACAAAGCAAAAGCTCTATGGAACCTAGTGCAATATAAAAGTAGAACAAACAACACCATCCACACAAATAAATGTAACAGGGATATTGCAAATGAGCTAGCGACCTATTTTGAAAATTCTGTTAATAAATTAGTTACACCAAATTGTGAAGAATACATATCAAATAATATTAATATTAATACATTTTCCTTTATTTCGGTTTCTAATAATGAAGTAGTCGATACAATATCACAACTACGAAATACTAATGCTACTGGGATAGACAACATTCCAGTAAAATTGTTAAAAGCAACTGCCGACATAATTGCTCCATATCTAACTTTTATTATAAACTCATCTATAACACAGGGTAAATACCCTACTTCTCTAAAAAAGTCTTATGTGATCCCAATTAAAAAAAAAGGTGACGAGTCTATTGAAAATCACAGGCCGATTTGTTTAATAATGGTTATATCGAAAATAATAGAAATAATAATTTCCGCTCGAATAATTTCGTTTCTGGATAAATTTAATATTCTGAATGACAGGCAATATGGATTCCGGTGTGGCAGGTCAACAGAGACCGCCACCGTAAATTTAATACAAAGCACCTTAAATATGTTAGAATTAAAAAAAGAATGTTTTATTATTATGTTCGATTTAAAAAAAGCCTTCGACACTATAAATCATGATATTTTACGAAATAAATTACAGGATATGGGCTTCCGTAATTTCATGATTAGTTGGATTATGTCATTCTTAAGCCAAAGGAAGTATATTGTCAAATATAAGGACTCTTTATCCGATGAATACTCCCTAGATGTGGGTACACCTCAGGGTAGTAATTTAGGGCCGTTAATATTTCTGTTATATGCCAATGATTTGCCATTGCACATTACCGAAGGGGATGTTTTCATGTACGCAGATGATACCGCAGTTCTAATATCAGCTAATTCATTAAATGAGGCTAAAACTAAAGTTTACAAAGTAATGTCGCAATTTAGCAATTGGTGCAGACAAAATAAATTAATAATAAACTCAAGTAAAACTGTAATAATGCAAATGTCCAATATTTATAGAAAAAATATGCAATTAACATTTAACTTTAATAACGATACAATAAATACAGTCGATTCCACAAAGTATTTGGGTATAGTTTTAGATCAACATCTCCAATGGAATAGACATATTGAATTTGTTTGCTCTAAATTAAATAAATCATATTACTTAATCTCAAGAATTAAGAATCAATTTCATAAAGAGTCTATTACCAATATATATTATGCAATTGTTTATTCCCACTTATCTTATAATGTGTCTTTATGGGGCCGATCCAGAGATGCCGATAGGTTATTTGTATTACAAAAACGTATTATTAGACTGATGTTCAACTTAAACTTCACAGAAACCTGCAAATCGAAGTTTATTGAAGAAAAAATATTAACTCTGCCCTGTATTTACATATTTAAAATTTTGTGCTATATACATTCTAATATTTCAGCTTTTCAAAAACATCATGATATTCATAAGTACCCGACCCGAAACAAAGCAAAAATTGTGACAATTAAACATACTCACACATTCTTTGAAAATTCTCCACATCAATCGGGAATCGATCTTTATAATAGACTTCCACAACATTGGTCATCATTAAACAATAATAAATTTAAGTTAAAACTAAAATCGTTGCTTCTGCAGCAGGCTTTTTATAGCATAACTGAATTTAAAAACTACACTATCACGTAGCACTAAGAATAAGAGCCATCTTCTAACCTATTGAAATTTGTTGAAATTTGTTCTGCAATTATTATATTGTGTTATGTATTATGTTATGATTTTAGCGTTTTATCGCTTTTTTTACCATTTTAACTATTTTGTGTACCTGACGTGTCTAATATTGTTAAGTAACTATGTAATGGACAAAAATAAATTCTATTCTATTCTAACTGCTTGAAACTACGAGTAATTTGAAACTCATTTCCAACATTACTTTTGTAGTGTAGATAAGTTATGGATAACTCTTCTACATATCTGTCAATGGAGGAGGCCATTTTATGTGTTAAAAACAATTGCCGAGAAAAACGATTTTTATTGTAAATATTTAAAAACAAAAAATGAAAAAAATAGTTCTTAACAAACTCAGGAATAAGTTACAAAGTTCTCATTTAGTAATATATAGCAATAAAATATACAACTTAAAAAATATTTTAGAAGTAAACTAATTTGTTTTTTCTTTGTGGAGAAAATAATAAGTATATCAGTATTTTTGTTTTGAAGCCAATGAGACAATCCCAAAGATATTTATAACTTGTTTGTGCGCGTGTAAATCTGAAAACATTAATGTAGTGTATTAATTGTTATAGAATTTTACTTCCAATAGAAAAAATTACCTTGGTATGGATGTGGATCTTTAATTAAAACCTTTTAATCCTTCCAAATATTTCTCTAGGTATATAATTAAAGCAAAAGTTAAAATATAACTTAGCTAAATAGAAGTTCAATAATTGAATTATTACAAAGGATAAAATTAATAAAAGCCGGCAACGCCGCATCCGATCAACAACATAACCTAGAACGTTGTTTATTTTCGTTTATTATGAGTCATGGCTAGAATCTCAGTTTTATTTAGTTATCTCACATTATTTTGCCTTATTTCCATATTGACGGTAACAAGAGGTGATTACTATGCCTGTCAGCAAGAGGGCCCTTGTAAGTGCCATTTCGACAATGAAGAGAGCCTCGACTTGACTCATCTGTTGCCCGACAATAAATTCATCTCTGGTATGATGAAAGGGTACACATTTTACTATCACGGATGCCAGGATGTTAATTTTCATAATGAAGTTCTTAATATTACACAAAATAATTGTACTACTCCCTTAACGGTAAGAAAATATTTTTTTTTTAACAAACGCATTTTGTTGCTGTATTTCTTCAATTTAATACAGTAAATACATTATCAATATGTTATTTGAATTGATCAATTGTAAAATGATGATCATAAGATTTCTATTGTTTATAAATAAAATATAGTCGAGCCGTCAATAGCTAAGAACTGTATAGCAATTAATATATATGTATCTCATTCTATCATCATCTTAGGTTGACTAGGACAGAATGAAATGAAAGATGGAATGCGTGTCACGATTCCTCCAATATAGAGCGATGTGTCACAGTCGGCTCTCGGCGGCTCAACTACGTACACTTTATGGTTAATAGTATTGGCTAATATCTAAAAGATATCACTTCCATTAATACACATATATCAATTTACCTTTTTGGAGTCTTCAAACAAAATCTTTTTGTATTTTCACTAGTAAATGTCGAAAAAACTTTAGATAAATAACGGTTATTAATTATTAAAAATAATACAAATAATATTAATAAGCTTTATTAAAAATAATATCATTGTACAATTAAAAGTAATTTATTTAGGTTCTATTAGAAAAAAACATATTAGATACAATATTAATCATTGTCACAGATCGTTTATGCTCATTGGTAAACAGACCGTCATCATTATATAACCTGTAACAATAAACCTCTAACTATTAATGATATAAGAACCTTGTACAATGCAAATTGATTTGTTTCCTATGCTTTTGTTAAGATGGGTTACTTTTAGAACAGTGTTCAAAACAACGTTTTTTCTATATGATTAAAATTTGGTAAATTATGTACCTCAAAGTTGTTGAGAGCTACCAAACTGTACATATAAGTTAAGTATAAGTTGGGGGTGATATTTTATAGAATTTACTTAAGTAACTTAAACATTTATTAATATATAAACTTCTTTCTTATTATTTAAGTTATGTTTATACAATGAGACAGACAGGACGTTTAAGGAAATGGGTCATGCTTCCAAATCTTTCTTCCGCCAGGACAAACTCTATCCACACTTACAAGAAATTGTATACCAGCACGATAACCTGTAAGTTAATAGAGAATATTATGCAAAATTTTCAACATACAAATTGTCGCAACCATCTTAATGATTAAACAAATAAGTCCAAAAACCCATTAATATTTCCTTTAAAATATCAAATTGGTCATGATGGTACTATTTGCTTCCTGATGGAATCCTTAATTAAATATTTGAAAGTTACATCTTACATAATAAATGTAATATATAAAAAAATGTATTAGACTATATTTTTGTCTTGGATAATAGTTCATATTTATGTTCTAATAATTATAAGAAAAGGTAATAAAACCTTACAACATTGGTATTTAATATGAGTATTAACAAATAGAATATTGGTATAAATATTTCAATAATGTAAATATAGTGAAAATAACACTCGGTTTGCTTTAGAAGTGAAGTAAGGAATAAACTGAATGTTATTTTCATTTGAAAACACTTCACGTAATTTCAAACCCTCAATAGAGAAAGGAAATATAGAATTTAATTATATTTTTTAATGAACACAAACAATAAATATATTTTTCATAGTAACTCACAGAGCTGACAGGTTAATAGGTATAATTGGTTAAATTCAGAGATCTTCCATTAAATTTGACCCCATTTACAGAACAACAATAGTTACCCTCATCTGTACAAATGAATTCCCGGAAGCTGTCTTAGATGTGAAAAGCATGGATAAGAATATAAACGTGAGTTACTATTGAAATATTGAGTTCTTCAATCACTTGGGTAGCCACAAACAAGACATAAATATAACTTAACAACCAATAATACTTACTGATTAGAATTTATTTGCAACAAATACAGTCATTAAAATAATTATATGCTAGTAAAACAAAATTAAACGGTCTAATAAAAGTAAGTAAAGGTAGGTATATTGCTATTTTACTGGCCTATAGATTCAATTCAAAGTAATCTCATTTGAACAAACATAACACTTTTATAACATAATATTTAGACACATAAAGCATCAATATGTTACAATCAGTTTTAAATTAGTTTTTTATAAATAACATTAATTTAAACCAGAATGTTTTTTTTTTAAAATTAATATTTGGTTTATTACAGATGTTGAATTTGTTTTCATCACATGCATGTAGACGTTTGGATTACATAGGTTTGAGTACGGGGACAAAATTAATCGTTACCCTTTTGGTTTTGGGAAGCATTTACTTCTTCGCTGGCAGTCTACTTAATTATTACTTAAGGGGTGCCAGAGGGAAAGAAATTATTCCCAACATTGATTTCTGGACGAGTTTGCCAGGGCTTGTTAAAGTAAGTATTTATTCTTTGTGTGTGTGTGTAAACAATATTATAAAAATACAAAATTAACTTATTTTCAGGATGGCGTAGTATTTGTAATGAATGGTTGTAATTCGAGGATGGTCACCACCGCTGATTCATATGATCAGATCTGAATATTTCTTTGTTTTGCTACATTTTTAATTGAACTATTATTATTATTAATCCCAAGCTTTAAGGTACTGATTATCTTCAATGTTAATTCATTTCTACAATATTTTTGGATATCAAATTCTTTTTTTCGAATAATATTTGTTTTGAATATTAAAATGAACATTAATAATTTTTATAAAGTGTGATTTTTGGTTTAAAATTGTTAATTTACATCTTAAACTCTCACCAGTTTGCCTCCTTCATCCGATGATATATATCGCACTCGTTTTCTATAAACAAGCTATTAAAATATACCATAAAAAACATTTTAATTTGAATCATTGTGAAAATTAGTGTAATTACACAATTGACAATAAGATAGTGTCCTGTTCCATATTGTAATATAATATTAATAAAGTTAATATAAAACTTTAATAGGACATTTTTCATTACACGTCACTTATATAATTGCACTACTTATTTCCTGATAAAGTTAATCAGAATTCAAATTGTAATTTGTTAATTGCATTAAATTAATTGTGGCTACAATATTTTCATAAAATTTAATACGGGTGTATTGAAAATTTGGATCAGCAGGTACTCACTTAATCAATAAATGTCTCGAAACTTTCTATGCACATACCATAGTAAAGAAATAAGGTAATATGTGCACAAATATTGTTAAACACCAAAAGTATTGCTTTTCCTCAAGTTAATCATCTATATGTAATAACACTTTATATATTTTTTTTTTGCTAATTTCTCTATACCATGTATGTGTTCACTTCACTACATGCAATAAACAATTAGTGTGCGTGCTTGTGATATCGTTCGGATGTGACGACTATTTTTGTAAATTTGCATTTACGATGATTAGTTTTTAATGTAATAAAGAGTTTTTTTGTTTTATTTTCATGTTTCATTTAAAGGTGGGTTCACTCTTACTGAGTTTTGTTTTATAACAGAACTCAATAATTAAAAGAAACACATAATAAATTGTAATTTTATTGTCATTTACATTAAATATTATGGAAAGCTTAAAACTAATAAATGCACCATTAAAATATAATCCGAATATTTACAAATATGTATATAAATTACTCGTACTCTTTTATGATAAGATCCCCGATGACGAGCTTCTGGATATCGGTGATACCGCCATAGATCTCGGTGATTCTTGCATCCCTATAGTGTCGCTCGGCGGGCATGTCGGTGACGTACCCCATACCACCGAGGATTTGTATACAATTGTGCGCGATGAACGTGGCTGCCTCGCTGGCGGCTAATTTCGCCATTGACGACTCTTTCGTTGAACGGCCCGGTTCGTCGCAAAGCACAGCTGCACGACGTACCAACAATCTAGCGGATTCTAGTTGCAAGGCCATATCAGCTATACGCAACTGAAATTTAATTTTTAGCATTAAATATATTTCCGAGTAGCAAATTGCAAGATTGTGAATATCCACATGCCAGTAATAGTAAATTGCCTATTGTCATTAAATACTTAAATATTTATACACTATTTTGAACTATAAAATGTAATAGTTGATAGTAGTTAGGCAACTTAATTTACTATCTTGTTATAATCAAAAAGTATTGATAAATTTAGATTATTACTTTCCAAGTTTTGAAATGATCGCAAAAGTTTCACGCCTCTTTCATCACAGTAAACTCTAAATTCTGTGTCTTTTTAGCAAAGGAAAAAGTAATCTTTTAATTTGTTCCTCATTATTATTAAGTTTATTCAATTTACTTGGTTTTATGCAGCCACTCATTATAATATCCTATCTTATTACCCAACGAACTAAGCTCATTTTATTTGTGCTGTATGATAAACTGTAAAGTAGTGCATTTAATGGTTCCACACTTACTTTCACTGCTTGCATTTGATTAATCGGTTGTCCAAATGCCTTCCTTTGGGCAGCATACTCAACGGCTAGTTCTAGGGCAGCTTGACCTATACCGATGGCTTGGGCTGCTATACCGACACGAGCCTTATCTAATTGCACCATTGCCATTTTAAAACCTTCACCAATACTTCCTGTAAGAAACGTAAAAGCATCTTAGAAATACAAGAAAGATTGCTACTTAAAAATATTAAAACTTTTAATTAATTGTTATAATGCACTTTAGATTATTATTAAATTAATCATTTAAATGTGCATGCAAGAGCTTTTTACAATTATATTAAACCCTGTATATAAGTTAAACGTTTTGTGTCCTGTTGCTTAACAAGGAGAAATCTATTTTTAATAACACATAATATTGCCGCATACTCAATTCTGCAGTGCAACTTGATGTTATGGATTTGTTGAAAGCATTTGACAAGGTTGAACGTTCTATGTTTTTTGTAAATGACCTAAATTATTGATGGATTCTTATCTGAATATATTACATTAACAACATTTAATCTGGTTCCTACTTCTCGACATCAGTTGTGCCACAGGGCTCAATATTAGGCCCTCTTTTATTCAACATTTTTATTAATAATCTCTCAGTAAAAATTAAACTGTAAAATTTTTTTATGCAGGTACAGAATGAGTAATTGTCAATATTTACAAGATAACTTACTTAAAGTCTGATGGGTGCCAAGTACATTTGATTTGAATATTAGCGTAAAGTGTAAACATATGTATTTATTAATGACTTCAAAGATCTTAGCTTTTATTTTGATACTAAATTGTCCTTTAACCATCATATTGAGGCTTTTGCAAAAGATTTAAATGTTTGGGTTTTGTTTGTCGGAATTATAAGAATTTACAAAATTTGATATTATAAAAACAAATTCAATAGCCAAGAAGAGGACGAAGAAACATAATAATTATTATAATTATACAGGGTGGGCCACGAATAACGACCATTAAAAGTTTTCGGGGTTCCTGCAAGAGGAAAAATCTGAAAAAATTCAACATTGTACGGTTGATTGCGATCTCCTCATGGAAAATATTTTTGACTTTCTATCACTTCCGGTTGTACCGGAAATGGTTACCAACTTTGTTATTTTAAATGGAACATACTGTATATTATTTTATTTTTAAATTCCTTGTTCGATTGCCTACCTCTCCATATGGGTTTATGTCCACTTAACTTTTACAGTTTTTGATTGAAATTTATTTGTCAAATATTGACCTCAAATAGGCATTTAGAAAAATGCCTATAACTTCTAGTAGGTACAAGATAGACACACGAGCGGCATCTTGTATTGTACCTAATGGATTCCTCTACAAAGGAAAAAAAATTGACATGTGTCAATTTTGACAGTTGGTATTTCAAAAATATCAATATTTCAGCGCCTACTTAAAAACATCATATTTCAATTTTTTTAAATGGAATGACCAATATTTTATCTCATAGTGATATTCGCAAGACCTTTTGCTACAAAAAAGTATTATACATTCCTATATCTAGAGCCAGTAGTTTTTGAGTTATTTCGAAATTAGTTTCCTCTCAGAATTTTTATTTGAATGATTCCTGTTCTATTTATACGGGCATTATAGTAGGCTTTGTCAATATTTGTTGAATCCAACGTATTAATATTTGTGTACGCTTCTTTCGAGTAATAATAAAATGAATACCTATACCAATAAAGAAATTATGAATTTATTTGTCATTTATGGCCAGTGCAACAGAATTGTTGAGAGAACTTGCAAAACTTTCAACGAAACTTATGCACACTTACCGCCGATGGATAGAAAAAAGTTTCGAAGACTGGAGTCAAATTTTCTACTATTTGGAAAACAAAACGCAGAAAAAAATCAACCAAAGCTAATAACTGAGAATGAGGAAATTAAAGTAAATGTTTTGTCTTATTTTCAAGCAAATCAACGCGCATCGGGTTGCTAGGAGGATTTGAGAGTAAGCAGAACCCCACTCCAAAGAATTTGGAAAATGTATCAGATGCATAATTATAAATATAAATTATTTTCTCAAGGTGCAGAGAACAGGATTGATTTTTGTGAGTTGTTGTTGCTTAAAATTAATATAATTTGGACGAACAAATCAAGTTTCTCTCATGAAGGTATTTTCAATAGAAAAACCAATCACATGTGTGTCAATTGAAAATCCACATATATCTTTGAGGACGTATAAAAAATAAAGTTTATGCAAATGCCGACAATACCCGAGAAGAATTGGAAGAAAGGGTGCAAGCTGCATTTGCAGAATCTTAATTCAGAAAAAATTAGGCGAGCAACATAAGAGGGTGACGCAACACGTGCTGCACAGTGTTTACATGTTAATGGTTATCATTTTGAACAATTGTTATAATTTTTTTTCTGACAACTTTTTTCAGTTCCTGCATTTAATTACTTATTTAAAAATTATTTTATTCCAGTCTTCTTGCTTCAGTTTTATTTGTAAGTTGTAACTGGGGATAACTATTCATTTTAATAATATTCGGACGAATTTTTCCTAATTCGATTCAATAAATATTGACAGAAGGCTACTATAGTGCCTGTGTGAATATAAGAGGAATTATTGAAATGTGAGAGGAAATAAATTTCGAAATAACTTAAAAACTACTGGCTCTAGATATAGTGATGTATAATACTTTTTTGTAGCAAATTGTCTTGCGAATCACCCTATAAGATAAAATATTGGTCATTCCATTTGAAAAAATTGAAATATAATGTTTTTAAGTGGGCGCTGAAATATTGATATTTTTGAAATACCAACTGTCAAAATTGACACATGTCAATTTTTTCCGTTGTAGAGGAATCGATTAGGTACAAAACAAGATGCCGCACGTGTGTCTATCTTGTACCTATTAGAAGTTATAGGCATTTTTCTAAACGCCTATTTGAGGTCAATATTTGACAAATAAATTTTTAAATCAAAAACTGTAAAAGTTAAGTTGACATAAACCCATATGGAGAGGTAGGCAATCGAACAAGGAATTTAAAAATAAAATAATATACAGTATGTTCCATTTAAAATAACAAAGTTGGTAGTCATATCCGGTACAACCGGAAGTGATAGAAAGTCAAAAATATTTCCATGAGGAGATCGCAATCAACCGTACAATGTTGATTTTTTTCAGATTTTTCCTCTAGCGGGAACCCCGTAAACTTTTAATGGTCGTTATTCGTGGCCCACCCTGTATATTGTAATACTAGCTACAATAAAGATATTTTTTCTCTCTAAAAATAATTATTACGATTATATATTCTAAAAACCAACTGTTAGAAATTGTCCAATGCAGATTTTTTAAAGTTCTGCATTTCAAGTTGGATGGTCATTATATACAGTCAGAGGTTTTGATTACATTATATTGTTCAAATTATTTAATTTTGAATACCTTGAATCCTTTCCAGTAAGATCAAGGATTACTTGTCTTTACAACTCAGTTGGCTCACTTGAGTTCACCTACATGTGCCATAGAAGCCATGTTTCAAAGTTATGTGTCATTATTGACTGAAATCACCATTAAATATTATTTGCAAAGATTTGTGACATTTTTTTGATTTAACTTCAATTCTTTCACTACCTAACCATGCTTAATAATTAATATACACGGATAATTCTTTATTTGTATTTATAATGTATTTCTATTATTATTTATGTTGTATTGTATTTGGGATTTTGTATCTTGTATGGACAATAAATATTATATAAAAAAATAAATTATGACTATACGCCATTAGCTTCAATATGTCAATAAGTAAAAAGTCTATAAATGATGATGTTATGGTTCCATGTACTTTTTGAAAAAAATGTGTTTTTTGTGATTGTTTTTTTTTGCAGTATAAAGGAATATAACATTTGTAATACTATTATTATACGTACCTAAAATATTTTCTTTTGGAACACGAACATTTTCTAGAATTAAATTACAAGACGGCGCTGCTCGAATACCCAATTTGTCGTCCTTTTTTCCAACTGTTAATCCTTCACTTGGTATAGGAACTAAGAACCCAGTAATACCTAATAAAAAAACATATTTTAAAATCCAATATTCATAGCGTTATCTTTTGACACAACCTATGATTAACGATATCCAACTTATATCTTTCTTAAACGTGATAAAACTAGAACTAAAACAACAGTTAAAACAGATAAAGAGAATGTTGTAACAGTCACAACCATGCTCTTCATCTCTTTACATGGAAATCCATACACTGAATTGAAAAATTCATTATGTTTTAAAATATAGAGAATTTTTCAATTCAGTGTATTAGTTGAAACACTTCCTTCACAGCTAGATGTATATTTCAATCACAACCCATAATAAAATAAATAAAGAAAGTGTTTTAATTCTATTATTTACTTTACGTACTCAAAACATTCATCATTGATAAAACTAATTGTGTTGTAAAATAATTTTAAAACCTCACACGATTGTAAAGTGTGTGTTTAATATGTTAAAAAAGTAATTTTAAAGCAAAATTATATTCTATTATATTTATTATAAGTTAAATACAAAAAATAAATACTGGCAATCTACAAACTTGAAATTTTACTTTTAAAGCTATCATAATAATCAATGGAAATTTTAACCACAACACTCACCTTTGTGTTTTAATGATTTATCTATAGTTGCAAATATTACAGCAGCCTTTCCAACTGTCCCACTGGTCACCCACGATTTAGTACCATTTAATACATAGTGGTCTCCATCCATAACAGCAGTAGTTGTCATCGCACTCACATCACTTCCAGCATCTATAATATGTATGGAAAAACGGGAAACATTAAAACTTTCAAGAAGAATCAGTTGCAACGTTTTAAAGGCTTAAATCGCACGAAATTTACAATATTTAGCCAGTCTAGTTCTTTTATTTAAAGTATTTGCAATCTCTGAAGGTTTGTATAGAATTATTTCAGGAAACTGAAAATATGGTAATACTATTATGTTATAAATTATAATTTTTATTTGAATAATAACTACATCTCTTCAGTAAGTTTTTCTCCAATATTTTTTGCATGTAAAATACACATGTTCTAAAAATACAATTTCTCATATTACAAGATATTTTTTTGAATGAATATTATCAAGTCCAGTATTATTGAGTTTAATGGTATAATTTTCTGCATTTATTTTATTTTTATATTGATTTTTAAAGTTTCCATTAAGCCAGCTTTTTAAGTTTTCTAAATCTCGAATTATATTGTTTGTGATTTCTTGTAAATTTCTTAATGTTATATACACGTTGTCCCCTGAAATTTTGAATATGAGTAATGTAATTTGTATTATATCTCGATTATTATTATTGGTTACTATGGTTGTTGCTGCAAAGTGCATGTTAATTTGACATTTTGAAGGTATAATGTTAACAGGAATTTTATGATCATCTGGGATATTGTTTGGCTCAACAAGGAGATGTTTTAGAACATTTAATAAGATGAACATTGCAGTTACTTGTTATTCGTTACGTCAGCATTGTGTCCGTAATAGTAATATTAAAATAACGTGTAAATATGTTTCATTTTGATTCCCTATTTTATTACAAATTAGAAATTACTGATTATTTCCCGTTAGTCAATCCATTAAAATATGTGACGAGCGTGGTAACTAAGCAACGAGTAATGCATTAAAATGCTCGTATTCAAAATTTCAGGGGACAACGTGTATATTATAGCATCATTAGAAGAAAAATGTTTTAAACATTTTTCAGTGTCAATCACATACAGTATAGAGAATAAAGGACCAAAGAAAACAAGTTTTAAATCATAATTTATGTGAAATGCTACTTTTAATTATTCTTTTGTTATGTCCATAGATTTTCAAGTTTTGTATCAATAGTTCGTGTTAACATTCCATTATCTAAATTCTCCTTTCACTTAATATTGCAAATATGTCTTCAATTATATCATTGTAATAGTTGTGTATATATTACTATTTTCAAGATTTTTTTAACTCTGCTGTTATATTGTCTGGACTTGATATTTGCTAAATGTATAATAATTGTTAGAAGTTCTTCCTCATTATTGGGGTAAAGACAGTCATATATTCGTAGACTCTTGCAGTTTTAATCTCTACTCTTTTCTTAGGAGTAGAATTGATTATTTCAATTAAACAAACAACAAAATATGAATAAAATTTATTACATATTTCATAGTTAGCATATGTTATATCATCATACCCAATGTCACTATTAATATATCCTTTGTTAAGCAGAAAAACCAATGGTTGAAAGCACATACTGATGGACTAACTCAATTTTATACTCTTATGTCTATGTTTGTGTAATTCTATTTATGTTTGTCCAAATAAAGGTGTTATCTCTCTGCACAACTTTTGTCACTTGATATCACTTGTTTCAAGGTCTCCAAGTTGCTTATGGATTTTTTGAAATAATTAGTATTTTTAGCTCTTACTACAATATAATCATTTTTTTTATTTTTCTGTCTTATGGATTCTTTGTGTTGACAAATATTTTGTTTTTTTTAAATTTTTGTTCATATATTTGATACATATTCAGACTTCATTTTATTTTTACATTGATTTTGTTGATTAGCAACATTTCATTTGTATAACCTTCATAGAATGTGTTGTATTTTTTATCTATATCTCAGTTCCTACAATTAAATATTATATTATTTATTTTCTCTACGTACATGAATTTCTACTTATAGACTTTACTTTGATTATTTTAATTTAAAAAAAACAAACATTTTATTATGTGCAAATTGATTCATTTAATTTATTATCATTTGCAGCAATAAATTACTTACCTGGCTCACTGAGAGCGAAGCACCCTAAGTCACCGCCCGTAAAAGGAACCAAAAATTGTGGTTTCTGTTCATCCACACCAAACTGGTCCACCAAATTCGCGTACAGGCAATTGTGTATTGAAACAATGGCACCTGTCCCTCCGCAAGCTTTCGCAATCTCTTCCACAGCTATTGAGAGGGCGAGCGTGTCGTAACCTGAACCACCCCATTCCGTCCTGACCGTGACACCCAACAACCCTAACTTGCCCAATTCTCTGATCTGAAATCAAGTATGATCAGCACCGATATACCTACAAATCAAAGGCGTACTTGCTCTGCCGGGAATTTATGCTCCTTGTCCAGTTCGGCAGCAATTGGTTTCAACTTGGCTCGAGCATAGTTCCTTGCCAAGTTTTGTAAGGCAACATGGTTTTCGGAGATTTTGTGCAGAGTGAAATATCGTATAAGTTGCTTGTTTGGCACTAAAATACAATAATAGAGATAACATTAGTACAAGAGAGTCCAGTCCAATGCCATTCCTGTAACAGCAAACCTATAATTTTTACATTAGAATAGTAATGTATTATAAGGGGTTATTTTTTTATTATATTTCTAAACTTAAAAACATTATTTAGAAGAAAAAATACCTTTAAATATCTACTTAAAAATGGTAATGTTAAATGTAATATAAAAATTTTCTATTTAATTGAATTTTTAGATTATTACAAGATTCTCAATATTAAAAAAAAATATGTTTTAGA
This sequence comes from Ontholestes murinus, assembly GCA_963969525.1. Taxonomy (NCBI): domain Eukaryota; kingdom Metazoa; phylum Arthropoda; class Insecta; order Coleoptera; family Staphylinidae; genus Ontholestes; species Ontholestes murinus. The sequence continues at coordinate 25,397,548 of OZ018389.1, forward strand.
TACTTAAAGCCTTTCCCCATACATTGATTAAAATTAAACTTATTTAAAGATAAATGGGTATTATAAAATATTGAAAATCATTACAATAATTTTAGAACCACAAAAACTCCTATAATAAAATCTTTCTTTAATTAATTAAATTTACACTAAAATATAAAAGAATTTTGAATTTTATCAAACAAGATTTGCATTTTGTGTTATGCACAATCGAACATCCCAATAAACGTCGTGTTGTCTAATTGTTACAACAGTACGAATGATAACTAACACAGAATTAATGAAGACAGATGAAATACTCTAAGCACCTTAGAATTAAATTTTCTTGCTGTTGAAGTCCAAATTAAACACCCTTCGTATTTTAACAGATAAACAATGTTATTTAAAATTGATATTAATTTACTTAATTAATTTTAAGATACATAAGTTTTAATACTCTTAGGTTTGACGATTTTATATTGACAAATAATAAACGAATTAGATTATAACCTAAAAGTATACACCTGTTGATTAATTTATTTACTCACCACTCGGTAGGTGTTTGCAGAAGGCCCTAATCGACATCGTGCATTCGTTTGCTGAGCACAGGGGGGCACAATGTCATAGTATGCTAATCGGTCGGCATTTTCGCAGCGTGTAACCATACGGATCACCTTAATTCACAGCCAAGGTTCGCGACGTTGAATTTTTTAAGCCATTGTTAATAAGGACTGTTTATTCTCAACTCTATTAATAGCACGTAGATTTTTGATTAAATAATTAATTATGCGAACAATGCTTGATAAATAAACGTAACGTGATTGTGTAATGTATGTGACATTGCTAAAATGCTAAGTGATAACGTTTTTGAATAAATAATGATAAATTTGCATCGATAAGAAAAAGAGTGCAGATTTTTGTAATATTTTTTATGTGCATAAGATATAATTTATTACAATCGTTGTTATTTACTGCTATACTGATTCTATCTACTAATTGAATTAGTAATGATTTTTAGTCTTATAGTTTGGCAACCAAACATACACCTGAGAGTATTAAGCAAATATCTATATAAAATATCTATCCATATAAAATATAATAAATATATAACCCAATAGGAGTAGATAAAATATTTTAAAATATTCCAATCAAAAATTTGTGGTTAAAACATTGTTGATTTTTCAACGTACTCAATGATTCTTTTAAATAAATACCAATATTACAGTTTAATTCAAATGGACTAAGCTGCGCTTAAGTTTTTTTTGTATTTAATCTTTAATGTGACATAACGTAAAGTACTTGTGTACACAAAACATGCATATATAAAATAGTTATTTAAGGTATAAGTGTAAAAAGTGATGCTTTATTGCACGAACTGGCGTTTAAAAACACGAGCGAGGAACGAGCGAGTTTTTTTAAGCCAGGAGTGCAATAAAGAAACTTTTTACACGTGTGCCTTACAAAATTTTATCTTCGATCGTAAAGGATTTCAAAGAATATATTCTTATGAGTAATATTTTAATGTCATTTCAATAATTCAATTAATGAAAACATATTTTACCCGCAGTGCACTAATGAAAGCGTTACTTAGCAACCAGTAAACAAGTTGCACAAATGTCGGCCGCCATTATTATTTATGGAAAAAATGTTCGCTTTATTGTAATCGCTTCGACTTGCATTTAATGAAATTTTCAGAGTTCTTAAATCTGCCATTTGGTTTGTATTATATATTTTATTTATAGTTTATTAGTTATTTGTATCAATTAATAAAAAATTAAGTTTTTCGTCGAAAATTTGTGCTATAATATATTCATCTGTCAAATTTGACATTTCTGTGCAATAAAAACAGTTTGACATTACCGTGCAATAAAAACGTAAAAAAGCACTAGTGCTTTAAAAAGCCACTTTTACAATGAAAAACAGAAAGGAGACGCTTTTTGCATCATTTTTCATTGTAAAAGTGGCTTTTTAAAGCACTAGTACTTTTTTACGTTTTTATTGCACGGTAATGTCAAACGGTTTTTATTGCACAGAATTGTCAAATTTGACAGATGAATATATTTCGACGAAAAACTTAAGCTCCCCTCCTTTGCAACTGTCTGCGTGTTTGACACCTTCTATCGCCTTCTGGATGGCATCGACCGTGGAATGGCCCTTCCTGAACCCATGGGCTTCTGTTTCCTCAATTTAACTCCTGATTCTTCCGTTCAATATGTGTTAAAAGATCTTGCCGTTGTATTGAGCACGCATAATGGCCTGTAGCTCTTTTCTGTGCTGTTTCAGCGAAGCTAATCTCGCTATTTTCCACTGTTCCGGAAAGACACTATCTCTTAATAGCCTGCTGAATAGTCGGGGGAGTAATTTAGCTCCAGCTCCCTCATTGCAGGCTATTTTAACCACCTCAGGGGGTATGCCGTCCGGGCCTGGCGCATTTTTCGACACTTCGTCGGCTGTGCAGTGCGGGATGTCATCCAGGTTGATTTGTATGTCGGGCCATAGAACTGTGTCCGTGAGTGGGATGGGTACCCCTGAGTTTCCCTCTGACAATTTTGTATCCATTTCTTCGCAAAGCTTTTCCCATTCTTTTCTTTTGGATACTTCAATTGCACTTTTTGTCCTCCTTGAATTTTACTCGAGCCTATCCGTAACGTCAAATCGCTTCATCACCTCCTCTGCCTCTCTCCCCCGCAACCATTCTTCGGGTTCAGTTGCATGCCCTTCTCTTTTCGGCAATCTCCTCATTTCACTAGTACTTTGCCTTCCATTTTTGCCCTTGTTGTTCCAGGGAGCTCTCTTTCGCAATTTGAGGAGAACTCGATTCACTTCTGCAGCGTCGAGGTCAGATCCCTCTATTCCCAGTTTTCCTCTGAGGTGTTCGGTTAGCTGTACCGTTCGGCTGAACCTCCATCCTATCAGGGGCTGGTTGAAGGCCGTCTGAGCAATCTTGTCTTCGTCGATCGTGATGAGTATGTTATTATGATCGCTCAGGTTTTCAGTGTTGTCTCAGTGCTGACTCTCCAGCTCCTCACTTTTCTTAGCATTCTTTGGCAGCACATTGTGATGTCAATGTGTGACTTTGACCTCGTCTCTCGTATGTAGGGGTCGTCCTGTGTTGATCACTACGAGATCCATCTCGGCTATCCAGTCCTTTGTTGTTAGGCCTCGTGCGTCTTCCGTGGCTGATCCCTACAGCTTGCATTTTAGGAAGCGCTCGTACTCCGTCGATGGTATGTTTGGCGATAAATACCAGGAGTAGAAAACTATGTTTCGGCCCATGCAAACCCGTTTCCGTTGCCTGAAATTGAAATGTGATTCATGCCTATAGATCCAAGGTGTTTTAGTATAGCTTCAACTGTTTTATAAGCATCATAATTACTAATGCCCAACGGAATTAGCCCTTAGCTGCACCACTTCAATTTTGTGACATAACTGCACATGGGGTCTTCCAGGACAACAAGTTGAAAAATTGCTTAAAAATTTCTTCTATTCTTTATATAGGACTACAGAACTGTACAAAAGTGTTAATTGGTACATTATGGATGAGGTCCCTCAGACCCCCAGGTGCAGCTAAGTGTTAACTGTCTACTCAGTTTAAAAAGATTGGATAAATTGATAAGTGGTGATTTCAGAATATTTTAGTTTGGGACAAAAGACAAGGAACAATAATTTTATTAACAAAGGGTTGCGATGGAGACACTTTTATTTAAAACTTTTATAAATAGGTATTTGATATGAATTATATTAATTTTAATAAATATGCACAAAACTGATCGTTCAAATACATGATAGCGTTTTTTTGACCGCGGGATTTGTAAATGTGTTTTTTTAATAGAAATTCTTTGATTTTGATATGTTAGATTTTTAAAGGGCCGTGCCCAGATTTTATATATCTGAACGACTTTCATAATATAATTACAATAATGCAACCTCTACATTACAAAGAGAAAACATGTAGATTTGACAATTTGTATGATTTTTTTTGGAGTACTACATCACAAAGAATTAATGCCTACTCAATAGCCCAATGATATATCTCAGCAATAACAGTTGATTTTATTTCTCTAAATATTTTATTGAGCCATTTTGGAAACTAACGTTGAAAGAATAAGCTCTCGCAAGAATTGAACAACTTTTGGTAATGTAGGAGGGTGTGTAATTAGGGCAGTATCATCTGCAAATTTCAGGAGATATTTGGAAAGATTAAATAAGAGAGGATATGGTTTCGATATCAACATAAAAGTGTTAAACAATAGAGGCGAAGGAGGAAAGCTGTTGATTTTAACTTTTAGTGATTTATTGGAAGGAAATTGCTTAATGAATATGATATGCGGAGGGATATTTTGGAACGGAATTAGTTTTTAGTTTTAGAGATGTGCTATAAAAAGAAACTATATAATTGCTTGCAGGACAGGTGGATAAAATTAAAACGGCTAATGAAATATTATAATTAGTAATCTAAAATAATTAAACATAAAATGAATATCATTTAGCCAATATATGGTATATGTATGTGTTTGAAATTTTTAATTGGAATGCGCGCTAAAAATTGTTGGATAGAGTGGAAAGCTTTAAATTCGGTCTAATTAAAGGCCGGCGGGATGCGGATGCGGATTTCTCCATAATCTAGAAAATTAACGGCCGACGATGAGTAAAATATGGGCCTGGTGTATAACAGGAAGGATGTTGTAATGTTTTTTGTGATTTTTTAATTAGTTCATGGTATCTGTAAAATGAGGCCAATAGACGCTAATTAACTGAATCACCACAAATCATCATGCTGGATGTTAAATTAATACATTGGGGTTTTAACACTTTGCACTGGAAAATTTTATTATTATATTGATTTTAAATATAATAATAAATATAATTTTTGAGGGCATTGGGTGTTTTCCGCAAAATTATCTTAAAAATAAATAAATTACATAAGATTCTGATTATGTGACTATCGTAGTACTTAATACATTTTTTTGAACGCAGTACAATTTTTAAAAACTAAAATATTGTATAAATGATCTGGTTACAGCATTTATACAATATTTTGTATTGTTTTATTATTATATTTTAAATTTAAAACTGCTTACGCAATTGGTCGCTTTTTTTCTAATAACAGTCGCATTAGAACTTGTTTAAAACTGTTAAATTGTAGATGTATTTTAAATTGTTGAAAGTTTTTTATTAAGGTTTTTATAAATTATCTGTTTATAGTTACCTATACTAGAGTACATCTAAAATTACACAAAGAAAAATATGAGGAGTTCAAAAATTAGAGAAAAAAACCAAACAGAAATTAAAAGAGTAATTTAATTAATACAAAGGATACAAATTAAAAAAATCATTGAATGAGCTAAAATTAATTAAGACAATAAAACAAATAGAAACAGCAAAAAAGTAGTTATGATTAAAAGAGTAAAGAATACATTTTTAGATGTGCTTTTGAATCTATTTATAAAAATTAATAGATTATATGTAACAAAAAAATACTTACCATGCAATGTTATATTATTATATTCCTAACAAATTCATGTTTTAATGCTACGATTTAAACCTTTTTTTTAAATCTCAACTCAAGTAAAATAGCAATAGTTTCAAACGAAGCTTAATATTTAAAAAAAAAGAAGTACTTTCAAGAAAAAAGGAGAGAAAATTATGACGTATACCCATTTAAAAAAAGTAAAGAAAATAGATACAAAATTAATACCTATTATGCTACACTCTACAAATGTGTACACAGCATTGATTTTTAAAAATAATACGCTTTTAAAAATAAATTGTCAAATTCAAAACATATTTTAGGAAACCACAAATTAAAATATCGTGTATTAACAGGTGCATTCATCTAAACAAACCTAGAAAACAGGTACATTTGAAGACAATGAATATCGTAATTCCATGAGTAGACTATTGCGTAAAATGTTGAACATTTCTAACATACAAAAAGAAGACATCAAAACTTTAGTAATTGCTAAATATATGATCTGAACTAATATATAAATAATAGTATGTAATACTATAGAAACAAGAAAAACCAAAAATACTATATGATGAATAAGGATATTAGAAATGTTAAGAAAATGTAAAAACAGAAAGCTTTGGATTTTTAGACCATCTTAAAATAATTACATAAAATTTGAAGAGAACTAAATAAACATTGAAAACATAATAATTTAGACTAAGTAAAACAAATGATATAATTGTGAAGGTTTTTTACATTGTGGTTCATCTTACAACAAATTAGTTTCAAGACCGCCATTTCCGACTTATGACAACAAAAGAGTGTTTCTCTAGAACTAGATCAATTGCCGATCTATAGTTAGCTAACCCAGAATCAGAACTTTTGGCTTGGTCATATCTTGTGTTACAACTAATTGTTCAACATCAACAGTAACGTTTGGAATGGTATAGGTTGCAACTGCACTGAAACCTAAAGTGGCATAGGTTGATGTTTAGTGATGAATCCCTATTCTGCTTGAGGATATATTAATCAGACGAAGATGTGGGAGATGTAGCAGCATAAAATATTCTATTAAGAGCCCTTTGCATCCATCCTTATCTGTGGATTATAGAAATAGGTCTCGTTTGGTATACATCCGAGGGAATATGAACACCTATCGATACGTGATAGAACGCCATATTCTTCCGTAGTTGGATGACTCACTTTTCCTGTAGGACAATGCCCATCTCCATATTACAAAAGTTTCTAATGGCCGATTTGCGAGTTCTTCAGTAAAATTATAGGTTACTTGGGAGACAATAACTCAAAAGATACCACGAAGAGTACTAAAATGTGTAACCTATAGGGATGGGCCAACATTGATAATAAAAAAAATATGTTTATGTTTGTTATTTTGGTTTCAAATTTTAATTACTATCTTTTAATAGTTTAAACGTTTGTGCCAAGTTTGATAAAAAAAATTCCTACCCTTTCTTGATATTGCCATTTTCATGTCACTGAGTATAATTATGTGATTAGGTATCCAGCAAAAAGTCATAGAGAAATCAAAATCAAAATGTTAGAAGTGGATAGAGCGGATTTCTGTGGAAAGAAAAGACCGTTTTTGACTAATGCTTATACAGGGTCTGGCAGAGAAGTATGATGTTTTTGGAACCCTTATAACTTAGCACAGGGGAAGCCTTTCGTTTTCGGAATGGTTGATAAGTGACCATCCGACCTTGCCATTTTGTTTTGTTTAGTAGTTATGGAACCGTACCCGCTAGAGCAACGGGTATTTGCTTATGACACTTACATCGAAACCGCGCGTTCTGTGGTTACTACACAACGCAGATTTCGAACACATTTTGGAATGTCCAGTATTGTTCCTACGCGAAACACTATCCTGAAGTGGGCGCAGAACCTTCATATGGAAAAAGAAGTTTCTGATCCTCTGAAAATGTGGCTCGAGTCAGGGCAGCCGCGGAAGCAAGTCCACGTCGATCGGTAGTACAACATGCTCGCGCACTGAGGATGAGTGACCGGTCACTATGGCGAATTTTGCATTTACATTTATATTCTCACCCATAAAAGATGATGGTTGTACCGAAACTGAAACCAAATTATTTCCAGGACGACTAATTTCGCTAGGGTATATCGAGTGCCCCCACCATCGCCTGATCTTACGCCCAGCGATTTTTTTCTATAGGGGTACCTAAAGGCCCGCTTATTTATTGAGAAACCACGTACCCTTGATCAGCTGTTCACTGTTATCACCTAAGAAATTCTAGTGATTCAAGCCAACATGCTGGAAGGACTCTACTTCAGGAGTGTGTGGAAACGAACGTACATTAGTTAGATGGCATTATTTTGCGTACATAAATGTTTTTTATCCTTTTTTTTTGATATGAATACGAAATGACTCTTGCCTATTAAACAAATATACTTTTAATTTAATTGAAAATTGTCCGAGTTATGATTTTTTCAAAAACGTCTTACTTCTCTGCCGGACCCTGTATTTTCAATGGACTGTAAAGTAAAGTAAAGGAGTCTGTAAATATTAGAAAGTGTTTAGTGTTTAACTGACTAATCACTTCTAAGCACCTCTTAATGGCCATCAACGCCTAAATTACATAGTCGATTTACCTCGATTTAAAAAAAATTAAAACATCAGCGTAACATCGTATATTTGACCACTTATGAGAAGTTTAAGAGATAAGAGATGAAGTTTATAATTTCATTTCATCATCCTGCACACGTACTCAACATATAGACGAAGCGGAAATATTATTTACAAATCTATCTGTTTCCCGCTCAGAATTATTTCTTCATTTTTCTTCATAATTTACTTTTCTCGCAGTTACTTTTGTAAGATTGATACTCACCTTTCTTTAATCTCTTAGACCAGAAGCAACAAAATTAAAGATATTGATAGGCTAATTATTTCCGAAAACGAAAAATAAATTATTTATTTGAAGAATGTACCATTATCTTTCTAGATTACCTTTCCTTACCCTGTAACAAATGTCACGATCTTAATAAATTCTAAATTTAATTTCATATATTCTCCTTTTTAATTCATATTGTTGTCGTATCACATACAACTGAGATTTTGCGCTCACCTCTATATGCCGTACAAAATTTCTCTTATAGTTGCGATCTCAGCATGGATTATAAAGGCAAATTAGTTCAATAGTGAGATTCAAGGGCAAATTAAAGAAATGAGAGAAGAAATGTAACAAAGAAAAGAGAAATGGGGACAGGAGAAGAGATAACTATGCAAACGTATAGACTGCAAAAAGAGGAACGGACTCGCAATGAAAAGAACATTGTTATGAAAGGGGATTCAAGCAGAAAAAAGAATGAAAACGGAAAAGGTTGAAGCGTTCATACAAAAGCAATTGAACATTGCGTTCAAATAGCTAGAGCTAGAAGCAGTAACGATGATTTAGTCATTGCAGAGCTGGATAACCTTGACGCTAAAATAGAAATAAAGAAAATTAAAAGTAAGATCCATGATACAAGAGTTAATATCAACAACGACCTCACAATGAAAAAGGAGAACATACAGGCAGAGATACGAAGCATAGCAAGAGAACAAAGATGCAACGTCCAAGTTAAGTATAGAAAGATAATAATTGATGGTGAGGAATGCGTCGGGAATAAGAAGGGAAAACTAGTTACCAAAAGAGAAGTACAGCTAAATAAAAAAAAACTAAAGAATAACTTAAGTCTTTCAGAACAGAACCCCAACGAAGATTCTTCATGAGAATAGGCTTAATGGGTCAGAGTGGAAGAACATTTTGAAGAAATGAACTCCGCCCGGGTCTCTTCAATTAAAATTTTAGTTATATTATTTATATGGTATGTATTTTTGATTAACTTATGAAGAGAAACAAAGCAAACAATAAATAAATAAAATAAATAAAATAGATAATAGATACAAAATGAATAAAATAAATATATAATTCAAATGTAGTAAAAAAATATAGAATCATCGAAGAAATGGTTTAATAGAGAAAAGAGTACAGATTATAAAAAATTAAATGCAAAAGGCGAAGAATTTGTAAAGACAACAAACAAAGAAATGAACACTGAATAAAACACTTACTATGTTTTAACCACTATAATTTATTATAATATATAAATATATTACAACATAGACGACTTAAGTTTCGACTTTTGACGGTCATTGTAAAAGAGAAAATAAACAGTTATAAACTGAAAGAAATACAATATTGAGACAAATACTAAGAAATATTAAATCAAAAATTCAAGGACAACAGAGAACCAAATGTAATTTAAAAAAAGTGGGAGACACTTAAAAACAAGCCAAAGAAAGCTGTGGAACAACAAAAATCACGAATAAGGAGACTAAGAAGACAGAGTGGTGGACAAAAGAACTAAGAGAAAAATCAGAGACTAAAAAGATACATGAAAAAAATACAAAAAAGAATCAAATAAAGATAGCTGTCAAGAGAGCCAAACAACTGAAAAAAAAGAAATAATATACTGTGATGAATATAAAAGACAAATAAGTTACCTTAATAACAGAAGAGAGTAAAATAATGGAAAGATGGAGACACTATTTTGAAGAACTTACACAAGTATAGGAAGAGATAATAGAAACTCTAGAAGAAATAATAGAACTATCAGAAACTGATAAAATACAAGAAAAAGAAGTAATAGAGGCCATACAAAAGTTAAAAGCCGGAAATGCGCCAGGAAAAGACTATACATATTAATGAATAAGGTATACACCAAATAACAGAACCAATGAATGCCATCATAAACAATATTGTAATACCAACAGAATGGAATACAGATAGATAAATAGATAGATATTTTATTGATCCAAAGAAAATAGTAACAATATGTTTTTAGGACTAAAAGAGATAAAATAAGAAATATGGATGTAAGAAAAGAACTGAATACAAAGGATATACACAAATATATTGAAGAGAGGCAGCTGAGATGGTGGGGACACATACAGAGGATGGAAGGAAGAATACCTGTTAAACAAATATTGGAAGCATGGACAACCACGAAGAGAGGGAGAGGAAGACCACTAGAAAACTGGGAGAACAGCATAACAAAGGCACTGCAAGACAGAGTAATAAGCATAAGAGAGGCAGAAAAAATTGCTAAGAACAGAAGCAAATGGAAATGTTTTGAGGACAAGTCAAAAAGTTCGCAAATTGTTTATTTGATTAGATTTGATTTACAGAAACAATATAACCTATATACAAGACGGGAGATAAAAGATAATGTAGAAATTAAAGGAGAATAACACTGACAAGCATCCCAGGAAAGATATTACTAGCAAGAATAAAAGATAATTAGAGATTGGATTGAAAAAACTATAGAAGATACGCAATCTGGATTTAGAAGAGAAAGAACTACCCAAGACCTAATATAGACTATAAGACAAATCAGCGAAAAACTTAGAAATAAAGGAAGGGGACTCGTTTGCGTCGCAAGCAAGCTTTGGAGAGGGGGGCGCGGTCCTCTACTACTACCTCTGGTACACGTACGTGAGCAAAGCTGCTAACAGGCCATAGATCTGGGGGTTCTTGCAACCATCTAGGTCCGGTCCACCATAAAGGGTGATCACGTAGCTCACCTAGCAACAATCCGCGGGACGCGCAACCAGCCGGGTTATCTTCTGAAGGCACATTCGATACATGTATGTTTTATAGACCTGGAAAAGGCGTTTGACCGAGTGAGAAGAGAAGACATTTAGAAAGTGTTAGTAAATAGAGGAATAGACAGATTGACGATAGATGTGGTGAAAGCTATGTACAAAAACAACAAAAACGTCGTTAGAACAAACAATGAAGTATCTAGAGAGTTCGTGACAAAGATAGGAGTAAAACAAGAGTGTATCATGAGTCCGCTACTATTCACACTGGTATTACACGAAGCTATAAAAGAAGCAATGAAGGAAATGAGGACATTAAAATTGGGATATTTTAAATTTAAAGAAATACACATAACGGAAATGATGTTGGCAGATTATAGGGCAATAGTAGCAGAGACAGAGAAAGACCTACAGCATAACATAGAAATACTAGACAAAGAATTAACAAAAATAAACATGAAGATAAATATAGACACGACCAAAATAATTAAAATAAATTACATATCTAGAGAAAATAAATTACAGATAGAAAGTTACAAGTATTTAGAAAATAATGGGAAAATAGACAAAATATACAAGGTGGGGCAAAAGCCCCGCTACCATTTTGATTGCCTATAACTTTGCACAAAGAAAAAAGTAAGTTTGGTTTTCATAAAAAGTTTATTTGGTCTTTACATTTTTTTTTCGTTATGAATGGAAAATTATATCGGCTAAATTATGACCGCCATTCGCTATGCAACTTTCGGCTCTTTTTAGGGCATTTTTCATGACATCCTTCAACATATCGGGCTGAATTTCTTCAATTTCGTGACGGATATTGTCTTTAAGATGTTGAATCGTTTGGGGCTTATCCACATAAACTTTTGATTTTAAAAAACCCCATAAGAAAAAGTCTGCTGCTATTAAATCCGGTGATCTGGCTGGCCATGCTAAATCGCCACCTCGCGAAATTAGTCTTTGTGGAAAAACGTCATTAAATAATTGAATTGATGAACGAGCTGTGTGTGCTGTGGCACCATTTTGCTGAAACCACATGTCCTCTAGTCCTTGTTCTTCCATTTCAGGCACAAGAAAATTTTGAATCATGTCTTGGTACAGTTCAGAAGTAACAGTAACTCCAACACCTTAGTCATTTTCAAAAAAAATAGGGACCAATGATGTTTCCAGCATTAATACCACACCATACAGTTGTTTTTTAGTGGATGCAATGATGTTTCATGAATTAATTGAGGATTGTGTGTTTCCCAAAACCGACTGTTCTGTTACTAGGAAAAAGATGAAAAATATTAAATATTTGATGAAAACTACGTTCTTTGGTGAGAAAGAAATATCTATAAACATTAAAGTAGAAATAGTGACAAAAAATTGGAAGACCGACGATAATAAATAGTAGTGAAACAAGAACCATTACAGAAAATACAAAATGAAAATAAATGCAATCGATATGAGATTCTTAAGAAAACTTAAAAATAAGAGATATAATAAGGAATTAGACGTACAGACTAAACCTGCAGATAGAAACTATTTATGATACCATTGTAGAAGGACAGCTTAGATGGTTCGGACATATGTACCGCATGAAAGAGGATAGAACAGCAAGAAGAATATATAAAACAAGAGCGTAAAGAAGAAGGTACCGAGGAAGGCTGCGAAAAACATGGAAATGTGAAGCTGTTTAACTTGACTTGTTAGATTTATTAGTAATTGGAGATCAGTGTAACATCGTATAAAATTTGACTACTTTTAAAAGTTATTAGAAGATTGTCAGTGATAGAAAAAGATTTAAAAAGATCAAAACACTATATATAATATAGCACTGAATTGAGAAATTCTCAGTGTAAGTATGGATTACCACGTAGTAATGGTCGCAACCATTCTCTTTATATAATATATGATTGGTGGTGAGTTGCTGAAGACGGGGTATTTAAAAAAATATAGTTTTCATATTAAAATAAGGCGTGTATTTTAAAAAATGACTTCATCACACTGTGTATGGAAGACAAATATAGACGAAGCGATAATATCATTATTTACTATTTTAACCTTTCTTCGCGCTTCTTCAAGTATTCCTTCGTAAATTACTTCTCCTAATCTTTTTTGTAAGACAGCCTTCCCAGTGATACTAATCCTTCTTTAATCATTAAACCAAAAGCATACAAAATAAAGACATTGTTAACGAACCAAAAATTATTTATTTAAAGTTCTCAGATTTGCAACTAAAGGGAGATGCCTTTAGTTACAAACAACAAACAAATGTTGCGGAGTTATCAACAACTTCGATTAATCGCGATTTATTCGTCGTCGTAATTGTCGTATCAATTTTAATCGATAGTTTTCGTTGACCACATCCCTTACATACACAACTATCCTCACAGTCGTAATACCAGTTTGGATTATATTGGGAAATTAGCAACTTTCTCTATTCTCCAATTTCTCACATTTAAAATGTTAGAAACATTGCAATTACATTAATTATGATATTTTAGGCTACTAAAAACTCTGCCCTTGACGCAAAAAAACATCCTCTCTTTCCTACCATTTCATTCATTGCCAATATATTCCGCATCTTCATGATCTTGTGTCATGTACCAATGCTATGCAATGAGGAGGCTCTGCTCCGTCTCCAATCCGTATCTATCAATTCGCTATATCAGTAAAGGGGTTTTTGCCTGAACCACTTCGGGTTCCCTGCATCTTCATGATCTGACTTTACTTATCCTTTCAGTAGAAGATAACCAATAATCATTAAATTATTAGGCATAATCGTCTCAAACATAGTCTTACGATCCACATGGATTGAAAAGTCTATCAACATCAAGTTTCGAACCTACAGATATTTCACCAAAACTATTATAGAATTGCTCAGTTTATTCTCTACAGTTTCTATTTTCACTATTCTCCGTAGATGTACATTTTATCACCTCGTGCCGCGAACAGTCGGTTTCTCCATTTACTGTCACTAAAGCTTCCTTCATAATGGAGAGACTATAACTCCTTGTCTATTCTTGCATAAGCGCTTCTGACAATTTACTCCAATGCGGACTCTTATCCTGATATACCCAGGATTCCTCCCCCTTAACACATCTTAATGGATTGCTGGAGAGATTGTTGGAGAGACATAATTAAACAGATTTTCTATCCATCCGGTATGCAAATGATGAGGATCGTTTTGGAATAATGCTTTTCCAAATTCCAATTTTAAGAATAGAGGAAATTATTTGCTTATACCTTGACTCTGAAGTGATATCAGCTTGAAGATTATAATAATAAAATAAATACAAGTAGTTTGCCTGAAATAGTAAGATATTGCAGCACGAAGTATGAAATTCCATGGTCACCAGGAAAGGAATCATTAAGATCAAGAAGGAATTAATTGAGTTCTATTAGGGAAGAGTCGGAGGGAGAACATTCTAAAAATTCGAAGAATGGATAAGGTTCTATAAAAGAGGATGAGAGATTATACAATAAAATACTAATACCCTTAAATTGCTTAGAGATGATGTCAAGGAAGATAGTAGTTTTCCATGCTGAGGAATATTAGGTGATATTGATTCACAGTTTAAAACATAATGTGTGATAAACATTTTCATTTTATCTTAATTTTTTGAGTTAAAACATTGGTAAAGTGAAAGCAGTTCATTGGAAGTTTACATCGTTGATATGATCTCGACAAACGGAAAGACAAGTTTTTAATTAAGTATAAGTATAACTTTTATTTTCTTCTTCTTCCCGTTTAACTAGGATTATGTCCTGTCCATTCTTCAACATTTATTATTTCTCAAACCAACTTGTTGGTGGTCTTCTTTTTGATTACGGTAACCTCGTTCTGGGAATTTTTGGCAGTCTGGTTTTTCCGCTCTGTCCACATAGTCTTTTACCACATCTTGAATGTCGCACTTCGCTTCTTATGTGGTCCCCATCCGGAACACCTTTCCAGCTTTCTTGGCTTTCTTATCTTCAATAATCACTTCAATTGGAATCATTTCAATTTTTTTTATATAAAATTTTAACATTGAGCTTTTAAACTTTTTTGAAAAGAAAGAAAACTGATTCAACTGAATTAACTAAACAAATAACGACAAACTAAATTTTTAGAAATCAAAATAATTAGATCAATTTTTAACGTCAATTATTCTACTGATATTAAAATTGAGTTTTTTCAGAAATGAATAAAATAAATAAGTTTTCCACAAGGCCAATTATAGTTAATTTTTAACAAGGTAATTATGACTAAAAATATTAACGCGTTTTCCAATATATTTAACCTTTATACATAACTGTACAAATATTAAGCATCAATTAAGTAGATCACCAGTATAATGACAATACAACTCTCTTCTCGTCGCATTATCCTCCATTAACACGGTTTAAATTGGAGATTAAATAGAAGACGACAATTTAGAAACTAGCGCTACCGTTCTTTTCTCTTTTTTTTCCTACCACGAGAGAAGAGCATTACCTGCGCAGCATGCTCAAGTTCAAGGTGGAAGAAATGCTGTGCTGATTGGAAAATATTCGTTTCATCGGTGAAAACTTTCGAACGCATGCGCCCCCCTCTGCAGGTAGCATGCTCGTGCCGGAGCCCCGGAGTGGCCGGCCAGTACATTCAGCTGGGGCGCCAGAAATCGTGGCTTTTCGAAAACGCGCTCAACAATTTATTTATTAAAGTATATGGACAAATAAAATAAATAATTAAGTAATGTGTTTTTAAAGGAAGTGCGAGAGTGCTAATAGTGATAGAATCAATTTTATTCGAATTAAGGTGATACATTATATTAAAGTTTGTATAGTATTTGATAAAAATTAAGAATTGTGATGAATTTAAATAAAAAATAAAAGTAAGAGTATGGGTTAAATATTTAGGCTATAAATATATTATTTGTTAAGGTTTAGTAAAATACACTTTTTTATATGTAACGAAGCAAGTCTTTAATATATACAATACTTTAACTGCTATTATTATATTAGTAATAACTTAAAATACATCCCTTTTTGGCTATTATGAATATACTTTTTTCTACGTTAAGTTTTTAACATAAACAATATTATAACTGCTAGTGTAGTAGAAAACGCGATATATTTTTAAATATTTTTTTTATCTCCACTTGAGTATTTTTTAATTGCGACTTATATTAACAAATTTGGAATAGTAACTCTAAGTTAAAATTTCTTTATACAAACATTTTAACTTTCATATTAATAATAAAGTGGAAATTTTTATTTATGTATATTAAATACATCCTTGTATGTTCAAAATATTTAATAATATTTAATATGAGAACCGTAATTTATTTATATATGTATGTTATATAGCAAGTGTATTTTCATTAAACTTTTTCGATATGATTATGACATTTTGTATTAACTACGAAATAAAAACTTTCAGATATGACGTCGCGTAGGTTGACGTTTTCGTACGTTTTGGCATTGTGGTTTCTGGTTGTAGAGGGAAAGCCGTCATTTTCGTTTAATTTTCGACCGTTTTCGGGTTTTAACGTGGGTAGTTCTAGTCCGCGACCGGAGAGAGATACCAGTTTGAAAAACTTTAGTGGAATCAGGGTGCGAAATGACTCTTTGATGATGGTTTACTATTACGAACAGACCGTTGGTGTCGTCGAGCTGGGGCCGAAGAAATTGCTGCTGAATTGCGAGTTGATCGAAGTTTAGTGAGTATTTGTTTTTCTTTTTGCCTAAATACGCAATGAAACGAGATCGAATTGATCAGAAATTTTAATTACTTTATATTGACCTTGGTGGTGGCAGATGACCTTGTAGTTGTGAAAAAAACCCAGGTATTATTGGTTTATTAATTAACAAAGGAGGGATATGTTGTAAATTATATGCATTTTAATTTAAATTTTTATTACGAATATAATATTAAAATTTAAAAATGAAATACATTTGTATATTTTATACAGCCAAAATTAAATGACTTTGAAAATCATAAAAATATCTAAATTTCTGATATTTGCAGATATTACAGAAAATAAACACGTTTATTTCTAGAAGTACCAACGATATTTGTATAACTATTGTTATCAAACTGGCCAAAATGATTGGTTCGAGGTTTAGTTGACTGAATATAATAATTTAAAGGAAATAAAATATATTTGATTTAAATATTATAGGTACATAAAAACATCTATTTATATAAAAAAATGTTATATTTTTTAAATTTAGATTTAATTGTTATTTGAATCACAATTTCTACAATCAGAATATATTTTATAGGTTTATTTTCATTTTTGAAACCTATGTGTATTTCGTGTTTTAGAACTAAATGTTTACATGTTTTCCACTTCAGATGAATTTTTATACTCTGCGAAGAGTTATTCTGCTAATTAAAACTAAAAATCTTTTCTGGATATATCTTCGCCAGTAGTTTCGTTGCATAAAACCCAAGAATTTATGGCTGCTAAGTCAAAAATGTATAAAATACTTGGAAAGGACCTACCCCAAATTTGGCGTTATTACAAAATATATAAAATATTTATAATAAAAATTTTGTCACTTTAAATATTTATTGAATCGTATTATGTGTGTGTACTATGGATGGAAATACTTATTAGTCATTTGTAATGTTTTGTCCCGGTTCGTAATCGTAATCTGGTTATTTTCAATAAATTACACTCGAGCTTAAAAGTTATGAAACACACAGAAAGAAAAACTTTTAAATGTTTTTGTATTAAATGTATGTACAGTTTTCAGAACAAACGATTACAATTTGGTGCAGGGTGAACAAAAAATACTGACAAAAATTCAATATTATGTTGGCCCGCCGCGGTTGTTGCAGCACTCACTAACTCGGCGAGGCTTAGACCGAATCAAGTGGTTGATATCTTTTTATGGCAAGCGATCCCAGGTCTGTTGAACACAGATGCGCAATTGGTCTAAAGTCCTTGGTGGCTGTTGCAACCGCTGAAGTGTAGTTCCAATGCTATCCCATGCATATTCTATTGGCGATAAATCAGGGATTCTTGAAGACCAATCTAAAAGCACCACGCCAGAATTTTGTATAAAGTCCATGGTTTGGCGGACCGTATGCGGCCTGGCGTTGTCTTGTTGAAAAATGGCGTTTGGGATAATCTCAATGTATGCGACAGGTTGTAGAACTTTAGCGATGTACTGTTGGGCTGTTAGACTACCCCTAATGAACACCAGGGGGACCTACTTCCAAGACATATAGCGCCCCATATAATGAAGCCAGGGGTATTGGGTGTGTGGCCAATCTACATTTCAATCGACGGATACGTCTACGTCCAACATGGGCCCCTAAGCAGAATCTAGACTAAAGCAAATGAAGTTCCACTCTACATCCCAGTTGAATCTGGCTTGACACCATTCCAAGCGAGTCATCGGTAGTAGCCAAAACGGATGGAACGCATAAAGGCCCATTACAAGAACTCTTCGTTTAACTATTTGCCTAGAAAACATACATCCTGTTGCTGCAACAAAGGCATCTCGAACTTGCCGCAAAGTTTCGTGACGATTACGTATCGCAAGCAGTCTTAGGTACCGTTCTTGATCACACCGTATAATCCTCGGCCTACTAGAACGTCCTTGTCGCTGATAGTCATTTTCTCCAGACCATATTCTCCATACTCGCATTACAGTTGAAGGTGTAATTTCGAGTCTTCGGGCTATTTCCCTCAAACTAAAGCCCGCCTCTTTCATACCAACAATACGAACTTTTTGAAGATCACTTAATTGATGAAAGCAAGGTTTTTCAATATACTCATAAAGGATCAAAGTAGAACAGGTGACTGGTTATTAACATTATTAAATTTGCTTTATTTTTCGGATAAGTGTAAAAATCGTACACAAAAAATTGAGATAATGCAATAAAAACGTTATCGTTTTTTTTTCTAAGATAAATAAAACGTGCGTATTTGTTGCTGGATTAAACCACATCTCAGGGGTGTTGCATTTGAGCTCCAGCACAATTCCAAACATTTCAGATCAATGCAAATTTATTCGTTTGCATCGAAGCGAATAAATTTGTTTCTTTAAAAAAACTCGGTCCCTACTTTTTAGACCATTAATAAGACAATTTTATATTTTTAGCTTTATAAGCATCACGTGCATGTAAAACTACAAGAAAAGCGTTAATTTTTTTTGAGACAAAGCTCATTTTTAACTTCTAGCTTCTAGTTTTGTTCATATTCTAATCTATAAATTGACAAATAAAAAGCGCTACTTACAGTGCCCTTCATTATGTTTCGTTTTGCAAATCTTGTAGTTCCAATTACTCCCAAAATGGTATTTATTGATCTTAGGGTGGATCCAGCTTTTAATTTAATCCATAATTCCGGCAGCAGCAATTAATTTCAGTTTTCTGGCGGTCAGCCGAAGATGCCGAAAATCTCTAAATTTTTCTTGTTCTACATACATCCTCTGCACTATCGCAGACTGAGGAATCACACAAGTATTCTTTCTCTAATTGATCCTCTAAAATAACTGCTAGTCTATTTCCAGAATTACCTTTATCATATGAAAAAGTCTTCTTTTATATTTGTCTTCTAAAAACCTAGGTATTTTGAACGTCTATGATTGTTTCGGCGAATAGTTTCTTTTTTAATTTGCTGTCACCGTAGTGGCAGTTTTAAGCAATCCCTATACAGGTTTCATATTGGAAATGTTAAAAATAACGATTGGTCATTTTGAGTGGAAGATATTTTATTTTTCATCAACAATCAGACATTTTGTGTGGTCGGTAGTTCTAAAAAAATGAAAGAAAGTTTAACACGACGGTGGCAGTCGCATACAGTTGCAGCCGAACTAACGAAAACAAAGAGGGCAGCATCGTTAGTTTGGGTCCAGTGATGGGTACTATTCGCCAATGGCATACATCTAAGGGCGTTTTAGAGTGACGGGGACGATTTTTAAAGTTACACATAAACAAATACGTGATCGATAGCCAAACACTACTCAAGAAAAGTTATTATGATATGAAATATCTGCCATTAAAAAATTAATCCCATTAATATTAAAAATAAATATGTAAAATCAGATAATTGTCTTTCGTACATAATTATTTCTTTTTTATTTATCATTCAACTAACACTAGGGGTAATTAATTAATATTACAACAAATATAACTTTTCGATAGCAACTGTAGTTGGTATACTGGTAAGTGATTTGAACTAAGTTTTGCAACTTTGCTTTAATTTTTTGCCGAAATTATATTTAAAATAAAATATATTTATGCATAGCTTAGAGATCGTTTGATTATTTTAAGGATATCAAGTTATATCCAAAATTAAATTAATTCTTATTATTCTATCCTTAAAAACAGCATCATTTCCCTAATTTCAATTCGCATTTTTAAAAACTTTAAAATTCTAAACAAATACAATGCAATGCAATATTGATGGAAACGATTCTGCAGCTCAGTATTAGATGCTCAGAAAGCTTTCAATTCTTTTTGACGTTAAGATATTGTACATTAAATATTTCTTTACATACCATAATCATCCTCAAACAATTCCTCTCAAAAGTCAAAATCAAAAACTCTTTCTCTTCTCCTTTTACTTCAGAACAAGTATTTCCCTAGGCCTCTTCGTTCGTACCCCTACTATTTTAAATTTTCTGTCCTGTTATTTACAACCCCAACACTCTACTTTAATTGCTTTAAATACTTGCCGCTTTTTTAATCACCTACAGCTCTGCAATTACTGCAAAATTACACGTCAAAATCAACCCCTTCAAATTTCATCTCCCAATTTTCTATTTTCATTAAATCTATTCTATTTATAAAGTATTTTTTTCATACCTCCATCCCTCCTTCAGCTTTCATTATATTCCTGGGCACAACCATACATCAAAAAATTAACACGGCGGCAATAAAAAGTAAATTATCAGGAAAGGAAAAATATTTTAAAAATACTGATGTTTCTGAATTTAAAATTTATACACTGATCTGTCGTTTTTTCCTTGTTAGTGTTATGCCATGGTTTCCAACTACAATAGTATTTTCTTTCAATAGAAGGGGTTTAGGAAATCTGCTAAACAGACATAGGCTTTTGGTTCTAGATAGCCAATAGTGTCGAGTTGGAGATGTTATTCTTACCGAGTAAACCGTCCCCCTGCCTTCCCAGGAGTGGCCGGGTGTCGGCATTGCCTCAGAGGTATCTACATCGTATCAGTTTGCTGCGATCTTCTCACCAATCTCGTACAGTTCCTTGCCAATTATTCGTCCAGCAAAGTTAGCTACGGCATCCCATGACTTTTCGTCCTCGAACATCTTTTCGACATTGGTCGCCTCGATCACATCCCCAATAATATCCTTCAGACTATTTCTCTCAGGCGTCTATTTTGGGCAATCTATCAATGTATGACGCGCTGTATATTCAAACTCTCTGCTTCCTTCCTATCTACGGCTGTACATTTTTTTAAAATTATTATTATTTTTTAACTATCCTTGTTGCCGTTTGTTTGGCCCCCCGTAAGCTTCAGTCTTCTCACTAATGTATAAGTCATCAGTGATCGTTCCAGCTAGTATTTCCACTGCATCCACACTATCCGGCTCTAGTTTTTCACAGGCTGGAAACACTCAGCGTTCCTCGTGCCCTGGCCGCGTCTCATCGCCTTGGTCCATTCCGGGGCCGCATAAGAAAGTTTGGCTTTTGCCGCTAACATTAGGGGTGGAGACATGTGCCCTCACTTATCCCTCCTACATTAGGCATCAAATTCACTATAATTGCCTCCATCTTCCTCGCCCGTCAATAGCCTCGGTGCAATGGCGTCTGCATCTGGAGTTGGCCTCTGGAGATACTCCCAGATACTTTAGTGCTTCGTCGATTTAGATTTCTACTTCTCCTATCAAAACCGTATAGCCTGGCTGCTTTCTAGCCTTCGTCTTGCCGATCTCGATGCTCAACTTGATCTATTCCAGCCTCCGTAGTATCATTTCGCCTAGTGTCTTGTAGTTTTGAAATGCTTTGCACAAAAAAGAGAGTAATCCAGCTATTTATAATATTCAATTGGCGTATTAGCTTCCTTTAGATCTCCAATATTATTTAAATCCTCTTTAAACTATTCCAATTAGCTTCTTATATAACACTACCCCTTTAATTCCTATCCGAAAAATTCTTCAAATTTATAATCTAACTTAAAACTCTGAGAATTATTAGGAATTATAAATTTTATATTTGTCAATAAATCTCGCTTTCTGGAAGAAAATGGTATTTTAAATAAGGATAAGAATATAATAAATCATAATAACATAAATTTCATACATTCCAAGAAAAACAATCGCTTTTGAAGGGACACATGAAGTGAATTGTTTATAAATAAAGTGTAGGGGTAACATGGGGCAGACCCAATTGGGGGGCAAAATCGATTGCCCCACTTTCAAACAAGAGTACGTGCCCGATTGGCGCGCCATCTACTTTGTAGAGTAATCATGTTAAGCAAACACAGAAAATTTGAGCTGTCAGAGCCGCAATTTGCAAACGCCACAAAATTAAATGTGTTTTTATATCAGTCGCTCACTTGTTTTGCTCTATGTTGGTCGTGCTACAGCAAGTTATAACTTGGTTAATAATTGAGATAAATTCAGAATTAAAATTACGTTCTGAACGCTGTGTTCGTTTTGCAAAATTCTATCATTCAAAAGCACAATAGATTTTTCTGTGAAAAATAATCATTTGTCGCCAATAATCGACAAAAAATAATTGGAAAACGCAAAAAAGCGACTACAAATGGTCAATCATTACAAATTGAAGCTCGTGCGTTTTGTTTGACGTATTCTACATTGCGGACTCGACTCGGTGATGCATCGAAGCGGGTTGGTTTTAGATCAAAATTCGTGAATCAAAAATTGTTGACAGCAATATTGAATCTATTTAGAGGCTAAAGAAGTGGCAGCCGCAGCCAAAATACGTGGCGTTGGACGTGATCGGGGTCGGGGTCGTGAACGCGGATCTGCTGTCACACCAACTACCTCGGGTGTCTTACCATCCACTCGTGGCGGTAGGCGTGGACGTGGTTGTCGTGGACGAGGACATCCGAAAAAAGAGTCTTCGCCTTCGAAAAATGATTATTATTAGCAGATTAATTTTCTCAATTCCATATTCATTTGTTAGCTTTAAGCACGATTTTGTTTTCATTTTTCTACTTAAAATAAACATTTCAATCGATTTGAATATTAAAAATGTCATTTATTATTACTTGGTTTAAAAGAATACCCTTTCCAAATGAGTAATCGGTTCGGCTCCATATTTTTGTCGAAAAAATTAAGGGTTTGGTAGAAGTGTCTTAACTCAGCACCGAAACGAGCTTCATCAAAACGGTCTACCGCAAGCTCTCTAACGATAATAAACACTTTGCGCTGCTCATCAAATGTTATTTTTATAGGCCAAAGTGCTTAATCAATCGGTTTTGCGCCATGTTATCCCTATTGGGGGAACGTATATTCGAACTTTTCGACCTGAAAAAATTATCTAAAAAGTCTAATTTATTTATTGGTTAGAACTACTATTAATTTTTACTTAATTTAAAATGAGCATGGCCATCGGCTAGAGTACCTGCTCACTGGAAAGAAGGATTGTTTTATTCAGCATTGAAATACACCATGTTATTTACCAATCCATTTGCTACATAACACTATTTTTCAATGAAATCTTCATTTAATGCTACGGCTTTACGCCATCTGGATGTGAAGGCCTGTATGCCTGCACGTCTTCATCATCCGCGTAGTGCTTCCCGCGGATTACGTCCTTCATTGGGGCAAACAGATGAAAATCCGACGGTGCGAGATTGGGGCTGTGGGATAGACAAGGAAGAACAGTCCACTGTGAGCTCCTCTCGGGTGCGAAGACTTGTGTGAGGTTTGGCGTTGTCATGCAGAATGAGAAGTTTGTTTGGCTTTTTGTGTCTGCGAACACGCTGAAGTTCAATTTTCGAAGAATAGCACAATGCACTTCAGAGTTGATAGTTTGACCATGGGAAAGGACATCGAACGGAATAACCCCTTCGAATCCCAGGAGGCCGTAGCCAAGACTTTATCAGCTGAGAGTATGGCTTTAAACTTTTTCTTGGTAGGGGAGTGGGTGTTGCGCTACTCCTTTGATTGCCGTTATGTTTCGGGTTCAAGCAATTCGCACAAATGATTCTACTTTGCTCTTCATGGTCTTTGGTTAGACATCACGGGATACAGCAGGAACAAACCTTTGAATTGAGCAGCGAGGTATTTGATTGTAAACCGTCGATCATCTCGAATAAGAGTGTTCACACGCTCCGACATTGCATGGGACAAGCTGTGCAGGGCCGGCAAGCACATGGGATATCTGATAGTTTTTGACCTTGCGGTGATGGACACACCCTTTGTCCAACGTCTCACCGTGCTTTTGTCTACTGCCAGATCATCGTAGACGTGCTACAAGCGCCTATGAATATCTAAGATGTTCTGGTTTTCCACCAAAAGAAACTCAATCGCTGCCCCTTGTTTGGAATGCACTTCCGTTATAGACGCCATTTTAAGAGCTAAGTATAGCGCTGTTACCTATCAGAAATCAATGGAACTATACGAGACAAAGCGGGATTGAATGATTTTCCACGCGAAATCAGGTTCAAGTTTTTCAACCTAACGTGGCCAAAAAAAATGTGTTGTATTAATTATTGATCTCCCCTCGTATATGGTATTACTAAAAAATTGATCGTGGCTGAATGGCACATGCCGAAGTCAAATCCCGCTTTCAATAACCAACATTCCCATCTAATATTCATTCTACATATAAAAAAAATATATTTACTTCTACAATGTTATGGATACGGTAATATTCGAAGTAAAACGTTACTCTTTCAAACCAACACGATATTCTATCATACAACTATTTGGTACAAAATCTTAGCTAATTCTCTTATGTTACGTTAGTTTATTAGAAAATATATACTTGGAGGGGGTGATCTATTAAAATTAAAAAAAAAAGATCATTGAGATAAGCCTATTTAAATAAACAAGTAAGAAATGAAATATTATTACAATTGTGATTAAAAGATTGGATACATAAAAGTAATTTGTAAATGATTCAACAAAGAAAATAATATAAAAGAAATGAGAGTTGATAGCAAGTTTTTTCTTATCCTGCATTGTGTAATCATTAATGTAGTCGTTAACGTTATCGCACACAACGCATATCGTAATTAAACAATAATATATTTTAATCGCAATTTAAATTATTTTTAATTTAGTTAATATGTATCATCAGTTTATTTTTTAATTTCTTCACGTATTTTTTCTATTTATTGTTTATTCTTTTCGAGCTATAATATACATTCTGCATTTAACCAAATGTTTATTTTAAATTGGATTACAAAAAATGCAATTAATAATTCGCCCACAAACGCCATTCATGAACGTCAGGCCAATTAATAATTGAATATTGTAATATTTATGTGATAAATATGCTCAAGGAAATACCGCTAAATTAAAGACCCAGCATTTTTTTTTAAATATGTAAGATGAACTATGTCTTTCAATTAATTATCCTAGTAAAATAGAAAGTGGTAATTGTGAAATTTTGCTCTTAAACCAATAAAATCGTGTTGTATTTGTACTTCACGTTCAACGAAATCCTACTTATATGTAAATTATACTACGTTTACGACTGCTACGGCAATTGCTTATGTTAGAATTGCATAAGTACAAATTCTGTTGGAAATTGTACCAAGGTTGTGTCTATGTTCAACGGGCAATGGTATCCTTTCTATTTATATATTAAGTAATAAATGTATGTTTTAAATTGAACCTAACTAACATTTACACTAACAAATATCTGAAATTGAATAAACTTGGTTAAAAATTCCAATTTAATAAAAACGAAAACAAGTCTATTAACCGGGAGAGTCAAGCAATGCTGGTTTGAGTTTGAAAAAGAATCGGTATTTGTTAGGTAAAAATAATAACTATTGTATCGTGATAATGTTGATTAACTTCGTCTTATGTCCTAAATCAAAAATAATTCATAATGATTAAACATAAAATCCTATAGAAATTTCTTGTTGAGTTACGTGAAGATATGATTAAAACTTGATTAAAACACCAACACTTTCATCACCATTAATTTTTATTTCGCTAGATGTACATTTCGGGTACTATGCACCCATTATCAATAGCTTCCTGGTCAACTGATTTCAACAAATTTTTTCAAATCAAAACCAAGATTCATCTAATTAGTAAGCTATTGATAATGGTTCTGTGAAAAAATTGTTCATTAATTAAACATAAATCAGGTAATAACCTTCCATGATTTATAGTTCACTTTATGCGATATATGGAGGAGGTTTTTTTTCTAATCGTCCATTTTTTATAATCTTTAACCTTTATTTATAAATTTTTCTGAATTTATTAAAGAAAATGTAAAAATATTACCAAGTTGGACCTCAAATAAATACCCACTTCTGGTAGGAAATTTGTCCAAAAACTTTGCAACCCTTATGTTAAAAAATAGTCTAGGTTTAAAGTGTAAACTCAAAATCTCTAGCTAAACTAACTAAACTAAGACATAGATGCAAAGAAAAATCTATAAATTTGTTTCTATAAATCACAAAGTGAACGCCTTAACCATTAATGTATTTCTAAATTTTATACAATTTTTACAATTACTCTTACCTTGACGTAATTTGTCCAGGAAGTAAAATTTATAAACATAAAACCATTTTTATGCCATTAAATAAAAACAACTTGACGATGCTCACATTAAAAACGAAACTGTAATCTCGAATAAAATTAAAACTACTCCCAATCAAAAGGAATTTCGCTCAAAGAAGGCCTTAGTGATTAAGGTAGGCAATTCCGCCGTGGAGGCAACGAACTCTGTTATCACTGAGGACACGGATATAAGGTTCAAGAAGAAGAGAAAGGTAATATAGTGGATGACCGTGAGTTTAAAATTGCAAATAATCGGAGGAGGTCGCAAAAAAATGCGATATGCGACACGTCAAGTAAATCTCAAATTTGCATTTCTATGTGTTTTATTTACATTTCCGGATACTACTGAGAGTAATATTGAAAATTTTCTTACAAAAAGTAAAATTTCAAATGCTAGAATTGAGAAATCGCAATCAAAAAGACCTGCTGAATATTGTTTTTACAAAATATCTGTGTCTGAACAATTTACAGATATTATGAGAAGAGCTAATGTATGACCTGGAGGAGTTAGGGTTAATTGTTTTTTATCGCATTGCGTATCAAAAAGTGAAGCTGAAAAAATGAGTTTACTTATGGAAATTGTACTATTCTTTCTCTTAATATACAGTCAATTAAAAGCAAACTAAATGATCTTCAATCTCAGTACATTAACGAATATGTTTAACTGAGCACTGGCTAAATCCTGCTGAAGCAATCATTCTATCTATTGATGATTTTTCGTTGTTAACCCAATCCATTCACGATGGCACTTTAATTTTAATTAACCAAATAAGAATTTATTTCGTCCTGTTAGCGATAAATACAAATTTTATAATTTATTGCAATTGTGGGAGTTTGAAACTTGTGTAAACCTCAATGACGCATGGGAATCGAATACTTTTAGAACATTTTAATATTCCATTTCCTCAAAAATATATTTAAAGCTTAACAAATAAGTTAACAGTACAAGGGTTCACGACAAAATTATAGAATTCAATTAGAGGATGAGGGATGCAGATAATATAGTAATCCGGGCGTCTTAAAACTAAAAACAACTAAAACAGGAATATAGAAATGCCACTAAACAGTCTAAATTGTGTGCAAATGCTAATTTTGTAAGTTCATCCAGTAACTTATTAATGTTGCTAGTTGGGTGAATGTAAGACATCCAATTTAACACTAAATTTGGGTTGAGTAATGTAAATTGTTCTATATTATGATGAACGAAATAAAATTCCTTACTTAACTTATTATTTTTATTAATACCAGATGTACATTTCGAGTACTATGTACTCTCATTATCATTGGTTAATAAACAACTATTGATCATCATAATCCAATTTACCAGCTAATGAATTCAACATCTATTTTCCAAATATTGCTGATAGGATTATTGGGAAAATTAACAAACCTGATGGAAATTCTTTTGTGTATAATTCTACTGGAATTAACTGCAATGTTTCTAAATTATCTTTTGTAAATGTGTATTGTGTGACTGCGTGATGCAGTTAATAGTTTGAAATCTAATAATAGTACTGATATATTTGGTTTATCAATGAATGTAATCAAATCAGTGTTAGATGCCATAATTGTCCCAATAACCAGATTAATAAATCTTACTATCCCTAATAATACATTTCCAGATGTTTTGAAAATAGCTAAGATTATACCTATTTATAAAATGGTTTTTTTTTCAGTTTATACAATATTTTTTAAATTTTGGTTTGTTGCGTTTGGAGTTGAGTTGATATTTATTAGATAATTGTTTTGTGATGTGTAGAGTGCGTTATATATTTATTTTCTTGATGTGTTTGGAATGTAGTTTTTTATTTTTGTTAGGGCTGCTATTCTTTTAGCGTTTTTTACCTTAGTTGATTTGAGGTTATCTTGCATTGATAATCCCAAGTAGTTGACTTTCTTTATTTGTTTTATAATTGTTCCTTTGGTGTTGATTGTTAGTTTCGTTGATTGCCTTTTGTCATTAAAAGTTATGAATTCTGTTATCTTTTCATTTATTGTTAGTAGAAGGTTATTATAATACCAGGTTTCTAATGGTTTTATGTCTGTATTAATATTTGTCTCTACGTCTTTCTGTGTATTTCGTGTGTATATTACGAGGGTGTTTGAAAATTCTGTGCAAAGTCCGAAGGATGGCACCACCGGTGCGTATCGAGGTCATGTTTAGTTAGTAGCATCTCTTGAATGAACTCACACCAAGTTTCAGCCATATTGGTCTATTTCTTTGTGTTTGGTCGAGTGATTTTCAAGAAATGGACGTTAAATAATTTCGTGTGGTGATTAAACTTTACTTTATGAAAGGCAAAACGCCTCAGGAGACTTAAGTGAAGCTTGTTGAACATTATGGTGACTTTGCACCTTCGATTAGAACAGTGTATAATTGGTTTCAAAATTTTCGGTTTGGCCATATGGGCAGTGACGCTGAACGTTCTGAACGGCCTGTGGAGGTTACGACTCCAGAAATCATTGATCAAATCCATAATATGGTGATGGATGACAGAAGAGTTAAGGTGCGTGAGATTGCTAGTTCTGTGGGATTCTCGACTGAACGGATACATAATATTTTGCATAAACATTTGGACATGAGAAATCTATCCGCAAGATGGGTGCCGCGATTTCTCACGCTTGACTAAAAACGGAATCGTGTGAAGTGTTGCAAAGATGGTTTGCAGCTGTTCCAGAAGAAAACGGAGGATTTTAAGCGTTTCGTCACTGTGGATGAAACATGGATACATTACTATACTCCTGAGACCAAACAACAATTTAAACAATGGGTTACCAAGGGAGAATCTGCACCAAAAAGGCAAAGACCGTTCCATCAGCCAGACAACAACGCACCAGGAAATACTTCAGAAGTTGTGGTCGCAAAATAATGGAAATAGAATTCCAACTCGTTCAACATCCTCCCTATTCTCCAGACTTGGCTCTCTCGGGTTACTATTTGTTCCCCAATTTGAAAAAATGGCTGGCGGGGCAAAGATTTTATTCAAACGAGGAGGTGATTGCAGACACCAATGGATATTTTGCAGACATGGACAAATCCTATTATTCGGAAGGGATCAACAAACTAGAACATCGTTGGACAAAGTGTATAAACCTAAAAGGAGACTATGTCGAAAAATAAAAAAAAAGTTTACCCCAAACACGTTAGCAGTTTTTATTTTTGCACGGACTTTTCAAACGCTCCTCATATGTAGGTGTCATTCCCGTATATGTAAGGTTTTCCTTTAAGTTCTAGTTCCATTATATCATTCGTATATATGAGATATAGTATAGGTGGTAGGTTTCCTCCTTGAGGTATTCCATATTCCGTTTCTTCTGGTTGACTTTCTACACCATTTACCTTCGTTGTTTGTGTTCTGTTTATAAGATATGTTTTTATTAGGTTTTGTTCTTTACCTCTTATTCCTATTGCCTTCAGTTTCTCGAGTAGTTTTGGTTATGAGATGGTGTCAAATGCCTTCTCCATGTCTATGTATAATGCGGTTTCTGTTTTTTCCCATCTAGTTATGTTTTTATGTAGTTTATGAGGTCATTTATTTCTGATACTGTTCCTGAGTTCTGTTGAAAGGCATATTGTTTTTTATACATAATTTTGTTTTTTAGTAGGTGGTCACTCATTTGGATTTGTATTACTTTTTCGAGGATTATGTTTAGTGCAGTGTCTGTAGTTTTCTGGGTTTGTTTTATCTCCTTATTTATGTATTGGTATGATGGTAGATTTTTTCATATATCTTGGGTGTTCTCATTGGTCGATTACTGCATTTATTATTTTTATAAAGATTGGTATTAATGTATTTTTGTTTTGTTTTATGATAAGGTTCTTTATTTTGTCAAAGCCTGGTGCTTTGTTATCTTTTAGTTCCATTATTATTTTGTTTAATTGTTTGTACGTTGTATGTTGGACTTTGATATCCTTGATTTGTCTTTTTATTTTTGTTGTTTTTGGTGTGGTTTTTCCTGTGTTTATCTGTTTTTCCGCTAGTTTTTTCCGACATTTGCGAAATATAAGTTTATTTCTTTGGCTATTTCTAAGTTATTTTTTGTGATGTCCCCATTTTCTTTGCGTATTGATTCGATGTCATTTTCTTTTTTATTCCGTTTATTTATTTCTTTGTTTATAAATTTCCATAATTTATATGGGTTATTGGTATTTTTTTGGAATATCTCTTTGTAGTATTGTGTTTTGGTGTGTTTTATTAATGTTCTTGTTTTTCGTTTTTGTATGCAGTATTCTTCTTTTATTAATATTAATTAACGATTTTCTAAATTACATTAAAGAAGCTGATGATACAACGTTAATTGTGTCTTAGAAAAACTTCGATGAAGTCGAGATCTTAAATAATGTAGCGATGGTTAAGGCGGAACATTGGTTTGTTCACAATAAATTAAGCTTAAATGTGGAAAAATCTTTCACCAAATTATTTTCTTTAATTAAGTCAATAGATATTAGTCACTCATCTAATGCAAAATTTCTTGGGTTGGTCATTGATCATGCACTGCTGTGGGATGGCCATGGTATTAAGTTAAGCAGGAAATTAAACAAAACTTTACCTTCTTAGAAACTTTAGCGACAACATTTAAATAGCTATGGTTAGAAAAGCTTACTTCTTATTTTTCCAGTCACAATTACTACATTTGTGGGGTCATTCTAGCATTAGGCAACGCTTATTTAATTTACATGTTTACTTATTGGTATTTATTTAATATTTTCCATGGATCAATTTTACTTATGTAAGACTAATTTTGAGATGAGCACCAATAAATTATTATTTATTAATAAAATTTATAAATAATAATAAATCTGCACAAGAATATACAAACCTGAAAGAAAAATAAACCAATTTCTAACTTTTATTACCTCCTTTTATCCATCCATTAAATCGACGGATTACTTTGTAATAATACGTTTAATAATGGCTTCGTAAAGGTGGAAACTATAGTCGCAAAACAAATTCTGTGATTGATATCAACAAAGTGCAGTTACTTATAATTTGAATCCAATTATAATTTTGGCAAAGTTATGCTTTCGGTACTCCATTTTACAGAGAAAGGCAAAAATAGATTTTAGATTGGAAGCCCTTGAAAGCTACAGCAAAGATGAATTCGAAAATTTCCATCCTCAACTACCAAGATGGCCTTGTGTACATCAGATCAAACTAGTATTTAAAGGATTTTAGTCTTAGTATATGTATCAAGTAAATAATACTTTAAATACTTAATTTGATAATAATTATCCCAATATATTAGATGTACAAATTAATAATCTAAATTATTTTAAGCAGACAAGAATTAAATTTGAGAATCAATTTACCCGTTTTTCTATGGTTTTATAGTGTCAACATATAGAGATTAAACATGACACTTAGTATGCCGGAAAGCCTAACGTAACCTTTAAAAGTATTCCATTCAATGCAGACGAAGATGGCAACAAAATTAGGAGCATTTCGACATTACATTACTTACGAATTCTAAAAAGTAAAATATGCTGCAAGAACATGCGAATGGATTGGTCGCTTTCTTAAGGAAGCTGTTGTTTGGTATGATGTATATGCATTTTGATTTAAGCGGTCTGTTTGAACGACAAACAACGTCCTCGAGGCCCTAGAATGATGAGTTGGAGAAGATGTTCATTGAACATTCGGTACAAACGCAGAAAGAGCTAGCAGAACAGGAGTTACAAAAGATACAGAAATAGGGAAAATGGGTTGCGCATAAAATCAATCAATCATAAAAATTAACGAGTGGCAGCGTGTCTTTCTTTGCTTAACAAACAGCGTCGAATGTGAAATAATGTTTTAGAAAGAAGGTTTTTCTCTGCATTTGGTGAGATATGAAGGGCATGCTTTATTATGAGTCGTTGCAAGCGGATGAACCAGTTACTGTGGACTACTACCAACGTTAAATATTTCGCTTGAGTCAAGAATTGGAACGAAAATCGTGTACTGGCAAAAGAGCCACACATTACTTCCAATAGAAAGACATCATTATGGGTCTTTGCTGGGACGTGTTATATTCACCAGCCATTGATCTATCCGATTACCATTTATTGCGATCGATGTAACACGCCTTGGCCAATATGCATTCCAATAAATTGATGAAATCCAAAAATGGCTCGATGACTTTATCGCGTAAAAAGGTGTAACATTTTTCCCAGTTGAAATTCATCAACTGCCTGAAAATGGCCCAAAGTTATAGAAAGTAACGGCGAATATTTTGATAAAACAATTTAATTTACTTTCATTTTTAAAGAAACCTCTAATGTGACTGATAAACTTGGATTATTTATTTGTACACGTAATAAAAACGACAGAAAGAAATTTATTTTGGGCTCACTATTATTCATTCAATTATTATTATTATAACAAGATGGTAAATAAATTGCGAGATGCGTGCTCCAGTTAAAATCTTTTTATCCTATAAAACTAGTCATTTCTGAAATTGATTTTTCTTTCGAAACTATTTCTCCATGGTTTAGAACTTTGAAACAAATTATGTCAATATGTTTTAGAAAATAAAATATTTTGTATATTACAAAATATTTTCCTATGCTACTTTTACTTGGTGAATTATGAAAGTTGTCTAGTTCATATATTTTTTGTTTCAAGATATTTAATGATATTTACATATCAGCAAATTAAAAAATATTTTTACATTTTGCAACATTTTAATTTAGAATTTGATTAGTCCTCATTGATGTTACTTTATTATGAATATGAAATTTTGTGTGAATTTCGTATGAAAATGTTATTTTTTAAAGTTTGAATTGATATTTTCAGAATTAACTCAATGGATAAATAATAATAATAAATAAATAGTAAATAATAATAAATACATATAAATAAATGAGTAAATGACTTAAAGCAATAAAAAACTACGATTTTTCTTAGAAACAATAACTTTAATGATATTAATTCATGAAGATTTATTAATTATTTTTAAAAAGTAACCCATTTTTATCATATAAGGCTTTATAATTATGAGTTTTTAAGCTGCTTAAAATCTCCCTGAAAGACTGAAGGGATGTATGGTAGTAAACACATAATATCTTAACGTTTTTCTTCCGTAACTGGTCTAGTAGGGGTGTATAATTAAAGTAATTTAATATTTCCGTATATTCTTGGTCTTGTTCTTTTACAGCCGTACTAATAGTCGCGAATTAATTCTCGAACTGAAAAATCCTGAATTATTTGTCGTATTTATTAGTCGGGTATTTACGGGTAGTTTCGGCGACTTCGAAGAATTATCCTCGATACGGGAACTTTTTAGTGGCATTAAATTATTACTGGTTTTACGTTGGCACGATAGGGGAACTTTTTAGTGACATTTAATTATTACTGGTTTTACGTTGGCATGTTCTGTCAGTTGAAGAGCGCCATTTATTAAATTACGAATATAGTAAGTACAATTAATACTTATTTTTAATGGAAATGGTACATAATAATGGTAATTCATTTTACAGAAATGGATAAATGTAAAATTATAATAACAATATATTAACTATAATTAATTATAAAAATATCTGTTGACAAGTAAGAAATTGACAGTTTCCTTAAACTCGAATTAATTCGAGACTATTAGTACGGCTGTTAGGTGAAAGATCAAAAACGTGAAATTTAGAATCATCCAAAGATGTTTTATAGAACATCTTATAAGGTCCATTATTCAAGAATCTATCCATTGAATTTGCAGCCATGAGACAGATTCGCCCGCAGTATTTTTTACTCTTCTTTTTGTTGACTCTTCTAATAGTTTCGTTGACATAAAATCAGGTTGTGATATTCATTTTACCGAAAAGTATTTCTTCTTCTACACTTTTATATCAATTCATTATAATGCCTAAGGTTGTATAAGTAATTTGCTTTTTCTTATTTTCAACTCTATCAACTCAAAATCATGTTCATTCGGTAGTAAGGAATGGCCAGACACCAAAAATTTGTGGACTATCGTTTCAATAATTTTTGATTTTATCTATGTCAATTTTGGCTTGATCAAGCTATTACGTGATTTTGAATAGTTATATCCTCCATATTCATTAAAATGCACGATGCTACATTTTGTATCCTTTTGAAGCTATTTGGATTAATATTTTGAATTAATATTAGAGTAAAATAACAGACTTATTTACACACACAAAAACCTAAATAACACAGCGGAATGACCACGTGGTTGGTAACCAAACACTACTACTATTTAAAACCCAGTTTTATTTAAATTAAAAGTAATATTCATTGTATTTATAGTACTTACTTAATTGTCAATGTGCGTCCGCCATTTTTATTATTATTTCCTTTTATATCTCTATTTTCTATTTTAAAGATGCTAGATGATTACGAGGGCATCTTACTTCTATCATTAAAAATTTAACATTATCGGTATTTACAGCTTTCACTGTTTTGAGTATGTTAATGACGTATTGGCACGGGTGAATAATCAATTTGACCGGTTTTCCTTCTTGAATGACGTTTTGTGGTCGAAACTCGTCACTCTAATAAAAATAATTATTTAATGGGCGATACGTCCTTCTCGCATTCTTAAAAAGATACCAGAAGATTCGTGAACATGGCAAACCATGACATTTAATGATGGCTGGTATAGTTATTCAATTTTAACGAGAATATTATTTTCCATTAAAAATGGTGTGTTTGAAATTTGAAATTTGATTCTGTTAATTAATTACAATAAATATATTTTGTGTACAAAACATTATACATTTTTTTTTTTAAAGAAAGATTCAAGTAATTGTGTCCCGCAGTTAGGTTAGTCCATCAATTTAGGATATCAACCATTGGTCTTTCTGCCTATGATAATGTATTATAGAAGAATAATATACAAATTTATACCTAAGCGAAAAATTCTCGAAAAATCCTTCAACCAACACATCCTTTCCCTCTACTGCTTGCCCAGAAATCCCAACCCCTTCATTCACTACATTTGAATTCATCGCATCACATTATCAATCACCATCATCAGAGACAGACTGATGTGACAAAAAAGACAATGACAAATCCGGGCTGAAAGACCGCTGGTCGATAGCCATTTAACAAAGAAACTAACATTCATTGTATCATAAATGTATTATATTTTTTTGTATATTTGTTACTAAAGATGTTGTATATATATAAAAAATTTATAATATTTTTGTAATTAAGTTTGATTTACTAGTTTACTTAAATAAATTAAAGTCGTTATTAACTATTATTATTACGAATATTATTCTATATATTTCATGTAATATTTTATTAATAAACATATTGTATAACCCAACATTAATGTTTATGATTATATTATACCTTATATATTTCATTATATCTAGAACAAAATTGTGCAAGAAATATTCATTTCCAATATTGACCTCAAAATTCGAATTAAATACGGAAGCAAATATGTAGGTAAAAGTAAGTTTAAAGTGGAACATGCAAAAAGTGGGTGTTTGTTTATTTGGAAACGTATAATTTTACTTAAATGACATAACTATTAAACGAACGCTAAATAATGAATGAGGTATACACATCGATGGCATTTCAAAATTAGAAATTGAATTTGTAATAACCAAAAACGATTACATAAACCAATGTTACGAAATGTAACCACTAATAAGGTAAAATATTATTGTTATTTTAATTAACTAAAGGATAACAATTAAATTAAAATACGAACGCTATGTTAAATTAAACATGTCTATGTCCACTACGATCGCAAACAGTATTTTGACTTCTGTGAAACTTGTTTAATAATGCATTAATAAGTTATTATTTAGTATAACATTATCATGGTTTAAAACAATTAAAAATGTAGTCATACATTTCCTAAAACATCTAGACTTTAGTTATTAAACGCTTTAAAATGTTTGGTTAATAAAAGCATGCACATTTGACCGTCGCTGGTAATATTTCATAAAACGTAAACAAGTGTTATAAGGAAATGTAAATATTGACATCTGTTGAATATTGATTACCTAATAAACATAAATACAAACTGTACAGCAGTTAATATTAGTTATTATATTTACATGTTTTCAGGTAGAGGCAATCAAATTTAAACCATTGCAATATTTTGTCTGTTCAGTAGATTACGATTTTATATTTTCTATTAAAAAAATACCTGCATAGACCACAAGAAAATACAATTTAAACTTGTCGTAGAGATAGGGCAGTATACTTTTCTGCATACCCTATCAAATATTCAGAAACAAATTATTAAAAAAATTAAAACTTATTTACCAGGTCTATACATATAAAACAGCATAGTTTGTAATAGCTTTGAACATGTCTAATTTTGTGCCTGGAAACTACGATTTGCGGACAGCATTGATTTTCTGTTACCAATTGAAGAAAATTGCTGCAGAATCGCTTGTCGAAGCTTACGGTGAGCATGCTTTTGGTAAATCGCAGTGCTCTGAGTGGTTTAAAAAATTCAAAAGTGGCGATTTTGACGTGAGAAACGAAGAACGTGGAAGACCAGCGAAAAAAATTGAATACAGCGAATTGCAAGCATTGTTGGGTGAGGATGATGCTCAAACGCAACAACAACTCGGGGAGCAATTAAATGTGACACAAGAAGCCATCTCCATACGTTTAAAAGCCATGGGCAAGATCCAAAAGATGGGAAAATGAGTTCCTTATGAACTGAATAAAAGACAGCAGGAAAACCGTTTGGAAATTCATGTGAATCAAATCTAGTGATATTAGAATTTCGTCTTAACTTCACGATACTAATATTGTTTCAGCATTGGCTAACTTGTTCTAAGCGAACTCTCAACCTCCATTTGTTGAAGATGTAAGAGCTGTTTCAGTCAATTATGTTTCCTTTAATAATTTTGTGATTAATAAAAATGACGTTTATCAACAAACTAAAAATACTGGTAGTTTGTGATGTTCAAGTGCCTAGTTTTTTTAGCTAATGTCGAACTTTAGGCGGAAAACGTAGTGTTTATCTAACATAGATCATATTTTTGTAATTTTGAATATTTACCATTTGCATTGTACACTGTTTATCTTTTAATTCAATCTTCATCAAGAAAGTCCTCATGGAGCAACTGATACCAGAAGAATTGAGGGTGAGCAGGGAAGAACACATATTTTGTGAATTCAAGCCTTTCCATATACAATCAAAATTTCTGTAGATTATTATTGTGTATAATATTAGAATAAATAATACCTAATTTCCAGTGTAGGTTTTATTTTTAATTTTCTATAATATTCTAGGATATTTTTGTGATTTATTTTCATCTTAAGGTTTTAAAATTAAAATAACAACATTAAATGTTTTTTAAAGGCTAGAAACAAGAACTGAACTGTTTACTTTTATTATGGAAAATTTTAACAAAGTGCATTTTGTAATTTACAATATATTTGCAAGACAAACATCTTTATTTATTCATAGTTTACAATGATATTATAATACATAGCGTAGTTTTTCTTAAAGTTTTCTTCGGTTATCAACTTGCGATCTTTCTGCCTGGCTTTATTAGTTCGATGGTTAGTTGTCCGTTATGTTGTGTTGGTGAAGATGAAGGTGAATCATGAAACGATGTTATGAATTAAAAGATTATAGGAGACATATATTTAAGTCTAGGAATTTATGAAGGATTAAACGGTGAACATACGTGTTTTAATCATGAATATGAGGATTAAAAGCTCGAAAAGCTTTAAAGCAATGTCTAATTGGGAATAGTTGGGATTTTTAGTAAAGACGTATATTAAAGGGGTTGTGTAAGATATTATTAGAGTACCTTAGTAGTACCATAGTCTAAAAGATGTCGACATATTATTTTGTAAATTTTTACAGCTATGTTTATAGATTAACCTTCTTATTTATATGTTAGGCATCTGAAATATCGAGTTTTGTTTTTGATTTTCAACTTAATAATAATTTTCTCACTTATCTCTTGGTAAAACATTATTAAATAATAGGTAAAGAATTGATAAACACTTGATTTGTTTCACTGATTTGTATTTTTACTCGACTAGTTTCGCTTGTTACAGCATTATCAAGAGTGATTATATTGTTGTAAATGGTGATGCTAAGTGGAAATAGGGATGCATGGTGAAGAGTAATGAAAAAAAAATTATTTGAAATGGTTATTCGTCAATAGTTATGATTACATTAAAACTGTTTATGTTAATAACAGTAGCAATCCACCATATGAATCTTCACCAAGCTCTGGTGTTAGTAAATTATCATTGTCAAAATCAGAATTATTTGATGTGTTTACAACATTCAAACCTAATCTTCTTACTAATTGTGTCTTTTCTTCATGTGGCCCTATTTTAAAATTATCAAAGTCACTAAATTTGGGTAGCTTTCCTTCAAAATAGAAAGTCAGTTATATCACTTAAATTTTTAAAGCCAGTGATGTTTAATAATAATAGGGGAATTTATATTCTATCTATCCCTAAACTATTTGATCAAAATTTCATGGATTTATCCAAATAGATCAATAGTTTGAAATATTATATCTTACACACAGTATTTATCTAAATAAGTAATTCTGGAAACTTTCACTTCATGATGCATTTTGATAATTCAAAGTAAAATGAATAACTTTTTTGGTATCACTTCTTTAATAATACTTTTTACATCTTCTTGTGGGAAAACACGGGAAACTGTGAACTGAGCCTTCAAGATCTATGCTCTAAGTTTCAAAGTGATTAATAATATTTATGTATTTATTTTTGTGTTATCTTGTAAAGTAAATCAACTAAACTAAACAATTAACTGTTTGAATTGACGAGGCGAATACATGATGAAACTCCATAACAAATTAAAATAAAACAACACAGTTGGGAGGGTTTCACTTTTATTGTTAAACACTGGCAGAAGAATTCATTCATCTGCCTGATGAAGCCACTGTATGGCGAAACATGTTGCAGTATTCAACAATAATTATGAAACCCTCCAACTGTATTGTTTTATTTCAAGTAACTGTTTGATAGTGACAAGCTGAAATTGAATCTACAGTATATTTATATATAGTATATTATAGATCTGCAAAGCTTTTAATAGAGTTACTTCTAAAAAAAACTTATTATCTTGGATTTCTTGATGAAATAACTAAATAATTTTATGGCTCTTTCAATTACATCACATGCGTCCCGAAACTTACCCTGGTCATCAACGAAATATGTAATAATGTATATTAAAAAGATAATTTGTTGTACGAAATAGGTTAAGAAATAATAACACTTTGCTAGTATCAAAGTGTTATTATTTCTTAACCTATTTCGTAATCAAGATGTATCACAAAGTCACGGCTTCAACAATCAATCATAATTTGTTGTATATGATGACATTAAAATGTTTAAAACTGTTGATTCGGAAATTGATTGTATGTCTATACAGAAAGATTTGGAAGCAATACTTTTGTGGTGTAATTTAAACGAAATGAAATGTTTTTCGTTCTTTTTGTAGAAACAAACATTTGTTTGAACATACATACTCACTTCGGTCAATAAATTTGCAATGCAAAATAACAATTAGGGATTTAAAGGAAATGTGCGGTCCGCACCGGGCGGTAGATACTTTGGGGCGACATTTTTTATATTTAGTTTTACTTTAGACCTTAGGTCAATTTCCATGAGAATAGGATGAAATGAATAAAAGAAAGCGGGGCGTCATTTAGAAAGAAAAAGAAGCCAAGGGAGGAAATACAGAATAAAAATACTGGAGCACTACTCAAACACATTTCCCGTGAATCAACTTCTAGTTCTTTAATTTTGTTGTGTTAACCACTGGCGAAGACTTTTTCCACTGGTGTTGAAGAGGAAAGACCTGCCTCACATACTGGCGAAGAAGTAGAAAGTTCAAGTTCTAATGAAGAGTTTGCTACTCAAATTAGTCCATCTATTTCTATGATAGATGTTGGATTATGGCCTAACAAGATTAACGACAATACAAGAGTATTCCTGGTATGTCAAGGTTCGTTTTTAATTCAAAATTTAGAAGCATATTTCAGTGAAAGTGTAAAACGTCCTGGTAATATAATCAAAGCCAAAAGTAAAACAAGAAAGCTTAATTGCGACTGTTTTTTTTTTCAAATTTTGCCTAATGGGAAAAAGCTATTAAGATCGTGGACTGTGTATTCACCATCGAAGAAAAGTATATATTGTTTTTGCTGCAAACTGTTTGATTTTCATTGCTAATCAAGTTTTAACACGGAAAATGGTCAACACGAGTTGAGCTCATAAGACATGGCGCAACTTTTGATAAACTACAACAACATAATACTGATAAGGAAATCAAAAAATGGAAAAAATGGAAGGAAATTCTTACAAGAATAATACTTGATATAATTATATTCTTAGCAAAACAAAATTTTGCGTTTCCAGGCCATCGTGAAGAAATAAATTCAATGGAAAATAGAGGAAATTTTTTAGAACTTGTTGGCTTGTTGGTTAAGTACGACCCAGTATTATGTGAACATGTTGTAAAAATTAAGATGGATAATAAATATAGTATCTTCTAATTGTCGCTGAAAATTCAGAAAGTGCAGTGAGAAAAGCAATTATGGATCAAATAAAGCAAGCTAAATGCTTTTGTATGATATTTGACAGCACGCCAGATATTTCCCGCAAAGATCAAACCAGTCAAATTATTAGATATGTAGTTATTGATGGCAGCGAAGTTCAAGTTGTAGAATCGTTTTTTGACTTTGTAGAAACTAAAGGAAAATCTGCCGAGGAAATCACAAATATAATTTTAAAAAAATTAGAAAATGACGGATTAGATATAAAAAATTGCAGAGGATAGGCTTACAATATTACTGCCGCCATGGTAGAAAAGCACAGCGGTGTTCAAACTCGCATTAAATTGATAAATCCCAATGCAGAATTTGTACCATGTACAAATTATTCTTTAAACCTGGCATGTTTGCACGCTGCGTTTACTGCTATCAATTTCATAACATTTTTTGGAACTATCAAGCAGTTGTTTTCACTGTTTTCTTCTTCTACTCGTCGATGGGATGTTTAACTTTCTGTCACTGGTCAAGGTGATATTAAACGTAGCGTAGTAACTCGCTTGAGCGCTAGAGCAGAAGCAGTAACTAGAGTAAAAAAACATTTTTTTACATTTTAAGCGCCTTGGAAAAATTGACATCTGAAGAAGAACATAGTAAAATGAGATCAGATGCTGAAATATTTCTCAATTCAGTGCAATCTTTTAATTTTCTGTTATCTCCATTTGTGAGAATCCGTCCGAAATTTGAGACGCAAAAATACCTGAAAATAAAAGGGTCAAATGTCAATGCCATATAAAACTAAATTCTTTGCAAATCCATTTCATGGAACAAAGAGATGCGCTAATACAAAACGATGTTATAGCAGCCAAAACAATTTGTGAAGAGTTGGAGATAACGACTGAACGTCGAGTTAGAAAGAGAAAAAATATGAATGGGAAAAATTCACGAGACGTGGGGCTATCCCTAGAACAAGAAGTACGAAGACATGTTTTTATCTATTGATATGATTATAAAGGAAATTAAAGAACGCTTTGATCAGTTGCATGACCTTGCAAGAAAATATTCGTGTATAATACCATGTTACCTACTAAATGAAGAACAGTTCCATATTGAAAAGAAAAGGATCCAGGTTTTTATGGCTGTTCCTGCACTACAAGAACAGGCAAAACGTTGGAAAGACGAAGACGAAGGCTCTCTTGATCTACTCAAATTTATTCAACACTATAGATTGGAAAATTCTGTACCCAATATTGTAATTTTGCCAAGATTTTTTTAACAATTGCTATTAGCGTCGCTAGTTGTCTGCAAATTAAAGTTGATAAAAATTATCTTCGTTCCACAATGAGTGATTTGAGACTGCAACATCTTGCAATATTGTCCATAGAACAAGAAATTACAAATAACATAAATTTTGAGAGGATTATACACGATTTTTCTACTATGAAAGTTAGAAAAGTAAATATATAAATATGTTTACATAGGCATTTGTGCACAATTTGTTTGTTTATCCTGTTCATTTATAAAAATATTTAATGGTAATTTTTTTACCTGCGACCTCCTTAAGTTTCTTGTGTTTTTATAAAAATTGCATTTATAGGAATATTAACTTATGCGACCTCCTTTGTTACTGCCTAATTTAAATATGGCATCCAATCGTAAAAAAGTTTCCCACTTATAGTTTGTCTCAATTACAATTATTTATACCTATAAACTATTAATTAAAACTTGGTATTGTTTCAATGATAAAAAAAATCAGCGAAACAATACCAAGTGATTTAATTCATAGTTTATAGATCAAAATGTTTCACCACGGGAGAAATTAATTTAATATGTTTATTTATGTTTACTTAGAACGGGCGGCAATTTGGAGACCGTCCTGGGCGGCAAAAGTTCTAGGTACGCCACTGTCTCCTACCCTATCTTTAGACATTGCCAAATCTAACTGTTCAGCAAGATAATGCTCGCCCTCACATTGCAAGAGCCACAATAAACTTCTTTGAGCGCCGGTGAAATCAGTTTGTTGTCCTGGCCACCGG
Organism: Ontholestes murinus; assembly: GCA_963969525.1. Lineage (NCBI taxonomy): Eukaryota > Metazoa > Arthropoda > Insecta > Coleoptera > Staphylinidae > Ontholestes > Ontholestes murinus. Next base: position 25,440,739 of record OZ018389.1, read on the forward strand.
GGTTACCAGATTTATCTCCAATTGAACATGTGTGGGATATCAATGGCCTAAGTCTCCTTAATTTGCATCTTCCTCAAACTCAAAAAGCACTTCAAAATGCATTCGTACTTGCTTGGAATGATATATCATAGAAGGTCATCAATCACGTACTTAGAAGTGAACCTACTCGCTTTAGAGAGTGTAAATCCCACCGTGGTGCATCGACACATTATTAATGTTTTTTTTTTCATAAAGTTCGTTGAATGGAAGAGAAATTTTGTTCATTTGTTAACTATGTCATCCCTTACAATTGTACAAAATTCGGATTTCTATGTCATTCGAAAAAAAAGTCAAAACAATCAAAAGAAAGTTAATTAAGCAAATTATAAAAACCCAGCCTAAAAAGATCATTAAAAAGTTTGATAAAATTAATTTCAAATTAAACAGTTTCTTCTACTAAAAATGATATGATTCAAGTCTTCGTTAAATTGATAAATTAAATTATGTGAAGAAATCATTTTCACATTAACAACTTGTCAAGAAAAATAGTATATTTAGTCCAATCGATGAAGACATCTTTAAACTCCTTTAATATAGAATCCTTGCTGAACTGTTTCATGAGTAGATAGCCACTCATGTTATAGATCTTACTTGATCCTCCTCGATTTACGACTTGTTCAACCTCTTCGACTATAAATGCGCACTGGCCACAACGTATAGATACGCTTGAGGTACTAGTGTTGATTGGGGAAGAATTTTTTGTGCTTCGTTTCGCACATCACCTTCATTTTTTCAGCCAACTTTGATGCAGTACTCTATACTCCTCAACAATATCCTAGCATTGGATTGTACTACGACGGAATTATAATAGTGCTGCAATAATGTTTAAACTATTACACAACATAATTGACTGTCCAAGGTGCAAATTGCTGTTTCCAAACTAATGTCTGGTTATACAAATATTTTTTACTTACCAATTGTTAAGCCTAATGCATTTTTGAAGTCTCCAATTTTTATTATGAGTAAATATGCAAATGATTAATGATTAATTCTGTTTATTGATATAAGATATTATTTGATGGATTGTGAATTTTAAGGATACAAAGGGCTGCTCTGCTTTACGGTTTTGGGTGTGAATTTTAAATGTTAGATTTGTGTCAAATGTTATACCAAGGTATTTGCAGTATTGGGAACGGAAGGAAAGGAAGATGTATCAAATTTCACCCACCTGGAGGAGTCTCAATGTCATGAAATATTTAAATATATTTATTTTTTCATAAGAAAAATTCGTAAATTAATAAAAACTCTAAACCCACGTACATACAAATATATTTAAAATATAAATTAATTTAGTCGAAGAAGACTGAAAATGTTGGTTGGATTTTCTATTTAAAATTACGCTTAAATTTTCATAAATTAGTCAGAAGTCTTCAATTAAGTAAAGATTAGGCAAACTGAACCTCATTTCATTCGTTAATAATGTAAAAAAATGAATAAGCACTCGTATTAGTTATAAAAGTTATTACATTTGCGAGTAAATAAATAATAACCTTTTAAACATTTTGCGTATTTATTAAATTCCTTTTTAATCTACACATATTTTTGTACCAATGATAACTGATAGTGTAAAACAAGTTACGTGAAATTGTTGTGATACAAGTTACGTCGAACCATTGCAAGTGACGACAGCATAAATATCCTTGAAACCGTCTATTTCAGCGCGAAATCATTAAATAAGAAGTTAATTACGATCCTTTAAAGATTTTCCGATTTCCCGTTATTTTGCAATTAATTTCGGTACGAACGAACGAGTAACGTTCGAAAGTGGAAGGTTTTCCACTTAGTTGAGTAACATATTGATGTTGAATAATTATAATAGATTATTATTTATATACATTTAAGATATATTCTCGTTTTAATTTTTTAAGTATTTAATGATAATACTTTTGTAACTTAATTTTTTTACTTTAAATTAAAGAAATTAAGTATTAGTAGTTAAGCGATTAGTCGTTTTAATACTTTTTTAGCTATAGTGACTTGAAATTTTTTATCATACTACAATACGAAGATTTTTACATGGTAAAGTTTTTAAACAATTTTACGATTTAAGGTTTACATTGATACTAAAAGCAATATTAAAAATTTTTATATATATATATATATCGTTTTTAAAATTATATTCAACGTACAATTCTTAAGAATATGTTTTTATATCCTGAAGATACAATTATTAAAAATATATAATAATTTAAAAATACGAAAACATTTTATTATTAAAAATATGTTTATTTATCCTCAATTACCTTTCCATCAGACGTTTCTTTTCACAAATTGATTTCTACAACATTATTATATTGTAGTAGTATTATTGTTACCGTTACACCCTATTTAACTCTATCAGATAAGAATGGATTATATCGATCGTGATTAATTATATGCCAATCGGTCAACAGTTACCGACGTTTAAGAAATAGTTCACTCGTGGAATGTGTTAGTTATTGTTATATGTTGTTAAATGTTGTAATTGCTTTATATTATATCGTGATTGTTTGTCGTTATTACTGAGTCTACTTCGAGGTCGTTTCGTGAACCAATTACCTTGGATTCTCGCGAAATTATACACGGAGAGAGCAAAAGAAAAATATTTTTAAACACACAACTGGTGCACGCTGGTGAAAGTATACATAATAATCCGAAAATGTGTGTCAGAGTCGCATTGAAAGAATGCTCTAATAGTGCACTTGGTTAATTAGCATAACACATAAATATCATGCGATCCAAGCTTTTAAAACGTGATTAAAATTTTAGATTAGGATAAATATCGTTAATTAAAAATAATAATATAAAAGAGCTGGTTGCCCTCTTTTCTTTCGGTATTATTTGTGTTGCTGGAATAAACATTATGCAATGTTAAAAACTTGGTATATTATTAAAACTTTAATGTCACAATCATCACAAACCAAAATTAGTTACCGAAATTAGGAGTGACGAAAGCATCCCATAGTAAAACTCCTTTACCCTGCCTTCAACTGCATTTTTCTATTGAGATCGTTCGCACTTATTAAAGTGAAATATTATAAATACTTCTTCCTTGACCGAAGTTTTATTCGATACAACGCTAACGAATCAGTAAAATCTACTTTATCTATCAATCTTTTTTGAATAAAACACGATAACTTTGTTTGTATAACTTGAAAACTTTTTATTGTGACTAGTTTCGACAAATTTAGCTTGTCATTATCAAACACATAGTATCTACTATGTGTTTGATAATTTCAAGTTATACAAACAAAGTTATCGTGTTTTATTCAATTTACAAAAATGTATAACGAAGTTGACATATATAACATCAATCTTTTTTGTTTTTTGTCCCATCTCAGCAATATGTTTACTAATCGAACTTCGTAAATTGTGCTCATCAAATGAGTTATGTGTGACGCATTTATGACGATTCTCCCAATAGATGTAAAACTTAATTGAAACACAGTTATATTCTTTTCTTCACTTTTTATTTTTTAATTTCTAACTGTACATTTCGGGCACTAGAGAAGCAGTAAAAAAAATAAAAAGTGAAGAAAGGAATATTTCAATTAAGTGATATAAACCTTCACGTAACATAACTAACTACTTAAAATGTAAAACTTCCTCGGTCTTTAGTTTTCATGACTTTATCGGACGAAAACTCACAGTTTTTAAAGTTGGTTTGACCGCACAGTTACAACACTATGAATTCCTCATTTCTATTGTCTATAAGTGTCCAAACAATAATTAAACAAGTAAAGTATGTTTTTGATATAACAAGAATATTTTTATCATTCTTCAATATTAGCTTTTATTAGCATTTACAAAAGATTCAAGTGCAATCTTTCTTTAATTACATTTATTCGAATAATACAAAATACTATTCATTTGCGCTTCACACTTTTTTATTACGCAAATTGCATCGATAAACTGATTTGTTTTCTAATAAAATGTATTAAAATCCTTTGTTTTCCTTGTTTTCCTTGGACAGCGTGAAACTCAAACAAATAGTATTTATCTTAAATAAATGTTAATATGTGTGAGTTTCATCAAGTAACAGGCTCAACAATAGAATATATCTTCTATATTAGATTTTTATTATCATTGGTTCATTAAGACTTTAATTTAACTGTAAATTTTCTCTTTGTGATATTTTTAAAATTTGTATTGTAGATTTTACATAACTTATTTAATTTATTATAGTTTCTTTTTCTTTGAGGTCAATTTGTATATCCATAGCCATGTTCATTACAACAAAAAAAACCTGTTCTAAATAGAATTTTAATTGTAGTAGAAAAATGTTTTCTCATCACTTGCGGTTTACTTTCCATTTCGAAATCGTTACGTTTCAGCGCTATATTCCAATTAAAGCAACATTTATTGTAACCATTAGACTTTAACAGAATAATTATAGTCGATTTGATCTCTATATAAATTGTTTACTTTGTGATTATTCTAAAAAGTACTTTCATAATAATTTAATAATTATAATATCACAATGTATCTTAAATGAAGTGTATAATAAATGAATTTAAAAAAATGTAATAATTATAACATCTGTTTTATGCGATATTTTAAAGGTAAACTTGCGAAGAGTGTTTAAAATATTTACTATTGATTGTTATTCAACAGGAAGTTGGGTTCAGTTGTACCATTTGTGTAAAAACGCACTGAGGTGTGTCGTTTAGTAGTAATTAATATTTAAAAAAAGTACAAAGGCTTTAGTCATTTGCAATTACTGGAAGCTGACTAAACATAATTCGCGCAAAATATTGCAAAAAATAGGAAACCATCAATAAAATGAAAAAAATATTTACAAAAAATAATATACTTAATTAATATTATTGTGAATCCAACTAGATAACAATATTATGACATTCTAAGTTAGAAAAGTCAAACCTTGTGATTTATACAGTTAGTGACATGAAAAAAAAAAGGATTAGGAATCTTTTGACTAAACTTGGCTAAAACGTTACAATTGAATAAACAAGCTACATTAACTACTCTAGTGTGATTATGCCACTTTCAAAAAAACAAACGTGATTTTGTTGTTTTTTATAATCAATGAATACTTAAAAAAAAATATTTTACAAAAAGTAAGTGAGAGTAATAATGGCACCGTCGTATTTAGGTTACCTTTTGAGCTCAATATATTCTTACAAAAGTAGTCGAAGAACTAGTTTTTCAGTTACCCTACTCTTTAGGCAAAGTCTACGAGGAACAGTCGTCCCAGGTCATCCGGTCATTGCTTTGACGTCTCTTATTGTTGCTAGCATAGATACTATTCATTTATTCATTTAAGCTTAATCGGACATGATTACTTTATTTAGAATATAAATACACTGATGTATACAAAATTAAAGGAAAAACATACATAAAATTGTAATACCATGAGCGGAGTTCACTCTTTTAGATGATCTTCCACTCAAACCCATAACCTCTTCTTCACTGATTTGCAGTAAAACAGCTTTAGATACTTATCATTTATACGCTTATTTTTCCTTTAATTGGATGATTTATTATACTTATGTCATTTTGACATTGATTTGTGTCTCTTTGAAATATGTTCGATTCTTATAGTTCAGGATGTGAGGATTGTTACAAAATTTTCATCTCAATTTACTCTATAGTTATCTGATCAGACGATGAAGCTCTTTAGAGTTTCAGTCAGTTTCCTACTTGGAGTGTTGCGCTTTATTGCTTCTTGCTTCTTTCCTCATCTGGAAAAGTTCCTTATTACGCTAAGAATGAGTGAATTCTTCTCCATACTCTTATAGGAAGAGATGATAGTCTATTACAATTGCAGTGCCAAACTACAGATCAATTTCTTGCATCCTTGATTGCTAGATTTCAACTTCAAATAGATCCTTTTTGGTTTTTTGTTGGATTTCTGAATGCTTCCTTTTCAGTAAATTTCTTGTCCGGTAATTGATTGGATGAGTTACGTGAAAATAAACTTGATTATAAGATAAAGCTCTAAAAACCTTTCTTTGCAGAGTTTATTTGAAACACCAAATATTTCGAACACAAAGTAACCATTATCAATGGTTTAATACTAATTTCTTGTCTCGGTTATAATCTATCTACATGTGATTTGATAACAATAGATTGTTAGTTCGGCACCTACTAGTTATGGAATTTTTTTGTCTAAGTTGAGATTAGCAATGGTAATATCAATTACCTATTGTCTTTTTGAAGTGATGAAGATTACTCTAGATATCTTGTTTATTTGTTTATTTAAACTTTACAATGTCCTATTAGAACTGTACACAAAGCCATTTAATAATGCACAAAATAATCACAAAAACTTGCAGCCGGAGTTCATAATTCACAGTGTTCTTCCACTCAGACCCCATAACTTCAGGTGACGGAAATTCACATCCAAAGTACATATTTTCCATTAACTGCACTTGTGATTAAACGAGATTATAACATGTTGTGACGAATATTAGTTCACAATTCATATTAAGAATGAGTAGACTGGTGCTCAATCTAAATTCGTGTAAAGCTTTTCCCATATAATTGGTATAAGTACTACTCCATTATACATGGTAAACATTTACTTCACAGCCTATTATGAGGTTTTATAGTTAAAATTTAATTGGTTTATTTGACTAATAGTTTATTGGTAATCAAGAATGATGTACAAAATAATCTGAAAGGTATGTACGTATAATGGGTGTACGTCATGTAATTAAGGCGTTTAATATCGGGAAATTCCAAAGGTCGTAGTAGTCATTAAACACGTTTTTTCCCGACTTTACATATTTCAAGACCTTCCCTACAATTAAATAATAATCCCTTACCTGAATTTAAACTAATTTGCAATGCACTGAGCTGAAAATGTAATTAGATGTAAGGCAATGTGTAGAGAACCCCATTGATTTTACAGTGTATAATCATTGTTTCCAGCTCTTTGGTAGTAGGGTCAGCTGCATCAAGGGGAAAATATGGGGAGATAAGAAAACTCTCTTTTCTCTATAAATATTTCAGTAGAATATTGAGAGTTCTGTTATAGAAAAGTAAGCTTTAATATTAGCGTCTATATTAAAACATATACACGATTTATAATTCAGTATATTTTGAAACAAGATGATCTTATGGTTACATAGTCTACATATTTTGTTCGCCATGAAGTAGGACTTTCAAATTAGAAGCGAGGAATTTTCATTGTTTAGAAAATGGTGATTTGATATTTGGGCCACCAACTTGTAATGTTGTAGATTGACTTTAATAAATATTAATTGTAAGTTGGGTTTTATATCCAAATTAGTGTGTTAGAATAGAACTAACAATTTCCGCCGAGAAGCTGCTCATAGACATGAGTTTCCTATCTTCTGTTAACAACGTCCTCATCGTCTGCTTGAGGCATATACCTAGGAAGTTGGCTGTTGTTTCACTAGAAAGGTCCGATCGAAGGAAGGACATCAAATTCACCGTTTTAGCTGTATTTAAAGATAGCTTGTTCGATTCAACCACCTATAACGTTACTGCATTCTAAATGAGCATTTATAGCCTTTACAAAGTCAGATGATTTGTTGATAAATGTAGTATCATCAGCTGATGCAGACGTTAAATCATTGATATACAGTAAAAATAGAAGAGGGCCCAGTATTGGCCCTTGAGATACAACATATTTCAAATAAATTACACTTGACGTTCTTTTATTGACGACCATTGTCTGCTGCCTTTTCTGGAGGTATTAACTAATTAAATGACAGCTACTAGGGTGGGAGTTCTAGAAGTAGAGTTTTCACAAGGATATAGTGATCTATGCAGTCGAATGCCCTACTGAGATCCAGGAACGATGATACAGTGAGTTTGTCAGATTCAAACACCTGGGTAATTACCTCAGTAAGAGCGACCACCGCATCGGTCGCAGACCTTCCGTTGCGAAACCATATTGTGTATTAGACAATAGTTTATGGGTCTCAAGAAAATCAAGTACGAGGGTCGTTCAATAAGTTATGCCCCATATTTTTTTTCTCCACAATGAGCAAAAACTGAAAGTTGTACTTCTAGGTACTTCAAGTTCAGTGTTTCTCCTCTCGGTCAACGAAGTTTCAAATGATTCCAACAGATGGCAGAGCTGTAGTGAATTTTTAAAATGGCGTCTGTTAGTGATCCACATTACAAACAGCGAGCAGTGATTGAGTTCTTGATTGCAAAGAAAGAAACTGTGGGAAATATCCATAAACATTTGTGTGCAGTATATAGAGATTGTGCTGTCGATAGGAGCACTGTGGGCAGAGAGAGTTAAGGCGTCCTGTCAGTGCCACCACTTCGGAAATGGTGAGGCGCGTGGATGTCATTATTCATACGGACCGCCGCATCACAGTGCAACAATTGGCCTCGCAGCTGTCAGTCAGCAGTGGAAGTGTGTGGGCAATGATCGAGACTCTCGGATATTCAAAAGTTTGTGCAAAATGGATCCCAAGAAGTCTCACAGCAGAACATAGGATGCAAAGAACAACCATGTCATCTGATTTTTTTGGCGAGGTTTGATGCTGAGGGGGAAGCGTTTCTGTCCCGGATTGTCACGGGTGATGAAACCTTTGAGCCAGAAACCAAAAGACAGTCAGTGGAATGGCACCATCCTCAATCACCAAGGACGAAAGAATTCAAATCAACTTCTTCTGCTGGAAAAGTCATGGTTACTGTTTTTTGGGACAGTGAAGGGGTCATTCTTGTTGATGTGATGCCAAGAGGGACAACCATTAATTCCGAAGCATATGTAAAGACCTTGGACAAACGCAAGAATCGCTTCCGGCGTGTTAGACATGACAAGAATCCGATTGCAATCTTGATCCTGCACGATAATGCACGCCCGCACAAAAATCTCAGAACTCGGGAACTCTTCACCAAATTGGGTTGGACAACATTGCTCCATCCACCATACAGCCCAGATCTGGCACCGTCAGACTTCCATCTCATAAAGACGGTTTGCGTGGAAGACACTTCGATGATGATGAGACCGTATTTCAAGCGGTGAAAACATGGCTTCGCGTACAGGTCAAGAGTTGGTACCGGCAGGAAATACAGGCAATTGTTTCACAATGGCGTTAGACCGTACAAATTGATGGGAACTATGTTGAAAAAAAGAATGTGTAGAAGAAACATGTAGCTATATTATCACCAAAATTTAACACTTTTAAATAATTAATTTCTAAAAAAAATATGGGGCATTACTTATTGAACGACCCTCGTTTTTGACAAGCAGTATTTTTTCAAATACTTTTGCTAAAACTGGTAGTATAGCTAGAGGCCTGTAATTTTTCGGGTATTATCTATCACCTTTCTTAAAAGTCGGATAAGCACGCGCTTTTTAAGGGAACTAGGAAAGATACCTTTTATCATACAAATGTTAATTAATTTTGTAAGAGGTAAATAATTACATCTAGTATCCTCTTAAGGAGATCCAATGTAAGATCGAAAATATCGTTAGAGTTTTTTAATCCAAGTACGGTATCTCTTACTTTAACAAAATAGTTTCCCTAAATTTAAAATATGGTGTATTTTTAATAGAAGCATTAAGCATATGAGTCACTGGAGCATGAGTTGGATCTGGAAGATTGTGAACTAGGTCTTCGGCAACATTAGCAAAATATGTATTGACTGTTTTAGAATTAATATCACAGGATGTTTTACTACTAATTAAAGACTACAGCGCCTTCTGGTTGTTTTTAGAATTTCTTATAAAAGATTCATTTGCAGATATTTTTGCCTTTTTTAGGACAGCACTGTATTCACATTTATATTTAGTGTAATATCCTCTTAGAGTCGGCTTTTTTTCACTTGCCTCTTTTATTAACAAGAGTGTTTCACGCATGTTATGGAGTGTACTATTAAACCATTTAATGTTTTTGGCTTTTTTTCTGCAAAAGCAGTATTCGTGAAAAATATTAGCAAATGAATTAAACACAACTTTAGTGACACTATCATTATTGATAAAACTCTAGTCCGTTTCTTTGAGTCTATAGAGTGAGTTTAAATCAACTGGAGTAATCGGTCTTGTTATGTATTGAGGTTGGCTTCTTGAGACATTCTCTAGCTTAACCTTAACCCTAACCTTTATACTAATATGGTCTGACAAACCTAGATCACAGGGATAGGTTTTTATATTACTACAATTCATATTCGAAAAAAACATTATCAAAGCAATTTTGCTTGCGTGTATTAAAATTTATTGTACTTTCCAAGCCATATGTCGCCAGAACATCAATCAGAGTCACAGCCCGTATTAAATTTTACATTATAATCCCCACCGACAAAGACGTTTTTGTGGAAATAAACATTATTCAACAAGGTACCTTGTCAGGCGATCGATAAATACAAATAACAATAATGTTATAAAATGATAGAATTATGCATGATGTAGCAATAAGGAGATTAACAGTCTTAGTTAACCAATACAGTGAGGGTTGAACAACGCAGATAATTTTGAAGCTTTCCACCAGAGTACGTCCATAAATCAAGGATGAGACAAACATAAGGTACCAACCTACTTCTGTTCTGGCTTTCGATGATTTCTACTTATTGATCCCTATTAGCAGCCTTCTTGACCTTTTATTTCTGAGATTTAATCCAGTAAATTTGCTAGTTAAACTCTTATTGTTCTTCCTTTTTGGCAGATCTAATTGCATTTAATAATGCCCGTTTGAGTTGAGTTGAAGATATTACTTTCATATAAATACCTACGGTTTCCCAAAGCCGGCTGTCATTGGTTGTTCGGTCACTACCTGATTTGTATCCGCAGTGCTGTTGAAAGGTACTGGATTATTCGAATATGCCGCATAATGTATCTTCCTTTTTTATTCGCCTTTCTCCGCTAATTCTTTTCTGATTATTCGAGGATGCATTTGTAGAATCTCTAACAAGATGGTTAACAGAGTTTTCGGCCATTTTTAGAAGCTAAGATTTCTCTTCAGTTTTTTTAATATTAGCTATTGGCGATTTGTCTTGGACCTCAAAAACACTACGAAACTAAAAAATTTCCAGAGGTTGCGGAAATTTTGTAGTTTCGTAGTGGTTTTAAGATCCATGCTAGAAAATGCGTAATTTATCCTATTATATGTACCAAGTGCACACTTGCATTGAAGGTGGATGGAGTGAAGTTAAAAAACCGTGACGTATCAGGTCTGCAAAATTGAAAGCGGCTATCTGTCGATCCATCAGAAATTCTAATATATTAACGATCGCAACAAATTGATTTATATTAGATTACACACAAACCTCCTGTTTAGCAGAATTCCAGGTCAAAGCACTGTGTTACCAACTTTACTATTAACCCAAGTGACTCAAGTACAAGGTAAATTTCTTTCTAAGACATAGAGACCCGTAAGTATGGCACGTATTGATGTAGGTAGACATTGTGATGAAAAATGTAGGATATTCGGGTCTAAATGCAACGTGCTTAGTCTAGAACAGAGGTACTTTGAATCCTCGCCATACACGAACGGATTTGAATCCAAAGATCTTTAAGGTTGCCATCAAAATAACTATCACAGGTAGGACCTTTTACGGACCTTCTTTGATCTAGATACAAGCTACGGCACCTAGGGTCATTATCACGTACCGGCGGTCTTGAGTTTGACGATCTCTATGAGTACAACTTAAGATATTTTATTTCAACTCCCAATAGCGTGATCAGGGCCTCTTCACTATTATAACCTTTTAATCCATCCATACTTATAATATAGATGTAGATTAATCATTTGCCTGGGAAACCACTGTATGGCGAAATAATTGTCTCCGTGCATCGACATTAAACTGTGTAAATTCTCAAAACTGAAGAATTTTATTTATCACCTATATAATGTAGATGGCGTTCAAATTATATTTCTTTCTAAATCCCCCTCTAAAAAGATATACATTTCTTTTTCCTGCTGTCCAAAAAAATTTTCAATAAGACGATCTCCCAACAAGGCACTCAAAAATATTGCCAAGGAAAGTCTATTGTCTCAACTCTACTGGCATTCTAAGCGTTTATCCCAAAAACTTTTGAAAATAATCTTAATATGTTATTCATCGACTTTTTTCAAGACCACAAAGTAATAATAATATAAATAAGAAGAGGCAATTTCCTGTCTTTTTGATAATCTGTTATTCCATGTTTATTCTATTAACAACCTTTTCCCAACTAGTGTGTAAATTTTCAATGCCAGATCGATAAAAATCAATTAATTTTTGTGCAAAATATTTGGAGATGACATTTTGTACATCATCCAAATTATTAAGTAATTTGCTATTTAGAAAATTTTATAGAGACGAAATAAATAAAAATCGATATTATAATGGATGAAGCACATACCTCCCACCCCAATTAATTGATGGCGGTACAGTAGTATTATTTATTTATTCCAATATGTTTACACAACATTCCAAAATTGTACATAAAATCCATCAATATCAACAAAAATTGCAGTCACATATGGAAAGGGCAGAGCTCTTTCACTCTTTTCCCCAAAAGGAGCTTACATCAATATGTGACATGTTGTATTGACAGTAATTTAAAAACACTTGTTATGTTCCATATCCAACATAACAAGTGTTTTTCTTCACCAAAATTATTTATCTGCTTCCATCAAGAGGGTAGCTCAACAAGTATCAACAAATGAATTCAGTTTTTCTAGGATTCGTCTTAAAATAACGTCTTTTTCCTGTTGGCAATTGCTGGTTACTTTTTAATTAGATTTTGATTCAATTAATCACTGTAAAGATCTGCATTAACAGTTTGTACTGGTTTCAACACTTCGAAATAAACCACACCAGGAATACAAAAAAACGTCTCTTTTAGATACAAACCTTTGGAGCCACTCCCTTTTGCCTTTTGGATTATAGTAGATAATCCAGTTTTCATCTTTAGTGATCATGTGATCAAAATGATTTTGTATTATTATTTAGTTGAAGCAATAAGTTGCATGTGGTGGATTGGTTAGCTTTGTTTTATATTAGATAGATTATACGGAGTCCAAACACCTTCTCGATTGTACAACATAATGTGCTTCTACTTCCGTCCGTATTACATCATTAATCAAGTTGTTGATCTTCCTGATGAAATTAAAAAATCTAATTTCATGTTATATTTGCAATTTTTAATGAATTGGCAGGAAGGAGAACATATTCGGTATTGTACAGGGTGCGGCGGGGGAACTTGCTGATTTGAATTAGGTGCCAATCAGCGAGACGTGGTAAGAAAGAGGTAAGGAGGGTCTCATTCGAAAGAGCTACAGAGAAATGATTGAGGCATTTCTTTTCCCAAAACTTGAAGGAATGGATCTTTCGGACGTATGGTTTTAGCAGGGCGGAGCCACGTCACACACAGAGAGATTTCAATAGAAATTTTGAAGGAACACTTCCACGAGCGCCTAATCTCCTTGAGGGGTGACGTATTGCGGCGCGCTCCCCCGATATGGCTCCCTGTAACTTCTTTTTATGGGGATATCTGAAATCAATTGTTTACAATGACAAACCACGGACCCTGCAACACCTGAAGGACAACATTCGCCAAGCCATCGCCAACATTCTCGTCGATATGCTCGAAAGAGTGGAGTGAAACTTCAAACAGCGGGTGGATCAGTGTATCGCTAATGATGGCCGCCATTTGTCCGACGTCATTTTTAAAACCACGCGAAACAAAAATTCAGGATGTGTAGAGCACGATAAAGAGAGAATTAAATCGATCTGTGGAATACTTTTTCTTTTATTGACCTTTTAAATCAGCAAGTTCCCCTGTCGCACCTTGTATACCTTCTGGTATTTGACCTACCAATTTACCATAAATTGCAAAAAACATTAAATTAAATTATTTAATCTAACCTTCTTTCACATGACTTTAAGGTACACAGTAAACTAATAAATGACAAATGAATATACTGAAAATTATTACGGCGAGTGATTTCTCCCTGGATCTGAGAATTCGTCATGAATTTGTTTAGTCCCAGAAGAACGAACTTGAGTTTAATTCATTTATTAACACTAAATTTTAGAATATTTATAAATCTGAACATCTGTTAAATTTTAAGAGTGAAGCTCGCTTGCTAAACCCATTACAGATGGTTTATACATATCATTCCAACAAGTGCTCCATCTTGTTGGAATTAAATGTACATTTGGATATTAGTAGATTAAACACATTCGAAGTTACGAGTACAATTAAGTGATAAAGTTGTCAGTACTTCAACCTAAACATTGATAAATTATTTGCAAAACTGTCAGTATGTTGATTTTAGCAAACAAATAATAAACTCAGAACACATTAAAAATTTGCAATATTTTTAATTTGTTTGTTTGTTTTCGTAGATATATTCATAAAAGGTGCCTGAGTTGTATATTTGTTAAATTTTATTTTCAAAAACGTGGGTTTGCTTATTTTTACTTTTTTTAATCGCAAAAACCTATAATTTTATTCAAATAACCTTAACTTAACGACCTATGAAAACCCCTTTACATCTATAATTATAAATAAATTATACATAGGATTCATTTTAATGATACATATACTTTTGGAAATGCAAATGTAAATTTCCTTGTGGAAATCTCGCAAGATAACAAAATATCGAATGTCATTCGTTGCATAAATAAAGATCGCAACATTAAAAAAAAATTAAAACAATGTTATGTAAATTATGCATTTATTTTAACGAGTTGTAAAAGTCAACACTAATCTACAGATAATTATTTATGAAATAAAGTATCCAAGTGAAATATCGCATAATTCCAGATAAACATTTAATTAAAAATTCCAAATCATCGATTGATATTTTTTTAAATAATTTAAATAAATGTAATAACTACGCCACAAACTTATTTATTTATTTGCTTTGTTTCTCTTTTAAAATTATTTTAAAATACATACTACAAAAAAAAAACTATTACTATAATGTATTAAATTAATAAATCCTTATTCTACAATATACATAAAATAGTACATATTTCAAGCTATTTTTAATAAATTGCATTAAAGTGTCAGACATTTGATAAATGAGTAATGGATATTTTAAAAATTACAAATTCATAAAATTCAATGTTTACCAATAATCTATTTTATAGGGAAAAAACGTGAGTTGGATAAGAAAATATATTTTAGAATTCTATGGTAAGGCGAATTTAGAATTTTACCTTCATTTTTGACCGTTGTAAATCGTCCAAAATACACTTTATTTCTTTATTTCTTATAAGCTTCGTTATTCTCGCTAACATATTTAAGTAAATATGTACATAAAACAATACAAACATTTTGGCTGCAGGAATCACCGGCGAAGTTCACTGCTTCTCAATGATATTCCACTCGAAACATATTCTTCCACAGAAGAGTGATAGCCCTTGGGTGCTCCTGTATTCATTGTTGATCCATTAATTCAGCAAATATGCTGTATTTTGTCCCTTTTAATGGAAATTCTAAACATTAATCTATATATGTCATCATGACTTGATCCAAGAATCTAAAAAGTTTAATAATTTTGGACATTTATTGGCAATAAACAAATATAAACTTTTTATTGTTCATTGATGTAATTAAATCCAGAAAGCTTTCAAAAGTTCATTAAATGTTATTTCTTGAAATTAATAGCTACGCCCAAATAGTGGTATTTTATTTTAATCGTCACGTTTACTAATTTATGATTTTTGATAGAAATTGAAGCACTTAACTGGCATGATTCAATTCTTTGGATGTCAATAATTGTAAACCTTACTATATGAACCTAGTCGCAGTATTGTTTATTGTTTTAAGTAATTATGTAAAAAGTATGGCGATATAATGATTAAAGAAATAATAGAATCAGATTTACATTAAAAGTATTATTAGAAATCAAGAATAAAAATTATGTTGTTTATTTTTAGAAAAATTTTATACAACTGAGAACAAAATACATTGACATTTTCTATAAAATAATTTCAAAATTTTGCAAATATAAGATCTTCTATATGCAATGCCTTGGTCCAAATCGACTCCTTGAATAATAATTCGCCATCGGGGAGGTCAAGCCCAGGTGAATTAATTTAAAGGCCATTATTGAGGCCAGTTTTAAGTAGAGTAATGGAAAACCAATTTCGGAAATTGCGATTTTTTTTGCAAATCATGAAAATTTATAGGTGGCCTCAAATACGTCTGTTATCTAAATAAGTCGTTTGGGCCAAGGTAATTTGTTAACGACAATGAAATAGTAATAAGGAATTGTGTTATTTCCTAGGAAATAAACAATTTATCTCAAAATTTTGAGATAAGAGGATAAGAGTTAAACCTTGTCCAAAAAATGTTAAAATTATTTAGGAATTATGAAAGAAATCAACGTGATTAATTAAGTTTCCTCGAAAAAATGAACTAATTTTATAAATAAGTAATTATGGAGGCTTTTACTTCGTGATACATTTTGATAATTCAAAATAAATAAACAGTTAACTTTATTGGTATCACTTTTTATTAAAAATTTTATGTTTTATATATACCATAATTTATTGTGTAATATACATATAAAGAAGTATATAGTATATTACAAATCATAATTCGTTTCGACATTTGCAGGCAGGTCATGTACAAGCGTTGTCCACAATAAAATAAAAGATGTAAACAATTTGAATTCATAATTTTTTTTAGTAATTCTGAATGATCTACTAAAAATATTTCTTAAAACTTAATTACCTGTGTTATTTAGATGCTGAAGGGATTATGGTGTGTTATTTTCAGAAGAGATTAATGTAGTTATAAGAGCTTAAATAATAATGAATAAATAAAATCGTTCTGTTCGTTAAGGAGATTGGTTTTAGTGTTCTTATTTAGATTTCTAATTACTCTAAGAGATTAAGCCACGAGACTTTACTGCAAAAATGTAAGAATATAAGAATTTTAATTTATCCATAGATGGAAATAAATGATTGCATTTTAATAGGAGTCTAAGCCAGTTTAGTAATCGGTTTGTAGTTAGTAAATACTGATGTATAAATTAAATTGAACATTTTGTTGACGAAATAACCTAAATTTATTATTTCCACTTATTTACTGATGATATTATAAAGACAAATAAAAACCAACTTTCCCACAACATTACTAATACAACACTGCCTACATAGTCGTGTCCATTTAAAGCCAATTTCCATTACATGCAATTACTTGTAACATTTTACGATGCAAGGTTCAGCAATCTTTGCATAACTATTAAGTACAGTTATCGTCTGTCCAATAAGAACAATGCGGATAGCAGGTGTTGTGTCATACCATTTCCGTTACTCACTTAAGTCGAATCATTTACCTGGACCTACATTTTTGGCCACTGATTAAATTATTTAGAATTGTCTATAAATGAATAATAATGCGCTTTTTCATTGTACTATTAACAATTTGAACAATTTGCATGTATCAGTAGAATTAAGGTCATTTGGTGAGAAAATTGGTAAACGTTGTGTAATACAATACAAAAAAATCGTTACTCTAATATCTTGACCCAAGAGAGGAGAAAGTGGAGGTGTGACATTGCACGTTCCATTTTTTACATTCCGTAAGTTGTATATACCATATGTGCATTCTAATTCCATTTACATTGAAAGTACAGTATTTCTACTCACTAAGTTAATCTTAATAATCTCGGTGACATAATTTAATCTCTTCTTGTGCCTCCTGATGAGGAGAGCGAACATAAAATAGTTATTCTAAATCTGATCGTACCAGTGATAAATATAAGCAGCTAATTGCATTGATAGACAAATCTTTATATATTCTTGCTATAAAGCCCAACAGCTTTAGACTATTATTGACCATACAATTGATGTGAGAAATAAAGTTGTAATAGGTACAGAATTGATAAACACTTAGTTTATTACACTGATTTTTTTGTATCTGTATTTACTCGACTGGTTTCGCGGAATTATCAAAAGTGATTATAAAAGAATACGAATTCAGGTAATAAGTGCTTTAAAATAGGGGAAGTACAGATCCCTTCATTGTCATTAACGACGGATTTTCCCCGATTTATGGCTATATTTATTTCAAGGCCTTCTCTCAGGTTTAAAATAAGTCCCTTATTACGTGAGTATAAAATCTTAAAATTATTTACATCTATAAAATGATTATTATTTATACAGTGTTTTGCAATACCAGTACATTGTTTATAATTGACTTTTAAATAAAGTTCTATTTCGACTGTTCCAAAATCAACGATTTAGAATAAAATATTTCGTAGAGATTGCATTTTGACTCCTATAAAATGATATAGATATGCATTTTTCCATATTTAGCTAAAAGCTTTTCATATGAAATATAGCCTAAATATTTCTAAATAGAAGCTAGTTCTTCCATATTTTTTACAATTGCAAGAAAGTTTAGATCATCGGCATCGACAGTAAACAAGAAAAGAAATTAAGGCTGTCAGCTATATGTGTATGACAACAGATTTTACCCGAATTACACTTGACACATTGTAATCAATCTTAATGCATTGTTTACAATCCTTAAGAAAACTTCCTAGCCATTAATTCCTCCGATTTTGTAATAATAGATGTTTAGTTCTTTTTCGTGCCCTTGAATTTGACAGTCTTGGGTTTTCTGTTAAAAAAATCTAATAGTTAGGCACTTTTTGGCGAAGATGTTATAAAACTCTCTCTAAATGGATATTTTTTTATTACCACTATTTATTTTAGAATCACAAGTAATTATAGTTTCAACTAATAGGTACTCATTATCAAACATAACATTTTTCGAAAGTATTAAGCAGGTGATAGCTGACTGGTTAATATTATAGAGGTATTTATATTCAATCTGCCATCCCAAAACCATTGAATCAAAATGTTGCGCAACAAATTTCATGGCCCGCAGTATAATTTCTCCCAGTCGACACGTTTTTTTTGTTCACTTGGTCTCCAGTTTCAAATCTTGTTTCTTACAAACCGTAATTATACGTTGCTTTGCAAGATCAAAAGCAAGTTGATTATACTTTTGTGGTGTAATAATTTAAACGAAATGTGTTTTGACATCAGCAACGGAGAACACTCCGTTGTCTTTTTATAGAAACATTTGAATCAAGATACATACATAATCACTTTAGTCAATGTATCTGCAGCACAATGCTGAAGCTAGAGATTTGGTAATAATTTTTGATTCAGGTTTAAGTTCTCACCTTCATATGCTAAATGTCTGTTATGCTGCTATGAAGAAATGGGGCTTAGTCTGGCGTATTGATAAGGACTTGAATCTAAACTGTCTAAAAGCTCTATTCTGAGCGCTTGTAAGCTCTACTTTGGTGTATGGTTATCCCATTTGGTGGCCATATAAGATTAGAGAAATATATTTGCTTCAACATATACAAAAAAAACATTTTAAATGTATGGAGTTCAAATTTTAGAGACCACCCATCCACCCTATAAATATATCTTGATATTTTTACCACCCTATCTGTTTAAGTTTCCTTCTATAAAAACAGAGATTATGTAGATGATTATAATAATTTTACAAGCACTATTATAGCTTAAGTTTTATTAAATATGTTGAGTGGGTGGGTGTCCATAATACCACTATTCTGTCATAAATTGTGAACAACTATTTAAAATAAATCTTCACGTGATCAAATTTTTATTCAGCAAAACACTTAATTCTACCTTCCAATCTATAGAAGATACATTTATAGATTGGAAAGTAGGATTAAGGCTATCTACCCACCTTACTACTTAACTAGCTTAATTCCCTAAAACAAAATCAAAAAATTATATAGATGAGCACTTAAACCCCTTGTATGTGTAGGGTGGGTAGTTATTCTCTAGTTTCAAAGTATAAGCAACGGTTTCTTATAAGAAAAATATAACAAAATATAAGTTTATCTAATGTAAATCTGTTCGTATTAAGATTCATCAAAACACTCACATATAAGCTACCAACAGATGGGTAGAATAGAGGCCACCCGTCCACCCTAAGTATATATTGAAACTTTTACCCATTTAACTATTTTAGTTCCCTGAAATAAAAACAAAAAAAATGATCATATTGTTAATGATTGTATAAAGCTCATGCATTTACGTTTAGCTACATTTAATTCTATTTTATTAATGACAAACCAATTTAAAAATATTATCGATATATCATTTTGAAGATATATACCGCCAAGAGAAGAATGTATAGCTTTATAAAATTTCATGTCATTTGCATACAAGTTCTTTTGATATATTATCCACTATATCATTAATGAAAATTATAAATAGCAGAGGACCCAGGTGTGAACCTTGCGGTACCCCACTTGACGGTATATCTCTTCGAGCTGCAACCATTACATTGAACATAGTTACTTCGATCTTTGAGATACGATTCAATCAAATGCACAGTTGAGGCAAGAATAGCAAAATTTCGTAATTTTGAGATTATTAAGTTGTGATCGATGACATCAAAAGTTTTACGAAAGTCAGTAAAATGATGATACTAAAGTCATTTGCGCGTTATACAAATCAATACTAGTTTGAACCTATTTATTTTTGGTACACCTACAACAAAACCGTTTAAAGTACATTTAATCATTTATTAATTTATTTAAAGAGATGTAGTTTCAATAAGTGATTTGTTTTGTAGTCTTAGTAAGACTCATTGTTGTAGATTTACGAAATGTTTTCGTATTTTTAAATTATTAGTCATCGTTAGTTATTGTAGAATTAATATAATGTATATACATATCTTATTTAAACAATTAAATTGTTCTTTAAGAAATGATTCAATAGACGTTGGCATTAGGGATGAATGTGAAAAATTAAAATATATTTCTGATATTTAAATAAATATAAACAAAGAGAGTCCAATTTTTTACCTTGCTTCGGAACCTGTAATATTAATTTAGAACTATCGCTCTTCAATACTTTCTTTTGAGGGATGTACTTAGCCACGCACGACCAACAGAGGCCCACCTAAAATCTGGGGACATCAGCGGAACCATCACATTACTTCGCCTGGTGCTCCCTGCCACGGTACCAGCATTTATTTCCATATTTCCATTATACATATTAACATTAAAATTACAATACAATATTATATGTTACAATACAATATTTTACAATACAATACTTTAAATTATAACGATCTTGTACATGTGTTGGGATGCGTCGACCGTAGTGTTGTGTGTAAACAGGGCAGTGTCCTCTGCCTCGAGAGTAGATTTGGCTGCTCGATCTGCGGCCTCCGAAACTGAAACGTCGTTCAGCATAACCTGGACGAGTGTGTCCGGGCTAAGAGGATCTCCCAAGGCGTTCTCCAGTATCTGACACTGGCTGCTCCAACGTGGGCACTCGAGATAAGTATACCGGGCATCATCGTATATGTTCCGGAACGAGAAGCAGCGGTCATCTGTGGATTTGTCAATGCGATGGAGGTACTGACGAAAAATCCATGCCCCGACAGCGTCTGGGTCAGGTGGTACATCAACATATCGTGATCCCTCCCAAGCCATGGCTTCAACCGGGGAATGAGCCTACGCGTCCAGGCCCTCTTAGTACTCTCGGCCCATCTACTCTGCCACCTGGCAATGAGGCGTTCACCCGCCTCCTTCTTTGCGACGATTTTCGGCGTACCCGTCCGCTCTGCGTGGGAAGCTTCCTGCCTGGCCAGTACAAGGTCGGTGGGAGTCGATGATGCCACTATCTCCACAGCATCTATTGAGATCATGCGATAGCCCCTCTTTAGTCGTAGCGAACCAGGACGAAGAGTGCTCTTAAGTCGGTTCTTGTTACGTTGGAATTCGAAGCACGACACCCATGCCGGGGTGGCATATAATAGCTTCGCCTTACCAAGAGGCGGCACTTGTTCTGCGATGGTCCCATTACATTGGTTAGGAGCCTCGAAACGGTCCTGGTCACTTGTGCCACTCCCTGTGCTGTCTCAACAACCTGGGTGCTGCAGTACTAGTTGGCTTCCAGCCTTACGCCGAGGTACTCATGACCCAGTACGGAAACCTTCATGTTACTACCCCTCTCAGCTCTCCGCCCTCTCTCCTGGATCATTCAGCAGACTCTCATGTCTTGTACGCAGCCACCTCAAGGACCATGAAATTCATTCAGCCCTTAACAAGTGCAGTGGTCTCCTGATCAAGCACCTCCATGTTTGCCATAGGTTAAATTCCACAGGGTAGGCCCTAACACCGAACCCTGTAGAATACCCCTTGTAACTGCCTATGTCTCCGTGACTCCCGCATTGCCCACGTAACGCACTCCACGGTTCGCCAGATAGTCCGCAACCATAGCCGTGATATATTGAGAGACCCCTCTGCAATGCAACTCGTTCATTATAGGCTGCCAGGCGATGGAGTTGAAGGCATTCCTAACGTTGGTTGATTGCAAGGCAAGGTCTTCTCTTCCTGAGCGGTCCTCTGTTAGCCTTTTCCGTCAGCCGGCGAACTTCCAGGAAGGCATCTACTGTGGAAAGATCATGCCGGAATCCGAATTTCCGGGAAAAGAGCCCTCCGTTGGCTTCCAGCCATCCGTTGAGGCGGTCCTTAAATCCCCTTCCCCTTTTCGGTAAGAGTGCCAGGCAGGCTATTTTGTATTCTCGAGGAAAAACGCAGGCAGTCATTATAGAATAGTTGTTAACAACATAGTTCCTGTAGGCTTCGTTGGGCACATCGCCGGGTCCAGGAGCCTTACGGTACGGAAGTGCACGCGCCGCTCTTCAATACTATCGAAAATCTCTTTTCAAATAAAAAAGAATTCTGGAAATACACCACATCAACTTTTGTTAGCAGCTAATAATTAATTTTCGAGGCCTTTTTTCGGAAATTCTCCGCCCTACGAAAAAATCATTGTTTATAAATATAATGATACTTCATAATAATTTTAATCCAACTTCTATATTTTTTTATAACCTACAAAAGGACAAATATGTATTAAAAACCTCAAATTCTATAAAAGGAAAGGCCGCTTATCTCATTCAGGAGGCAGGACATAAATCATTCACCACTACTAAATATGTTTTATTTTAAAAATAAAAATCCCAAACCCCGTTCCCACAATTTCTTCGCTTAAAGAACCTGCGGTGTGGCGAAAATATGCTACGACTGTGAAGCACAAAAATTCTTTTGAATATATTTTAGTGTTTCTACTTCAACGACCCTTCCATTATCTTATTTCAAGCTTTTATTCTACTCAAGAACTCCCTCAGTTCTATGAGAAATTAGTCTCCTATTTATATTATTATGAGTAGCATCAGGAATTTCTTTTTGTACTGCGAGCCTTCGCATAACATAGTAAATAGCATCATCATCATTTCTTTTGTACAGGGTGCCATTTTAGTATTCTACGCAAATCATGTATTTCCATCAGTGATTTTCAAGGTTCCCCATCTCCTTCGAGCCAAAATTTTCTTTTTGTCGAAAATAGTCCGTTTCTATCACTTTTACACTGTTTGTTCAAGAAAAAAAAAATTCTTGAATAACTTTCTCACTTATAAATATTAAGTTATCAATACTTGGTTTGTTTCACTGATTTTCTATATTTACATGACTAGTTTTTCTTGTTACAGCATTATAAAAGTGATTATAAAAGAAACAGGCAGGTTTGTATATTCAGGTAATAAGTCCAAGTCTCTTCATTGTTCATTAACCGGGGAAAACCCGTCGTTAATGATAATGTAGAGACTTGGACTTCCCCTACCATATACTTAAAACACAAAACCCGAATATAAAAACTTGCCGGATTCGAGTAAAAATTCGTAATATTTATGAAAAAAAATATTTCAACAAAATAAATTTGTTGTTTAGTGTCTAATTTTTTTAAGAGTAAAACTTTGTAGATATTTTGAATTTTAAAGGAAAATCGGGAAAAGTGAAAAATCGGCCTTGAGTAAACATCCTCTTCCGGCGCACGAGGTTTTATTAAGCGCTGTTAAGCTCTACCTACAAAGAATAGGAGCTTGAGTTTAAAGTTTCAGTTAAAAATCTATAGCCCTTGCTACCGCACCTGCCCTAGTTGAGTTAGTTAAGTAAAATAAATATTGATGAAATAACAAATGTAAAAAACACATATTTCTGATGATTAATTATGGAGGCGTTTACTTTGTGGTACATTTTGAATTTAATGAAGAAGGAGACACGTTGACTTTGTTTTACCATTTTATTAAAAAATAAAGTGGTAAAATAAAGTTATCAATTAAATACCTAGGCATAACCATAGACCCCAAAATCAATTTTAAAAAGCACACAGCTATAATTAAAAGCAAAATAACATCTAGGTCAAAATATTTTCGATGCTTAACATACAGAAATGATGGTATTACTACTATCAAAACAGCAGTCAAAATATATAAGATGATTTGTCGCCCATTATTGGACTATGGTTGTGCCCTCTATCCCAATCCCAACAATCCAACCTCCCACAATATCGAAGTTAACGAGCGAGCATCCCTCCGTACCCTAACAAAACTCCGACATCCTCTTAATCCCTTACACAATCCTTCTAACCAGCTCCTCTATGATACCACTTTAGTTATCCCCATCCTAGAACGTCTTCGATTCCTATCAGAAAAATTCTCCAAAAATCCTTTCAACTTTTACAAATTATCCTTATATTGTATTCCTAGAAATCCTAGTGTAAACCCCAAATTTAAAAATCCTAATTCAACCATATTTGATTTCATCTCATCGTTTCATCCATCTACGCATTAACGACTGACGCCATAGGACTGGACAAAACAAGGCAGAAAGACCTATGGTCGATAGCCTTTTGACGAACTAACTCACTAACACATCATCCATTATTTATTATTTAAATGTAAATATGTATAGTTTGTCAATAAAAATGTGTATTATTAAAGTTATCAAAAGTCATACAATATTAGAATTAAGAATACACAGAAAGCAGCAAAACATAACCTACAGAAACGACCTAAACCTGCTGTATAATCTTAAGTCGGGATGTTGACGACTGGGGTCCGGAATAATTTTCAGAGTCGTGGAAAAAACTGTTTAATGTCGTTTCAAAAATGTACAAGTTATTTCCATATATGTCTCTTAATTCTACTACGTCTTAATTCAATCTGACTGTCGGTCGGGGCGCGCGCCCCTCTTTCTTACCACCACCATTCGGGGTGAAATAGGCGCGCGCACATTGGCGCCTTAACATGCCGCCCCCCTTGAAACGACCAACTTCCTAACTACTTGCTAGTAAATTTTAATTATAATTAACATAAATGCATTTGATTACATTATTCAAAACAAATAGGTTATACAAACATAAAATAACAATAAAAACTGTGTTGCATTGCAAAATACTAAATTAATTCGCATCACTAGGGCCACTAACAACCTCAATCGGAAGCACACACACACGCGTTGTCGCTCTTTTAAATAATCCATTACGGGTGCGCACTGTCACTGCACGCACTAGTCCGTCCTTCCCGGGATGAAGTTCCTGGATTCGGCCGCTCATCCAACGCATAGGTGGTAAGTTGTCATCCTTAAGGATAACTAATGCTCCCACGGTGACTAGGTCCCGATCAGGATAGCGCCATTTATTTCTGCTCTGCAGTTGACATAAGTATTCGACTGACCACCTCCGCCAGAAATGTTGTTGCATGTACTGAAGATGCTGCCACCTGGATAGTCGATTAATCTTCGTATCCAATAACTCTTCACATGGTAGTGACATCAATGAGTCGCCGATTAAAAAATGGCCAGGGGTTAGGAATGAATTATCTGAAGGATCGGGAGATATAGGAGTTAAAGGTTTTGAATTCAAAATTGCCTCAATCTGTATTAATAATGTACAAAATTCTTCAAAATTTAATTTAGTTTCTCCCATAACCCGTACCAAATGCGATTTTATGGATTTTACAGCTGCCTCCCACAAACCGCCAAAATGTGGTGAGCGTGGAGGATTAAAATGCCAGGTAATTTGCTCTTTTGCACAATTGCGAAAAATTTCATTTTGAACATTTTCGTTTTTCATAAATTCGTACAACCGTTTCAGTTCTCGGCTCGCTCCGACGAAATTCGTCGCATTGTCCGAGTAAATGTTTTTACATTTCCCGCGACGCGCAACAAATCGACGCAATGCCGCAAGAAAGGCATCCGTTGTTAAGCTGCTTACTAATTCAATATGGATTGCCTTTGTCGCGAAACATATAAATACAGCAGCGTAGGCTTTGACTACCTTTAGTTTTCGAACACCCTCCTTTATTAAAAATGGTCCGCAAAAATCTACACCACAATTGGTGAACGGACGTGCTACACATACCCGTGATGCGGGTAAACTGCCCATTAATTGACTCTTAATAATCGGTTTACATTTAAAGCAAGCAATACATTTATTAATTAATTTTTTCACGTTATTTTTAAGAGACAGTGGCCAATACCTTTGCCTTATTATTGCCATACTTGTTTGCACGCCGGCGTGAAAGTTTTTTAAATGTACGTCCCTAATTATTAAGTCAGTAAGTGGATGACTACCTGGAAGTACGATGGGTCGCCTTTGCTCATAATTGACGTCGGCCTCATCTAAGCGACCCCCTACTCGGATTATACCATTATCTAAGAATGGGTTTAGTGATATTAATTTAGATTTCGGGTTTATGCTCTCATTTTTATTTAAGGTAGTTATTTCATTAGGAAAAGAATTTCGTTGCGCTAATTTAATTATTGCATTAGTAGCATGTTGTAATTCACTTGCATCAAGCTCGCGATGTCGTCGACTGTTTTTATTTAAACAATTTATTTTGAATCTAAAACAATAAGCTACTACTCTTATTAGTTTATCAAGGGATGAGTATTTTTTAAATATATTAATTTCTGTAGTTTCTGTCATTGCTGTCATGCATTTTGCTATGTTACGTTTTTCTGGCAAGTCAACATGATTAATAATTAATGTTTCGGGCTTATAATTATTTGATTGCAGCCAAGAAGGCCCGCTCCACCATAATGACAAATCTATTATTGCATTTGCGTACATACCCCGGGATACAATATCTGCTGGATTTTCCGCAGTTTTTACGTGGTGCCAATCGTTGCAGTTCGTCAATTCATTAATTTCGCATACACGATTAGCAACAAAGGTTTTCCAAATAATTTGCGAAGATTTTATCCAACCCAAAACAATTGTTGAATCTGTATAATACATATAACAATCAACAGGGATTGTTAAACTATTTTTAATTTTGGTAACGAGATTTGCTAACAATAAGGCACCGCATAATTCCAAACGAGGTAATGTCGTAAATTTTAGAGGGGCAACGCGGGATCTAGCGCATAATAGTTGAGATTGGTACCCGCCCTTTTCAGTGTTTTTTACCCTTAAATAAACACATGCCCCGTAAGCTGATTCACTGGCGTCGCAAAAACCGTGAATTTCAATTCGAAATGGTGAACTGCAATTAATGATATTACGAGGTATTTCAAAATACTTCAAATAATTAATAGCGGAGACAAACTCTTCCCATTTGTGCTTGATAGTACATGAAACGGGTTCGTCCCATCCTATTTTTTCCCTCCATAATTCTTGTATTAACAATTTTGAAACTAAGATGATAGGATTGATAAGACCTAATGGGTCAAAAATTTTAGCGGTAATTGATAAAATAGAACGTTTTGTAATTTTACCCTTAATTTTAATTTCCGGTACATGGTACCGTAAAATATCTAATTTAGAATTCCAAATTATACCCAATGTTTTACTATTACTCTCTTTATTAAGTAAAATTAAATTACTATTATTGTTATTTATGTTTTCAATTAATTTTGGGCAATTAGAATTCCATTTGTTTAAATGAAATCCTCCACCCTTCAATATTTCAACAATTTGATTGCGGCACGTGATCGCCTCCTCCTCGGTCGCAAAACCGGTGAGCAGATCGTCTACGTAAAAATCTCTTTTGATTCTATTGGCGGCCTCTGCAAATTGTTTTATATTTTCATTTGCTAATTCGATTAGGCAACGGATTGCCAGAAAGGATGCGGATGTTGTGCCGTATGTTACGGTTTTAAGTTCAAAAATCTTTATCGGTTCGGCCGGGTTGTCTCTCCATAAAATTCGTTGAAATTTAGTTTCATTTTCATTAATAAGAACTTGCCGATACATTTTTGTTATGTCGGCAGACAATATAAAACGAGAGGTCCGGAAACGCAATAAAATAGAAAAAAGGTCGTCTTGTAACAGCGGTCCTTTCAAAAGGAGGTCATTGAGTGCTAGTCCGTTGTCTGACTTCGCGGAACCGTCGAAAACCACCCTTAATTTAGTAGTGACACTGTCACTTTTGAACACCCCATGGTGAGGCAAATAAAATGCATTTTTCGGTTCCGGGTATTTAGTATTAATTTCAGCCATGTGGCCTAGCTCAATATACTCCCTCATGAATGCCTTGTAGCTGTCAGCCACTTCAGGATTAATTTTGAATTTTTTCTCTAACCCGTAAAACCGTTTTAGCGCTATGCGTTTCGAATTGCCAAGGGATATGTCACACGTTTTAAATGGCAAACTAACAACAAATCTACCCGATTGCAAACGTTGGGTAGTCTGAACAAAATTATTTTCGCATGCAGAATCTTCCGCGGTGACAAATGGTTTTGATTGGACCGTATCTAACTTCCAAAATTTTTGCAAATCAAAATTTTCCGCACGTGTTAAATTGCAATTTGCAATTTTGTTATTAGTATTACTTCCCCCGCCAACTATCCAGCCTAAAGACGTTTTTTGTATGATAGGCAATTGTTTACCCTGTTTTATTTTTCCGTCACAAATTATGTCCATAAATAATGGAGCCCCAATTAATAAATCGACCCTTCCCGGAGTATGAAAATTTGGATCTGCCAAGTTCATGTTCGCGGGAAGTTTTAATATTTCCTTCTTAAAGGGGACAACAGGCATATTTTGCATAATTCGCGGTACAACAAAACAATCAATTTCGGCATTATAATTACTGAAACAGGATGTAATTGATAATCTGGTTTTTGAATTAGCAGACGTCTGGGCGTTATGTACCCCATCGATTTGGATAAAATCCTTATCTAATTTTAAATTTAATTGTTCTGCTAACTCGCACGTTATTAAATTTAATTGTGAGCCAGAATCTAACATTGCTCTGCATTTGTGAGTTTTACCATCGCCCGTTACGATATTTACAACCGCGGTGGGTAATATAATTTGGGAAGCTTTATTTATGTCCGCGTATCCTACCACAGATCCCATTTCACGATTATTCGTGTTTGTCTCATTTGACACATATCTGTGCAATAATGTGTGATGACGTTTTTGACATACAGCACACGGTGTTGCAAAACAGTTATAATTTTTGTGATTAGCACGTTTTAGACAATTTGTACATAATCCGGCATTTTTAATTAATTTAAGTCTTTTGTCGACATTTAATTCTTTAAATTTATCGCAAGTTGTTACTAAATGCACCCCTTTGCAACATATACAATTATATTTATTATTTTGTAATTTAACGGAGCCTACTGCTTTATTTTCCGATGCATTTTTAATCGGTGCGGCTTCCAATGAATCGCATTTATTTATTATAAAATCGCAAAATGATTTGCATGTGGGAAACTCATTTTTCCCTAAGGTATATTCCCAATCCTGTACCGTTTTTGGGTCTATTTTTTCCGCAATTACGTCATTTAACCAATCGTCCCATGAATCCGTTGGGCGACCGAGAACTTTAAGGGCCCGCGTGTGTTTAGCAATCGCACGTACTATTTTCCGCATATGAATAGCTAAATTAATTTCACCGCTCGGCATATCCGGTAAACTACGAATGGCTCTAATGTGACGTAGTGCAATTTTTCGCTTATTGTCAAAATTTTCCACAATTAATTCCCACGCATCTTCATAATGCTCCGCGCTCACCTCAAAAGATGCCAAAACATCGGCGGCATCGCCGCTCAAGCACGATATTAAGTGGGCGAATTTTTGAATATCACTAAGCGATTCGCGTTCGTGAACTAACGTTTTAAATGAGCTGTAAAATGCCAGCCAATTGTCATAATGACCATCAAATTTTGGAATTTCAATTGAATTTAATTGAATATCATTCGAATTATTAATTTGTGCATTTACCTCTTTAGGTTTTTTTAATAAATCATTTGCCTTATTTAGAAGAGCATAAAATTCAGTTTCAAATTCGGCGATAGGGTCATTATCAGGCTGTTCTATCGAATTAATTTGTATTTGAATTGACACAAATTGATGTAATAATAATTCGAAACGTTCAAGCCGTTTTGTTAATTCAAATGCATTTAGGTTTTTCTTTTTTAACCCCTTTAAATGTGTTTCAAAACGAATTAAACTTGAATGTACCGTTTCGCGTTTGAACTTAAGTTCCCCTAAATCAGCCATATTTAATATTATATTAATACAGATTGAACCAACTCGAAATTAAGGAATTAAGGATGGATTAAGAAAGGATTTCTGACCTTATTAAACTTGATGTTCGTGAAGCTCGCTTAATGGCTCCAAGGGTTCCACGATGACCAATCCAAAACGACCTTTTGCGAAGTGGTGACGTCCAAAATGGGAATCCCTCTTTACGAAGTTGCACAAACAATTTTTACGAACTGAATTCCGGTTCGAAGGACCATGTATAATCTTAAGTCGGGATGTTGACGACTGGGGTCCGGAATAATTTTCAGAGTCGTGGAAAAAACTGTTTAATGTCGTTTCAAAAATGTACAAGTTATTTCCATATATGTCTCTTAATTCTACTACGTCTTAATTCAATCTGACTGTCGGTCGGGGCGCGCGCCCCTCTTTCTTACCACCACCATTCGGGGTGAAATAGGCGCGCGCACATTGGCGCCTTAACACCTGCATCTGTAAAAAAGCAATCCTTTATCATCAAGGGTACACCCCCAGCAGTAATCGTAGACCACGCACTGGTTAAAATGGTAGTAATATATCTACAAAAACAAGATTGCAAGTGCATGTTCTCATGAACAAAAATTCAATTTATTAAATACGTGTTCCATCTTAATAATAATTGATTTAAGTGTTTGTTTATGTAATTTAATGTGTATATATATTTTTTAATTAACCTAAATAAAGAAAAACTATTATTATAAAATGAGAATTGGGCTTATTAATATACGTTCTTTACTGTCTAGAATTAATTATTTGAAGCAGATTCTCATTAGCCATGAGTTCGATGTATTCGCTGTGGAAGAAACATGGTTTCCCAATAATATTGGAGGTACGTTAATTAGCATTGATGGATACAATATTCTTCGGCATGATGGGGATGTGTTTGTTTATACATACGTAATAATTTGAAATATAAATTTAGGAGGAATTGTGGATCTCAATAAACAAGTTTTCTGTAGGCGTACTATATCTGCCAGAAACCACACATCATTCACTATTTATTAGTCAACATGAAAATTCTGTTGATTTAGCCTTTCCTTTTTGTGGTAAAATCATTTGTGTTGGTATTAATATTAATATGCAAAAGCTAAATGAGCGTAAAGCTATCATTTTTTTATTGAGTATGGGCGCATTAGCCATGAAGCAAATAATATCTCGGCTCACCAGAATAACACAATGGATCTTGTTGTTGTATTCGATATCTGACTGGTTGTAGATTACGGAGTATTAATTCGGATTTTTCAGATTTAACATTTGTTGAAATTAAACTGATTTAATTCCTTTTAAAACAAAATAAGGCCAAAACGGCAATTAGTAGTCTGCAAGAAGGGTCAACTAAAGAACTTCAAATGCAGCATTGGACCAGACAGAAAGAACATGCTGCCGAGTGAACTCCCCCCGGATCTCGTAAAAATTATAACTACATATTTTTATCTATCCATTTGTAATAATTTTTTTATTGTTAAACTGTTAACGGTGGAGGCTTCTAGTTTAATAATGACAATTTAAAATTGTCGAAACTATAGTCACTAAATAAAGTCAGTGTTATACAAAGTCAAAAAAAAATTATTTTTGAATTTTTTTATTGTAAGAGAAACAAAGCATCACATAAAATAATATCGTGATTTTAAATATTTGAATCCAGAAGACTTAGAGACCTAGAGTCTTCTTGTTTAGGTAATATCTTTTATTTAACCGATGACAATAATAACATTGAAACATTAAATAACTGTCTTTTGCAAACCTTTAAAAAGCTAGCTCCATACAAAACTATCAAAATATATAAAACGAAACTGCTAAATTTCAGTCTGCTTTCAGGCAAGGTCATAGGTGTACTACAGCACTTCTGAATGTGGCTGATGATATATTGCAAGCTACCGATGAATGTCTAGTCACTGCTCTAATACTTTTAGACTATAGTAAAGCCTTTGACAACCTAATTCAGGCATGTGCAACTTCATCAAGACCGCGGGCCGGAAAACAAATTCAACCTAAAATCGCGGGCCGAACCTTTTATTTGAATTTATAAGGAACGGAGAGATTCGTAGTTTGATTTAAGGAAATGATATTATATTTATTACGTTTTAACATTAAAAAAATGTAAAAAATAACAACACATATGTACAGGTATGTAGTTATTTATTTGAATTGGCTTTCAGAAAATATATTAAAATGAACAAGTACAAACATATTTAATGGGAAGACTGTACCTTCAAATTTTTCACCAAATAATAAATATTTGGTGAAATATCGGATGTCGCAACACGCAGAGTGTTCTCCAAATGTGAGTCTGTTACTCTTGTACGTGTTTTTGATTTAACAAACTTCATTCTCGAAAATAGCTGCTCACATTTGTATGTACTTCCAAATAATTACATTTTTCTGAGCTAAAGATGCGAGTTTTGGAAATTTATCGGTTGGTAAATGTATTTTCTCTAAATATCGCCTTAAGATCGGATTTTTCTTGCAATTCAATGAGTTTCATTTGCAATGAAAATTGTGCTTATTCTATTTCCACATCAAATGGGGAGGAAAACATTTTCAGACTTGCTTCTTGGCAGCGAAAATCTTTAAATCTGGTTTTAAAATTCATCTCTTAATTTATTTATCTTAAAATTGTAACTCGTTTGCAAACGTTTCGAAGTTAGCATGACCTTTATGATTTGCAAGAGTGGTCAAATGATAGGTATTCTCTGTTCGGAGCTGATTTTCCCAAATAAAATAAAAATTTCAGATCTTCAAATTCAGACTGCAGTTCTTCCAAAAATGTTTGGAACTGACGGTGATGAAGTGCTCTTGATTTAATGGAATTTATTTTAAAAAAACTACTCGTTTAATTACATGTGTAAATTTGATCGATTTTGCACACAGATTTTGTTGATGTAAAATGCAGTGAAATACACTCAAACCTTCA
Source organism: Ontholestes murinus (assembly GCA_963969525.1). Lineage (NCBI taxonomy): Eukaryota > Metazoa > Arthropoda > Insecta > Coleoptera > Staphylinidae > Ontholestes > Ontholestes murinus. The sequence goes on from OZ018389.1 coordinate 25,473,956, forward strand.
AACCGTCAATATTCCTACTACATAGCTCCCATTTAGGCTCAAATTGATCAAAAACTGCTTTTACTTCTTCAAAAATGTTTTCTCCTCGTGTGGTATCCTTCATAGGTCGAAGAGTCAGCAATTTTTTCTATATAAATAAATTTGATATTAACTCCGCGAATAAAAATAGCTAATTGTGCGGTATCTGTAGTATCTGTGCTCTCATCGAGAGCAATTGAAAATGCCTCAAACTTCTGCGTCGCACGTAACTTAAGGTTTGATTTGATATCGTTGGCCCTATCGTTAGCCATATCATCGACGTCTTGTTATAGTCCAGCGAGAAAGACTTACTTTTTCTAACGGGTGTCCAACAATTATTGCAGTCCCGGGTGGCGTTGGAATGAAAAACGTATGTCGATTCTTACATGTTGCAAATAAATGAACTGACATTTTTAATGCACATTTAGGTTATGTTTGACAATTAATATGTCAGTTCATTTATTTGGCACATGAAAGAATCGACCTACGTTTTTGATTCCAACGCCACCCGGGACTGCAATAATTGTTGGACACCCGTTATATCGTCACTCTTTTCAGGACACAGTTCTTTAACTAAATCACTCTTTAACAAAATCATCTTCAGAATAAGGTTTAGAATGCTTTGCAATTTTTCACTTATTGTAAAACTTGCTCGTATACTACTATTGCATAAATCACTATATTTGTGTTAAAGAGTCTGTTGCGCAGATAAATATTTTTTGAAATTTATTATTTAATCTTTTCTTTGTTACCCATTGAGATTACTATAACTAGAATGTTTTGATGTAAAGTGGCGTTTTAAATTAAATTCTTTTACCACTGATATACTTTCGAGGTAAATTAAAAAAGTAATCATTAGTCCACTTATCTTGAAAAACACGATTTTCAATATCAACTTTTCTTCTCTTCTCTGATGTCATTTTAAAGATTATGTTAAATTTTAAATTAATTATGAATTTAGAAACTGCTGTGCCTCACTACAAATAACCACGTGCTTTTGCTCTGCTGATTCTTCCTTCACTAATCAATATACTTACAGCCAGTGCAAATAAGACGGGGGTTTCCCTATTTATTGCATACACTGAATACTGAGTTGACTAAATACAGTACAAAACTTTACGATCTTTAGATCCAGTATAAGTATGGACTATCACATAGTAACGGACGCAACCATTCTCTTTATTAAATTTTATTTGTCTTTCCAACCAAAATATGTTTACGATGCACTAGAAATGGTTAATAATGATCTTAAGCTAATATAGGAAGCATCTGAGCCCAACAGTCTCCACTTAAATCCCTTAAAGTCCAAGTATCCTCTCTTTGGTCCAAAAAGAAAATGCTCCAATTAATTAATATTTTTAAACCATCAATAAATAAACAGTTTATCCATAGTTATAATAACGCTATAAATTTAGGGATTATAGTAGACAACACTTTCAGGTACCATGAATTTGTAACTAAATGAATACAGAGTGCATATGATAACTTACGATTGATTTATTACAATAGATAAATTATTATAGGTTCTTAATAAAGTGTTATTTACTTGAGCATTTAAATAAGAGAATTAAGAAATTATTCTCCTCTTTATACGTTACTGAATAGCATCTGCAAATTCTTTATGTATGTCCTTCATGGTTCTAGACCCTGTTGCTTTTTCGTAACTAATTTCCAAGGCAATTTCTCCATCTCTTTCATGATATTTATTTTTATATTGAAAACTGTCTATTTCTTTCTCTTTAAAACATTTGTTGTTTATTATCCTTTATTAAGCCAATACTTTAAATCCAGAACTAAATTTTCCACAATGTATCTTCTTAGCTTTTCCATCAAAACAAATATCAGACGTTTCTTATCATTATTTTACACCTACCGCCTTTCTTCTTAATTTTAATTTCAATCTGTATTGCTTTTGTAATATGTTATCTGTAATAATAAACTAAGATCTATAATTATAAGTTCATTTGAATCAAATCATTTAATACTTATTATGTTTTGCAACACGGTTTCTAATTAATACAATAGGGGCAAAATTACAACATCTGTACGCATTATAAATATTGTGGCTGTAGAAATAGTCATAATGGCTTTCCATTTATAAATCGCGATAATAACCGCAACACATTTTAAGTTGACCCATAATTTCTCTTGCCCGCATAATTATTATAATAAACAACATTGTCCAACTGTAAAATTCTAAAGAAGCTGACGCTTTTACGATTTTATCTTTATGGATATTTCTCCATTAGTTTGATATTAAATGATAAGATTTGATTCTTTTATTACCGTCATAATAATAACATTTAATATTTATTCAGATAAGCATTAAAAACTTTCACAGACACAACATGAATACCTAAGCAATGCCAAGGAAATCATAAAACGCAGAATTTGAAATGAGAGAGAGCGTCTGGTTTATGCAAAACTATAACACCAATCAGTAAAACTCTACGCGAATGCGAATGGCTTAAATGTGAAGAACGCAATTTCCATTCATCATTAAATCGTTCGAAACAAAACGTGATACCGTCACCTTTAATCAGATCGATCTATATATGCAAGACGGCTTCAAACATTCGTGTTGATTAGACGTGACCAGGTGCGATCCTCATATTATTTATGCAGGTCGTTTCTTATTATCAGCTTACACAACAGATAGTTAACTGTACATATTAATAAAGCACCAAATTAATTGTTGTTTGATTTTTGTAAACTTGATTAATTAAATTAATTGTTTTTTTTATTTTCAGCGAACCGGAAGAAGCTACAAAAGTCCTAGACGATTTGCAAAAAATCTCGCGCCCTCTACAAATAAGCTTCAGCGAAATGTTGAGTCTGATGGATAAGTGTCAACAGTTGGATGTACTCAAAACTCCGAGAGGTACTAGTCCACAAGTACGGAGTGTAACTACCGCAAGAGGAATACTCTCCAACAACCCTATAACATTACTCAGTGGAATTGTACCAGGTAAAGTATTTATTAGTAATAGCAAAAAAATATATAACATCTCATAATACAATAGCAAAATAATATATCCATTATGGTCCATATAAAGGCACTAAATTTGAGCTTATAAACTTAATAACTTTCGAAATATATAATGTAGAAAATTTTACTTTGCAGATTTCAGCATTCGGCAGTAGAATTTTAATTTTTTTTCAATTATAAAGAGAGCTTATTTAATGCAAGAACAAAATATACAAAATTAGATTTTTTTAGTGGTTAATATTGTATTGCTGTTTCGAAAGTCAAAGGCACTAAATTCAGCATTTTTGTAACAATTCGCACAATTTATTGTAAACCGGTTCGAAGGTCTTGGTGTAGCCGAAATCCGTCAGGTGTAAATAATCGTGCATTATGTGATGAGAGATCGTTTGGTCGCCCTGGATGATGTTTTCGTGAATCTTGACAACGCATACGTTTTTGGTGAGCTCGTCGGCGTTGTCGGGATTCTCAAACTTATCTAACAGGAAGGTGTTGACGTGATCGTTGCGTTCTCTGTAGGGATTCGGATTTTGGCCCCTGGGTAGTAGTGTCGGTAGGATTATGAAGACGTCGCCGAGTTTATGTTTGATCTCTTTTATGATCTCCATGATACCTTCAAAGACCTCGTGAGGGGTGCAGTCGGTGTTGTTGGTTCCCACTAGAAGGACCACCGCTTTTATTTTCACGTTGAAGTTGAACTCGCCATTTAGTATTCTCCAGAGAACGTATTCAACCCTGTAAATGAAGAATAAAACATTTTTAAAAGCTAGTTGTTAATTTATAATAGTAATATTTTTTGTAAAATCCTAAAAACTTTGAAGTAAAATCTAGAAGTCTTGTAAAGAAGATTCTAGACTTGTTTTTTTGCTGATAAATCCAAAAAATGTATATTTATATATATTTATATTTATTTTACTTTACAATGTCCTGTTCTAATTGGATAAAGCACGAAGTGTACGAGACAATCGAACAAAAATGCCAGAAATTTAAACAAGTGTTCAAATAATAAAATGAAATGATATAAATGCTTATTCTCTCTACTTTTGTCTAGTATCTCATTTTTATGTAAAGGTGAAACCGCAATCCAAATTCATTACTTTAATAGGTCACCACATTATCAATTACCGAAAAAATTTCCAGAAATCATGAAAAGAACATTTAAGAAAACTCAGAGATAATTTTGGAGTTCTAAAAACATCAAAGAAATAAGGTTAGAAAATTCTACAACCTTCAATTATCGCATTTTTAAAAATATTTATTCTTTGAATAAGTATTCGGAAATTTCCAATAACGTAAGGTAAGAAATGGTGAAAAAATTTCGACACGTCTACAAAATAAATAAAAAATAATGGAAAATTTCGTAGTAAAAATTCTCTAGAAGAAGAATCTAGCACATAAATTGCTAAAAGATGTTAGTATTATTGAAAGAGAAATTTCTAGATAATGACTAACAGATAAATCAAGAAATAATGCAAAATTGTAGAAATTTATAACTAAAAAGTTCTAGAACTTTTGGAGAGTAATCTAGATGCCTGATAAAGAAAATGCTAAAAAATAAATTTTTGAAAAGTGGTGCAACAAAATAAGGCAAGAATTTCTAGGAAACTCTTGAAATTTAAGATAAAGAAAATTCAGAGAAAATAAAGCATAATTTATAAGGGACCATCTAACAAAAATAACAAAAACATAAGAAACATGTTAAAGGAATAAAATGAAATGATCTGGATATGTATCTAGTTTAAGAGATGAAAAAGCAAGTACCTCACTAATGCTCAAACTTACTAGACCAAACTTCTCAGAAAACTTAAAACTACTCTATCAGTAAATATGTAGGATGTAACGATAAAAGCTACAACATTGACTCTGACACTACCAGCGGATGCAATAAATATATCCAAAAGTAATTAACTATGATTACATAGACTAATATCTTAAAATAAGGGTATAGTCACACACCCCTTAAAAACCGTAGCCAAAAATATGATCTTAAAAAAATGGATACCAACTTCCTGAAAAAGTAACGGTATACACAGATTAAAAGATAGAGAAACACATCAAGCTTTCTGAATAACAAAGGATTCCAAATAATTCACAAGATTGAATGTTGATGGCTGCTAGAAAGAAGTATAGTAGCTTATGTGAGAATTAAAAAATATATAATTGATTGTGTTTCGACACTAAACTAACTAGTTTGATAATGACCAGCCAAATTGTGCCGAAACTATAGTCACTAAAAATAATAAAGTGTGTGATACAAACAAAGTTTATTTTATTTTATTTAAAGTTAAAAAATATAGACTGGAAAGAATATGTAAATAATTGAGGATGTGTAGAAATAATAAGTAATAATATGGAATATTAAAAAAAAAGGAAATGGAAGATATAGATAGCAGTGTCATTACAAAAATGAGTAAAGAAGTATGGAAGAAAAAGTAAACTTTCAAGTAAGAATAATGAAGATTTCACAGAGGAAGCGGTGGAAACAGCTTTTGGTGAAGTAAAACAGGGAAAAGCAGCAGATGTGGATGGACTGAGTTTGAGTTGTGAAAGAAGGGAAGAGAAGGTTTAGGAAGTTGCTAAATAAAATGTGGAGAGGGGAAACGAAATATCGGCATCAGGAATAGTGAGAATTGTGTGCCAACTTCACATAAATGAGTAGAATTCGCTGATATAGGAGAGAAGTCGTAGTTTAAAGACAAAACACTGGTAAAGTCTAGTAACCCATCCATTGGAAATATCCGTTCCAGAGGAGAAGTAAAATGATTAATAATGGTAAATTGGAGGACTTATTGTGCCAAAATAGCATTAAAGAACAAGAAGAAGAAATAGTCAAAACTCTTAGTAACATAATGAATAATAATAATTTTTCTCTACATACTGGGATAATATTAATTTTTGTTTATCGTTTATTAAGATAAATAAGAGTAACTAATACAACAGAAAAAAGGTTACCTAGAACAGTAAATATTGATATCCACTTCAACCTATAATCTAAGCCCAACTTAAAGTAATATAGGACATGGAGATTAAGATTTTTGAAGAGTCATCCAGTAGCCTATGATAATCACCAGTCGTGTTTGCAAAGAAAAGGTACGGATGTTGCTTCTTTGTTGATTATCTTCAATTAAAAATTGTAACAAAAAAGGACATTTATCTTATTGGCAATACTGAAGATCAAACCTGCGATTTTCTCGATGTCTAATCTTAAAGGCGGTTATTGTCAAATGGAAATAGCTTCTTAAGACCCAAAAAACACAGCATTTATCGTATAATAAGATCAGTTTTAAAACTGCTGCTGCTGTTGCTTTTGAGATGGAATGAGAAAACTTCTTAGAGCTGCTTTACCGTCTTCTTGGGAAGAAGTACAGCCTGGATGTTGGGTAGTACACCTCCCTGGGCGATCGTAACGCCACAAAGTAGTTTATTCAACTCTTCGTCGTTTTACGGATGGCCAGTTGTAAATGACGGGGAATGATACGAGTTTTCTTGTTAATAAATGTCATGTTAACAAATTAAATTAAATATGTAAATCGACTATCCTGAAAATCTGGCAAGTATACCTCGGTAATATAATCGTGCGAGTGAAATTTTTTTCTAAAACCACACAAAACACATTGTTTTGAGTAAGAGTGTTGTAAATAATTTGCTAAAGGATATTTCAACAAAAATTTTAATTTTAAAAGACTTACAACAACAGTAAAGAAACTCTAAAGTTGTTTGTGTTTATGCAGTTAATAACAATACGTTGAAGGGTGTTCTAATATCGCTAAACCATTAACTGCCTCGTTGAAGCAAAACAAATATTCCACTGCAATGATGAGTTTGGAGGCCTCTCAAAAACTTAATAATACGTTCGTACCAGTCTCAAGGTCTGTAAACAAAGATGATTTCAACGAAAATTTTAATTCCAAAAGACTTACAACAACTTTAAAGTAAAAAAGCCCTAAAGTTCTTGGTGTCTATGCACCAGTTAACGTTGCAGGATTTCCCAATAGCGCTAAACCGTTAATTGCCTCGTTGAAGCAAAACAAATATTTCACTGGAATTATGAAATTTTGGAGGCCTTTAAAAAACTTATTAATACGCTTATAACCGTACCACTCATAAGTTGTGCTTTGACAGATAGACAATTCGCATTGAATACTGATTCAAGTAATATAGAATTTAGAGACACCTTATCATAACTAAGAGAGATTGTTAAGGAGTCCAATCTCTTCCAAGAGAGACGCAGAATCCCTAAAATCAACATGAAAAGGACAACAGCTTTACTTAGAAAAACATTGATAAGGTGTAAGGTTTAAAAAAATTGTTTTTATTGTTCTACAACAATTGTTTCGCCACACAGTGGCTTCATCAGGTAGATGACAAATATGATAACATCTTTACACCCACAACCAGATGGTATGAATTAATTTTACCATGAATCACTTTTTCACGAAGTTAATTTCTAGGCATTGAAGACAGTGGGAAACAAACAGGGAAGGTACTAACTTCCCTGTACAAAGTGAAAAAGGATTGTAACCTTGAAAAGGTTTTTTTTTTTAATTTATAAGATCCCTAGACAGATATTCAACAATTTTTATCAAAAAAAATGGTGATGTGTCCATCAGAGTACTTTTCCTTTCTTTCTTTTTTCAGTAACTTTGGAAATAAACATAAGACTAATAAAAGTAGTTAAAACTCTCAAAATACAAATATAAAAAAGGAGTTACATTTTAATAAAAATAATATATATACAGGGTGTCTGACGAAAAACCTTTTTCCGATTTTAATAAATAAAACATCAAATTAAACCATTTTTAAAAGACTTTAATAGGATCTGAACTGTTATTTTTTCTCGCACCCAGTTTTTGACAAAATACGATCAACATTTTTTTTTTAAATTGCACTGTATATATATTTTTATTGATTCGCAAGGAGATTTTTTTTCTGAATATAAAATTGTAGACAAATTTATCCATACATCAAACTTAAGTCGAGAAATTGAGGATTAAAAAAATAAATAAAAAGTCAAGTATTCATTGTAAACAATATACAGACCCTATTTTAAATGTCAAAAGTGACAGTGACAGCCATTGATACAATACTGCAACATTTTTAATTATTTCATAATTAAAATGTTGCAATATTTCAAACACTGTACTAGAATTTTGTGCTTCTACAGAAATCGTTTTTCAGTTTTTAAAGTCTTGCAACATTTTTATTATGAAATTATTAAAAATCATTGCAGTATTGTACCAATGACTGACACTGTCACTTTTGACATTTGGAATAGGCTCTGTATATTGTTTACTATGGGTATTTGATTTTTAAATTTTTTTTTAATCCTCAATTTCTCGACTTTGGTTTGATGAATGGATAAAATCGTTTACAAATTTAGATTCAGAAAAAAATCTCCTTGCGGATCAGTACAAAATATATATACAGTGCAATTTGAAAAAAAAAGTTAATCGTCTTTTGTCAAAAACTGGATGCAAGAAAAAATATCAGTACAGTTCATATTAAAGTCTTTTAAAAATCATTTAATTTGATGTTTTATTTATTCAAATCGGATCAAAAATAAGCGAGATACAGCACCAAAGGTTTTTGTCAGTCACCCTGTATATATATAAGCAATAATAATAATAACTAAAATCTTTAAAATATCTATTGATAATTGAGTTGATAGCAATTGAAAATTTTATTATAAAAAATGAAATTATCATATAAAAATTAAAATTGCTAATTAATTAATATAAATATGAGTATAGTTAAATATAAAACACTTAAGCATTATCGACTATTATATATTTCTGGTCTGCTTCAGTGAATAATATATTACCCTGCGAATTCTCGACCTACCTCAATACGCTATGTATTAACATAACGTCTACTTTATCGCTTAATCTATAGACCAATTCATGAGTAAGGGCGGTTTACGAACTAAGTTCGGAACATTCAAATAATATTGGTATCCTTTTCTACTACCTGATAACCGAGCGGATATTCCCAAGACGTACGATTTCGTCGGCTGTATCTAGAAAAGACACACGCGGCCTGCGTAGCTCGGTCTTAGACCGAGCGGTAGAAGGAGAAAGAAATAGTTTACGGCGTCCCTTACTTACCGGTTATTTCAAGGCGCGCGCGATTTAGTCAAGCATTGTAATTACGCAGGGTAATTGAAAGAAAATATATTTTTAATGAATTTATTTCATACGTTTTAGCAAATGTGGAAATGGATATTAATACAAAATACTTATTCTAATACAATAATATAAATGAAATATGAAATAACTAATATGAAAACATAACAAATTTGTGACATTCATTTTATTTGGCCGCGCACGCCTATGGTGGAAAATTGCAACGGACACTACTTGATTCGGACGGACATGTCACCCCGACCGCCATCTCTCCTGAATAGCTCTATAGCGTACTAGTGACCTAGGCCAATTTATAATTTATTGGAGTAGGTTATGAGTACTTTGAAGTGTTTATTCCAAGTACCTTCCGGTTATTGTCTGGTACATTGTATAGCAGAAGTTTTTAAAATGTCAGAAGAAACTATTCAGTAACAGAGAAATATTCGCACCATAAAAGACAAACTACAAAAATGTATGGATATTATTAAACATGCTGGAGAATTGTCGTCTACAAGAAAATAAGAAGTTAGCTATTCCAAAACAGTCATGTGTAAAGATTTAACTTTCTTTCTCTTATACAAATCTTAAGTGTCGTCATTTCTAATCCAGATGATATTCTTTATACCGGACCTCATAATTTCTACTTCTTCCATCTAAAACATTCAATCTTATACGCTTATATTGCTTTAAGTTTTCCTTAGTTTTGATTTTGTTAATAACTAATCTTGCTAAATTGGATCTATTAATGTCAATTGGCTGTATATTGTATAATTTTTGTTTTTTTTAATTTTTGTGTTGACGTTTTTAAAAATGGGATCTCCGCAAAAGGTATTTTCTTCTTTTTCTGGACGATCACAAAACAAGTACAAAATACGTCGTCAACATATCGGTATCAGACTAGGATAATTTTTATTATCAAATGACAGTAACACGCAAGAAGATGATTTTTCAATGGGAGCTACATCACCCATGTTTGCAGAGGCTTTTATGAAATCATCTTGAAATACACAAATACATTAATAATTTTGAATAATCAAACAAACATAAATAAGTAAGAAGATATATTATTTTATTATCAAATGCCATTTTTTGATAATCACAATCCCATTTCCAAAGAGATGGAAAATAAGTCTAAATTAAGGCAAATAATAATACTTGCAAATATTATCAGAAACAAGAGAGTGGAAGATCTTCGCAGCTGCATGAACTCCGCCTAGCTTCATTCATCCAAAATGTTTGCATGTTTTGTATAATATTTTTACTTTCCCTATATAGAAATATGTATATTGGGAAAGTATTGAATGCTCCGTTTGAGATGAAACTTGCATTTTAAACTTAAGGTCTTATCAATAAAAACTAGAACTGAAAAGCTTTTGGTAAATATTCATAAACCGGAAGTGAAATTTCTTTTTTATTCAAATAGTTTTGTAATTATTTTTACTCCAAACCCCGAGACGATCAGTAATTGAAATTTATATGTATATGTAGGGTGGGTGGGTGGCCTCTATCCCACCCTTCAATCAGTAAAACATCATGAAAAATTATTTGAAAAGTTTGTATGGATAAATACCTAAAAATTACAATTATTTTGTGTTTATTTATATTTTTCAACTTTTAATTAAAACCATGGCTTACGTTTTATAGATGGAAGGGTGGGACAGAGGCCTCCCACCCACCCTACATATACATGATAACTTTAAATACTGTGTCTTCTTGAAGCATAATTCAAATTTAAGTTTAAAAATAAATCACCTTCTATAGTTAATCTTATTTAAGCTTGTAACATCCACCCTCGACGCTCGCCACTAGCGACCATCCTTGTCGCACAGGCACTCTCGCGCTCGTCCACCACCCTCGCACGCTCGCCAATGGGACCCTTCATCCCCCACCGCAGCTATCCGAGAACCGCGGCCGGACACCTTTAAAACCAGCGCACCCTGCCTAAGAATTCATTCTCTTGCTAGCGCTGAATACGGCCTAACCTAGAGAATCACTTCTAAGCACTGAGCACGGTCTTAGACATCTTACCAATTATCGTATTTATAGTCGTATCTGTATACTTGTACATACTTTGTGTTAAATATACGTTTTGGAACAACACCGGACGCTAAATATAAACGAACCCCTACAAGCTTGATTTAAAGCTTTTCCATGTATCATGTATTAAGGTAAAGTTGCTTAAGTCGTACCACATGCATTTAGCACAAACTACAGCGACAACAGCACAATCGTCGGTAACCAAATGTAAATTTGAGCCAACCACGTCGTGGGACGTATTATTATTTAATGCATACACACCACTTTGTAAAATTAGACAGCAAGTAAATTTATTTCAATCTTCTTATACATTTCTGCATAGTTTTGGTAATAAATCATGCAAGTAAATTACTGACAAAATTATGTTTCTTATAATATAGGTTTAGTACAATTTGCATAATCGTTTGGTCGAAACGATATTTCTTTAATAGTATTCAATTTTAAGTTATATTTAGTTGTAAATTTTAATGTGCTGTGTCTTAAGTCGTACCCGTATGAGATTCCTAAATCGCACTGGTACGACTTAAGAAATTATTTTTTTTTGTTTTTTCTACTCTCATATGATGTTTCCTACATTATTTATATTTTAAGCCATAATCATGTCAAGACAGTTAAAGCGAATTTATAATGGATGGAAACAAGAAAATATAAACGAGGCGTTAAAAAAATTATCAGGAAAAGTTATATTGGATTTAAAGAAGCCAATCGACAATATAATATCCCTTAATCAACGTTACGTTGTCATTTAAAGGATTAAATAATAATTTCACCCTTCCAAATCCCAACTATTCATCCCATACCAGAAAATCACACCACAATCTCCTACAATCCTAATCAACAATACTATTCTCTATCCCACCTACACCTGCAAATACCTTGGCATCCTATTCGATTCAAAACTCTCCTTTAAATCCCATGCATTATCAACAAAAAACAAAATCAAAACCAGAGCTCGGCATTTCAAATATTTAACATATAAACAACAAGGAATTTCAATAAAAACTGCAACACACATATATAAATCGATATGCCGGCCCTTGTTAGATTGTGGTGCAATCCTTTTTACCCAAATCCGTCCATCAATCCTTCACCACTTTCAAGTTGCCGAAAGATCCGCCCTAAGAACCTTAACGAAACTCCGACACCCTGCCAACCCACTCCATAATCCCTCAAATGATCTTCTGTATGAAACCACCCAAATCCCACCCATTTCCGAACGTATATTAAGCCTTAGCGTTAAATTTGCCAATAATCCCTACAACCAACCTTTGTTAACCAAATTCTGTATCCCTCGAAATCCAAATATCCCTTCGAAATATCAACATCCTCCCCTCAAAATTCATGAATTCATTTGTGCGAATCATCAGGACAGTTAAGCTAGCTAGCAAAGAATTTTTTTTTCTCTCACCTTAAATTCAAAGACAGAGCTGAAAGACCTCAGGTCTATAGCCTAGATGGACTAACACCATCTATTTGTATTGTGTTCATATTTATTGTTATTATGTATTTTGTATTGTCCAAATAAAGATTATTGTATATAATAATTTCAAATTTGGAAGGCCTAAGGGTATAACTGAAAATATGGAGGAGTTGGTTGCGCACATTCAAAATTTAGATTGCAGGGAATATGGTATTATAAATTCATGAAGCATAATCCTTGTTTATTTTTATAGACTCCAGAAGCAACATAAATGGCCAGGGTCAGGGCTTTCAATAAAGAAAGTGTTTATGGATTCTTTGATAAATATAGATTATTCACTGTTCACAAACCATCCAAAATAATTGCCCAGAAACGCAAACATCACGTTGGGACACTTACAAGTGATGAAAGAGGTTTGCCCACTACATATGTATGCTGTATGAATGCTGCAGATGAATACGTACATGTTAATATTAAAACGTATGCAGATGAACGATTCCTTAAAGAAAGAAGCACCACCGGGTTCTATATTTGGATGCTCTAAAATCAGGTGGATAAAGTTAGAACTTTTTTTTCAATGGTTGGAACATTTTATCAAGTATAAAAAGTTGGAGAATAGTAACAATAAGCAAATACTTCTTCTTTTAAATTAACACACTATCTATACAAAAAATATTGAAGCTATAGAACTAGCTTGCAGGTATGGCATTATAATGTATTCATTTCATTTTGGACAGATCTTTTTTTTTAAATCTCTAAAAAACCAATTATAACGAAACTTCAACTTTTTGGTTAAGAACAAATCCTGGTAACACAATTTAACAAACTACTATGTCGGAACTGTTTTGAGTTGCATATTCAAAATCATTTCCTATAAATATTGCTTTGAATATACCAACCATGCAACAAGCATTAAATTGATGACCGTATTTACGCTTCTACAGTTGTGATAGAAAACTCTTTACTCACTATTCCATTGAAAGCTTGAAATGCAAATCTTGAGTATACGATTTTTGCGCTGGATTTAGCAAGTGAACAAAGAGGTTTTTATGTAATGATTTTACTAATTGAACGCATCTGTAAATATAAGAATAATAATTACATTTTAATTATTATCTTTGTTTAATTGAACTCCTGGGTACGACTTAGGATATAGGTGGTACGACTAAGGCTATATGTGGTACGACTTAGGCTATAGGTTGTACGACTTAAGAAACAAGTTGACTTAGTTGAACTGCTGTAAGTTTTTAAAGATTTAGTTTTTTACGTGAAAACACATATAGATTTTCTAGTTTCGTTATAACACATAATACCAATATTAACAAAGGTCTGAATAACACATTTAATTTATATTTATTTAATAAATCCTAGGTTTTATACAGCTTTTTTCTTAGGGGGTACGACTTAAGCAACCTCACCCTATATAATTTTTATTAATTTACACACTCAAAAATTTTACTTTCCCAATTTTCTTAATTTTTTGTAATTTAAGTTATTGCAACCCCCGAGGCGATCAGTAATTAAGGTTAATATGTATATGTAGGCTGGGTGGGTGGCCTCTATCCTACCCTTCAGTCAATAAAACATCAACAAAAATTATTTAAAATATTTGTATGAATACAATCAATTAAAAAAATCAATTACTTTCTTTTTGTTTACATTTTACAACTTCTAACTAAAACACTCGATTATGTACTGATTGGAGGGTAGGATAGAGGCCACCCACCCACCCTACATATAAATGATAACTTTAATTGCTAATCGTTGACGATTTTCCAACTAAAAACAATCATATCCTTTATGCAATAAAAAATAAAACAAAATCAAAATTTAAATTTAAGTATAAATTACTTTCTATAGCTAATTTTATCTAATTTAGATTTAGAGCCGGCCCACCCATCATGCATCAAATTTTTACTAATTTACTCACTCAAAAATTTTACCTTTTTAATGTCTTTTCTATATAAAGAGTTTTATAATTAATTTCATTGGATACAGCGAGACGATACGGAATTAAAGTTTATATGTATATGTAGGGTGGGTGGGTGGCCTCTGTCCCACCCTCCAATCAGTAAAACATCATCAAAAATTATTTGAAAAATTTGTTTGAATAAATTTATTAAATGCAATAATGTTATGTTTATTTACGTTTTACACCTTTTAATTAAAACCCTCGCTTATGGTTTACAAATTGCAGGGTGGGTTAAAGGCCACTCATCCATCCTACACATACATTAAAACTTTAATTACTAATTGTTGATGGATTCTATATATTTTTGACTTTCACTATATAGAATATAGGGAAAGTATTGTTTTCGTGATTTTTTTAAACAGAAATGTCCATTTTATGGTCCCCTGAGACCATTCCATTTATTTTTGGAATTTTTTTTGTGTCTGTGTATGTGTGTGTCTGTTTATCTGTCGGTGGGCGCTGTGTCTCAAAAACGAATGATCCCTTTGAGAGGAAACTTTAAACTTATTATGGTTTTATCTTTAAATACTGGAACTGAAAAGCTTTTGGTGAACATTCATTCGAAAGTGGATGTTTACTTGAAGCGTTTTTTTCTCGATATTTTTCTTAATTTGAAAGAGAAAGAGAATGAGAAACTGAAGGAGTTTAATTAAAACATATTTTTCGTAAAGTTCTTAACTTTTGAAATATGTTGCCTACTGCTAATAAACTAAAGGAGTTAAATGAAATTAATTTTTTTTTAATTCTAAATACCTTTTACCTTTTGGTGTCGACTTAAATGAAATTTATACAGGGTGACTGAAGAAAAACCTTTGGTGCTGTATCTCGCTTATTTTTTATCCGATTTTAATAAATAAAACATCAAATTAAACCATTTTTAAAAGACTTTAATAGGATCTGAACTGTTATTTTTTCTCGCACCCAGTTTTTGACAAAATACGATCAACATTTTTTTTAAAATTGCACTGTATATATATTTTTATTGATTCGCAAGATTTTTTTTCTGAATATAAAATTGTAGACAAATTTATCCATACATCAAACTTAAGTCGAGAAATTGAGGATTAAAAAAATAAATAAAAAGTCAAGTATCCATTGTAAACAATATACAGGCCCTATTTTAAATGTCAAAAGTGACAGTGACAGCCATTGATACAATACTGCAACGATTTTTAATTATTTCATAATTAAAATGTTGCAATATTTCAAACACTGTACTAGAATTTTGTGCTTCTACAGAAATCGTTTTTCAGTTTTTGAAATCTTGCAACATTTTTATTATGAAATGATTAAAAATCATTCCAGTATTGTACCAATGACTGACACTGTCACTTTTGACATTTGGAATAGGCTCTGTATATTGTTTACTATGGGTATTTGATTTTTAATTTTTTTTAATCCTCAATTTCTCGACTTTGGTTTGATGAATGGATAAAATCGTTTACAAATTTAGATTCAGAAAAAAATCTCCTTGCGGATCAGTACAAAATATATATACAGTGCAATTTGAAAAAAAAAAGTTGATCGTCTTTTGTCAAAAACTGGATGCAAGAAAAAATATCTGTACAGTTCATATTAAAGTCTTTTAAAAATCATTTAATTTGATGTTTTATTTATTCAAATCGGATCAAAAATAAGCGAGATACAGCACCAAAGGTTTTTCATCAGTCACCCTGTATAATAGGTAATTGTAAAAAAATTCAAAATTGATTAATAATTATTAGGGAAAGTAATATTATGTATTTTTGGAAAGAAGGCTAAAGTCTAATAAACATGAACATAAATATAAACATTTATCTATATATTGTGATTGCCTAAAGGTGTAACTTTAATAAACATGAAAGGTTTTGAATTAAGAATTAGAGAACACCAAAACAAGTCAACTCTGCATATGCAAAACATGTATGGGAATCTAACCATGCATTCAATGGAAACTAACAGATAACCACGCTAAATATGTTTATTTATGTCCAGTACAGCTAAATTTTCTAAATAGATTTAAAAAAAATTGAAACAAACTTTGTATTTACAATTAGTGGAAATATTAAGTTAGTAATATATTCATTATATTGCGTATTTTTATTCTAAAAATTATAATTCTAGATTTAATGTTAAAGCGATTCAAACATAAATATTTAAACAATTAAAGTATGAAAAAAATATATCGTTTAAATTATAAAATAAATAATTTGTTGAATGTCATGTAATTATTTAATGGGCTATTAAAAATAATTTTATTAATCTGTTAAAGGTAGATGCATAAACTTGTTTACTTTCTATAACTAGAATTTCTAGTTGAAATTGTCGAAATTATTGTCACTAAATAAAGTTCCAGTTTTACAGTAAGTAAAAAAATGTTTCATTTGTAATTTTATTAATAATAAAATCGTAATTGCAAAAAAAACTATTTAAGTAATTAAGAATTTTCAATATACCGGCAAATTTTATAAAAACATTTTATAAACAAAATATATAAGTAATATTAACAAAAAGAAATCCTCACCTGTCACCTCCGATGCCGAAATTAAGACAATGCAGCGAATTAATCTTCTCGTTCCAAATCGAGCTGAACTGTAGCTGCTTTATAATCGAGTCCCCGATGAAAACTACTTCCGACTCCGAGGTCCTGGCCTCCGACACGTACCTCTTGTGGATACTCTCCCATCTCTTGTCGCCAACTTGGTCTTCGGGCCAGGTCGGTAGCACGCAGGGGTTGTTCATTCTGCTCCTCGCGCTCAGTCTCCTTCTGTATCCGACTCCCCTTGACTTCGCAATAGTTCAATTACACTTAATTGCTAATTTTGTTTATTTTTTTATTGGCCACTTCCTATCATAACCTTTTTCGCAAAGAACGCCAGTGCCCACACAAACTAGCCTGCAAGTGACGAGCCGCCGCTATCGCGCCGGGCAAGGCCGTATGCGGCGAGGTTGAACCTATATTGACTCGAAAATGTTACTATTTTCACCGTCAAAATATGCAGATGTTTACAACGTCCCGGCAATGCACTTCGATTACAATTTAAAACTGGTTTGTTGAGGTGTAGCGTCCGCGTCGCGTTGACTGGGCTGCAGATATCGACCTGCGATTTTCTAGACACCTTGGTGGCTAAATGTATAATCTTTATCTAAATAATATTCGAAATTTGCTGCGTTATCAAAACATTTACTTCATTTATCAAGTCTATTTGTTTTGATGTTAACATTCCACGGATCGACATAAAGAAATAGGTTTGTTCGTTACATTTTTTAAATTTATATGTGTAAATACTGTTTATTTAAAATAAATTTAGTAAAATAATTATAATGCATAAATTTAATATATAAAATTTTCAAAATCTTCACCGTCGTCAAAATAATCAAGTTTGTACACCACAACTATCAAAGCAACACTACAGTACTTATTTCTACCAGATAAAAATTTCAATTTATAGACACGTGTTTCGATCTTTATAACTCATCAGTATAGATAGCGTTAGTTATTTATATTTTTAATTTAATATAATATAAAATAATCACGACTTTTTTTACCTAATATAATATATATAATATGTATGATTCCAGGTACAAAATGGTGTGGAACGGGTGATATAGCAGAAAATTACCATGATTTGGGCAAAGAAGAGGGAATAGACAGGTGCTGCAGAACACACGATCTCTGTCCAATAAAGGTGCGGGGATACGCCAGGCGTTACAACTTGACGAACAATTCGTTGTACACCAAAAGTCATTGTCAGTGTGACCAGGACCTATATAACTGTCTAAAAAGTGTAAATAACCCGAGCGGAAATCTAATGGGCCAAGTCTATTTCAACCTAGTGAAGGTCCCATGCCTCGAGGAGACGTCCAACGGCGAGAAGAAGTTCAGGGCTGCAAGAAGTAGTTACTAAAGCGAAAATAAAACGTATATAAAGTGTGTGTAATTTGTACATAGGGCAGTAAAGTGTATTTATTTTTTAATAAAATTATAATGATGTTTGGGTCGATATGTAGAAATGCATTAATTCAAATTGAAGTATCAATGACAAATATCTGAAATGAATTTGATTAATTAGAATTAAATAGGCTAAATATGATAAGTTATAAATAACTTTAGATATTTTGAATATATTTATAAGATATTACCTTTAAATAAATTTTGGAACGAAATCCAAAGTTTCCAAAACAGTTTTGACCAAGTGTTCAAATTAATCAGGATAATACAAATATTCTTCTTATTGAAAAATTCTATAAAGAATATTGGAGTGGAGTGAAGTTAATAATAAAGAGACAATAGATTTGAATATTCAATTATTTTAAAATATCTACGTATGAAGAAGGATATATCTTATTTACTTTTTTGCGGCTGTCCTATATTTAACTAAAAAAAAGTTGTATTACACTTTATCCTTATGCTTCAACTGCATAACGATAAATATGAAAATATAAAAGTTTCAAACAGTCAAATAAGCCAAGACCCATGTCGTCGTCAGATTCTTCTGTCTCTTCCTCCTTTTTCTTCTCTTCCTTGGCAGCTGCTGGGGCAGCAGCAGCGGGTGCGGCGGCAGCTGGAGCAGCACATACACCGCAGCCAATGTTTGTGATGAGTTCCTTGATGTTAACTCCTTCCAAAGCCTTGGCGAAAAGACCTGGCCAGTATGGTTCAACGTCAACATTAGCAGCTTTCAAAATGGTTTGGATTTTTTCGCCAGTTACAGTAACATCATCATCTACCAAGATGAGAGCAGAATATACACAAGCCAATTCAGCGTTTGTACTCATTTTGTATTATATTTGTTATAATTGTTATATTTGTTGAGACTGAGTAACGTTTGTTTGTTTGATGTTAATTTTCTAAAAATTATTTATAAGCTAGAAAAACCTTCCGTTTTCACGAAACAGGTGTATTAAAATTAAGTGGAGGACCATGAAAGCCAATGACAGTAAAAACGGTAAAAGGGTAAGAAAATGCGCCGATCATGGTACTTCTACTAAGAAAATTCAAATACTTTGAATGTAAGTAACGACTGGGACTATTTACTGTACCCATATCACATACAGCATCCAGACACTTCTTCATGTTGAATTTCCTTCACGTATTGCATTATGTCAATGGCTTTTGCGCACATTAGTTCAATGATTATTTTAACCGATGAAACGAAATTTTTAAGAAATACAATAAGAAATTTTCATAATAACCATGTGCTGTTTGAAAAAATCCATATGAGATACTTTGTGGAGGATGTAGGATGTCAACGGTAGAAGTGGAAGAAAATGAGCTGAAGAAGATAGAGAAAAATCCAGGCACTTCTACTAAAAAAAAAAATGCAAATACTTTGAATGGAAATAATCACTAAGCCTATTTGTTCTACCCATATCACATACAGCGCGTTCAAGCACTTCTTCCTGCTGACTTTCCTCCATATATTGCATTCTACCAGTGGCTTTTACACACCTTGATGCTGATTCTTTTTACCAATGAAGCGAATTTTTCAAGAAATGCAATAAGAAATTTTATTAATAACCATGTGTGGTTTGAAACAATCCACATGTGATATTTGAAGATTTTTTTCAACATCTTATGTTTTTAACATAATCGATACTTCTTCCACTACTCTCTTAATAGAACGAAATTTTCAAATTGGGAGAAATAAAACTCTTGTTATATTCTATTACTTTTCAGATAACTGAAAGGAGTTTTAACTTTGATAATGATCCGTACGAACCAAAACACGTGTCAGTTATCTGAAAATAAAATAATGGAACATACAAGAGTTTTACTCACTTTGAATATTTGGGTTAAAATTGTGGATGACTGACTGATTAGACCGGTATTTCTATCAGGAAAACTTACTGGCGAGATATATCGCAACTTTTTAGAGCAAACACTACCTCAGATTCTGGAGGATGTACCATTGACAACAATAAATGTGGTTTATGCACACTGATGCATCAGCGCATTTTAGTGTGGTTGTTCGTTAGTTTTTAGTTTTTAACAGTAATATACGGAGATAGCTAGATTGGTGGTGACGTAGACCTCACTCATGGCCTGCTCGAACTCCAGACTCAATTATTTTCTATTGGGCTATATAAAATCATCAGTTTACACTACTCCCATGGAAAATGTGAAAGACTTGCAAAATCGGATATTTGCTGGGTGTAACACAATAGGAAACAGCCCTGGTGTTTTTGAAAGAGTACGGCAGTCAATGAGAAAATGATTATTGCATCTTAGCTGCAGGTAGTCAACATTTTTGCAGATTATGGAATTTTACATGTATTTTTTGATAATAAAATTTTGTTCGCCACATATTTTCGATACAAAGAGGGGTTTCAAAAATCATCAAAGGACAAAATATTCCTAGAATAGTCCAGTAAATAGCCCTTTGAATTTTCCAGATGTTTAATAAGTTTCCTATATATTGTATTTATATTGCTTATATTTATTTTCTGTTAATAAAGATTGCATATATCTAAAAAATGAATTTAATGTAAACCAGAAGAAAAAAAAATTAAACAATTACAGAAAAAAAAACTTGTCTCAGATTGCATCCCTTATACTAGGATCAATAGCCGTAACAGAAGATCGGAAAGAGATCAGAGGTAGCAACCATAACTTTGAAGGGCAGAAAAAAAAATATTATTAAAAAAAACACTAACAAAAAAATTCAAATCAAAAGAAATGCCACTACAAAAAAGAACAATAGAAATAATTGAATAGATCAAGACCTCTTTTAAACTACATATTAGTACACTAAATACTTAAAGATTAACATTGAATTGAAGAAGCAGAAGAACGGTAGCAATCATAATTTCAAAGAACATAAATTTCGAAGAATAAAATGGCCATCAGGACATGAGTGAGGAGCAAATTGCACAACTACCCTAATCAAGCGGAGGAGTCAGAAAAAATACAAACAATTATGTTACTAAGCATTGGTAGACACAAATAGTTCCTAGGAGAAAAATATCCCAAGATTCAAATCCTGCTTTAGGTCTTATTTACACAAAAATTTGCTAAAATTCCATTTAATCGCAATGTGCAAAAAACAAAATTGTATCAAAATCGACTCAAGTTTTACACACAAATAACTAATATATCAGATGCATTGATGATTTTCAATTATTGTATGGACGAATGGTATAACTAGATAAGCATTGCAAATGATAAAATGGGATATACTTGGACTAACAAAAATAAGAATCAACTACACATTTATAACTGTGAGATACTCTTAAACAAAGACCAGTAAGTAACCAGCTTTCAGATCATCCAAAAAGTAAATATAGAATATCGGCGCATAATTGAATTATAAAAGAGAAAAATATTTCAATTTAGAAACGTTTTAAACCATTTAAATACATTGAAGATTTTAGAAATTAGACCGAAATATCAACAGTTTTATTTTATACATAAGAACATTATGAACACGTTTTTGAATGGTAATGTTAAGGTCGAACAATTTTGTGAAACGTTAAATATTTAGGAAACATGAGAAATCAAAAAGGAAAGATTCCTGTAAAAACATTTAATATACTGATTGAATATAAAAAAATAAAGAGTGACGCAAAACAAACAAAAAAACAAGCTGAAGAAACCTAAATTAAACAAATCATTTCAGATAATGCGCGCAGTGCCGAAAGCAACAAGTGTATTGAAAAAGTACAAACAGAAAAAAGAGAAGCAACCATAACTTGAAAAGGCAGACATTTTGGAGAAAAGCAATCATAAAGGACATAAACAAGGAATTCGAAACAAAAGATACACCACCGCTAGCAAATGAAATATGTATACAAGAGAAAAAAATATGCACAATTATGATACTCAATATTGCTGGTTAAATAGTATTAAAGACCAAACCTTTTACTCAAGACCATATACCAGATCACTTAAAGATTAACATTATTTTATTGTTGTGTGTATGGATAGGTAGCAAAACTAGAAGACGCATTGAAAATACTAAAATGGGACCTAATTAGGTTATCATAAATACGAAGAAACCACACATTTATAACTTATAAGAAATATAAGAAAAAATCAAGTTATACTACTACGCGAAGCGAAGAATGAAGACCAGTAAGGAACCAAATTTCACGTGAAATACAAATGAAAACCCAACAAATCGCAAATTTAAAGATCACTTCCGAACAACAGTCAAATATACTAAAAAGGGATTCCTAAAAACTGCAGAACAAAAAACAAAGTTTAAAGAAACTAAACAAAGCCAGGAAGAAATGATAGATTATATACCAGACATAATACTGAGTGACTTCAACATAAATATAGGGAAAAGGGGTTTGCATATTAGAAACATATAGAGACCAACTTATCACAGACCATATAACACAAAACAAAAAGAAAATTGCCATCTCATATTTTTCAATTGCATACAAATGTAAAAAGGTGGATTTCATATGGAGCGACCTAACATTTTGCAAATGTTTCTCCAGCAAAGACCCCAAGAAGTTGATTGCAACATTCTGCACCAACTCTTCAGGGGTCATGTCAATATGTCCTATAGCTACAGACAAGCACAATACCTTCTTCATTTTGAACTTGATTGTGGCCTTAACTTCATCAATTTTCTGTGTCATTTATTGCTAATGGGAGAGGAGACCAGCGAACTTGTCGGCCTTGTTGAGACCCTGACCAAGTAGATCTGTTTGATCAAGGCCTCGGACGCAAGAAAAGCATCATATTTCTTGGCTAGTTTCTTTACCAGCTTCTCGTTTTTGTTCAACTTCTTCAAACGTTGATCTCCCAAAACGCACACCTGCATTTTCGAACGGAGAATGTGCTTTAGTTTAACGGTGCCATTGAAACGCTTATCCTTTTGTGGATCGTAATTCTTCAGATCGATTTGTATCTCCACAGTCTCCAAGAAGTTCCTTTTCTTCTCTTGTGCATTGTTCAAAATCAACTTGAAAACACTTAATCTGAAATAAACCGGTCAGTGAAGAAAATGTATTACATAGTACAAAAAGTAAATACAGTGCAAATAACCATAGAAAAAAAAAGCAAAACCACAAACGTACATATAAGCTTAGATATAGAGATCAGCCCAATAGAAAAAAATCTTACTGACAAAAATGAGAAAGCTAGTCAAAAGTCCACCACAGAAAACACAAGATATACAAGGAAAATAAAATCACAGATATAATGAGAAGAAATACATTAAGGGAAAAAATAACCCTCGACGAAGAATCGATATATAATGAGGAAAACACTTAAACTGAAATAATATGGTTAGTAGTGAGACCACAAAAAGTAAATCCGGAAGTAATAATACAACTAACCAACTAAGAAGAAAAATCAAAAGAAAAACACACATATAAGATTAGACTAAAACAGCCTAATAGTAAATCGAACTAACAGATATAGAAAGCTAGTCATAGGGCTAAGAAAATAAAAACAAAATATACAAAGAAAATAAAATCACAGATATAATATTAAATAAAATCTCTTTATTTGTTCATTAAGCCATACAGTTAAATTAAATGGGTATATAGTATGGAAAATGACTAAAGCAAAGCATAGAGAAAAAGGAACTATTTAAGCTTTTAAAGGACTATAATGTACTTACAAGATTAAAGTAATAATGGAAAACTAAAACTCTTATGAACACTGAAAATATTGTTAAATAAAATAATGCAATGCAGGTACAATGGTAGCATTTACAAATAATACTTAGACACGAGACAAAATTAATATCTTCGATAAGTAAAATCTTTACTAAACAAGTTTAAAAAATAATAAAGCATTATATTAAAGAAATTTGAAGAAGTCTAGTGAGTCTAAAGTTTCCCTGAAGTTGAAGTTCTTAACGAAACATATATAGGTTTTAAGACTATCTTTTGCTTTTCTTTATTAGTTGGTAGTACAAATATCAATTTGAGAATGACAAGCTCAGGTGTGTCGAAATTATATTCAAATATTGCGCTAGTTACGTAAAAGTATCCAAGTATTTATAATTCAAATATACCCGCGATATTGATTTCAATTGCGCCATCTACGTGTAAAAGCTGACACCTTACTGTTACGCTTTACATTCAAAGATTGCGCTAGCTACGTAATTGTTGCACATATCTATATTTACATGTTCTGTGAATTTACAAATAACAACATAACCAATAAAAATGGAAATGTAAGTTTAGAAGTAATTTATTAATATTTTTTAATATAAATAAGATAAATATCATTTATAGCAAGAATTCCAACGTCGCTACTCTAAGCAACTTTGAAGTTATGACGCACTTGCATAAAATTAAGGATCGGAAAAGTAAAAGCAAGGGACAGTTGGCAACAATAACCTATGAGGTAAGATTAATAATTTCAGATGTAAAATAATAAAACTTAAATAACTCCTTGTCTAAATTATAGCATAACTTAAACAAAATATTATTTTATAATTTGGTCATATTTATTTCTAGTCCGATAACTTTATTTTTTATATTTCTTACTCTATGAGTTTTGTTTAATAGACGATTCAATGCAAGATCAAGTTTAGATTATAGCACTAATCACTTTTCTGGTTCAAACTAACTTTGCAAAACTCTCAAAATTGATAGTATATAGATTTATATACACATTGTCCCCTTAAATTTTGAATATGAGTAATGTGTTTATATTGCATCTCGATTATTATTATTGGTTGCCATGGTTGTTGCTGCAATATGCATGTCAATTTGACTTATATAGCTTCAAAATGGGAATTTTATGACCGTTTGGGATATTGCTTGGCTCAACAAGGAGATGTTTTCGAACATTTAATAAAATGAACATTGTAGTTATTTGTTATGTCAGAATTGTGATTTGATTCCCTATTTTATTACAAGCATGGTAGCTAAGCAACAAGTAATGCATTCAATTGCCCGTATTCAAAATTTCAGAGGACAACATGTATATACATAGAAATATAATATTTCATTCATTTACCATTTTTTTTTTTAAATTTAAATGTATTTTTTGTATATGTAGCTTAATTTACAATCTTCAATTTTTGAATAGACTTTACAATTTTTGGAAAAATCTCCATGTGCTCAACAAACATCCCAGAATATTATGGACTGCATCAAAGCATTGGAACCTTACAATTTAAATAAAAATGAGTCTCTAATGATGTTGAATAATCCTCCAACAACTCCACTAGAAATACAACTGGTAAGTTAAATTAACTCATTTCCAGCTATATTTTTTTATTAATTGGAGTTCATTAACTATTGTAATATAAATTATAATTTTTAGATAATAGAAGAGAGTGAAGAAAGGCTAACAGACGAGCAAGTTGAAGAAATTCTGCAAATCGTATCTACCCATCTAAATGTTTCAAAGCCAAGTGAAGAAACCCCAGCTGAATAATTTGTAATTTCTTTTGAAATTATTCTAATAATTTTATATTACACTATTTATAACCTGAAATATTGATTAGAGTTGATTTAGATTTTTTTATAAAACAATTTATTATTTTATGGTTATACACAAATATAAATATTGTTAACGTTAATGGTAAACAATTTATCTTTTCTGATCACCCAAATCCTCAATAAGGTCCTCGTCAATCTGGAACGTAAATTCTGTACCACAAACAATTGCAATGCACTAAAAATACTAACCTCGGGCCATTTCTCTGGGATGATATCAAACAAATCATCTTTAACATCTCCTTGAATAACAATCTCATCATCACCTGTAACGGAAGAGCCACAAGCGAATTTCTGACCAAAAAACTTTGCCGCCACTTTCAAATCGATATCTAAAAAAATTCATAGTAATAAAGCATATTATTGATTTTTATCAAATAAATAGCCTACACCAAAAAATAAATGGCATTTTCGATAATATATAAAATGATTAAAAAAACTTTTATTTTCCTGTAAAAAAACTATTTAAAATACTTGTAATCAATTGTTAATTTATTTCGAACAAAAATGCTAATGTTTTTAAATAATTATCTTAATTGTTGTTTCTCTTTGGGTATTTATTAGTTTAATTAAAATGATCAATTATGATTACTTTATGAATAATAAGAAAAAAATGTATAAAGTTTTTATGATTATTCTTAAAGTAATCATAGTTGATAATATTTCTATTATTAGAAATACGTAATTAAACTGCAATCAGTATAGACATATATATAAGTTTCTAAACTCACCAAATGAACTTAATCCTGTAACAACAGTAACAGACTTCTTCTTGCCCCTAGGCGCTCTTGATACACACACCTGCTTAGGGCCATCCTCCTTCTTCTTTGCCTTAATCATTCCTTTACCTCCGCGCTTCTGCCTCTTCTTCTCTTCCTCACCACCACCCTCAGTTCCATCATCACCAATCTTTACTTTCTCAAACTCTGAAGGTAGATTCTTTTCCAACCACTGTTTGCACTTTTCATATTCAGGATAGTACTCACAATACTAGAAAATTATATTTTGTAATATTTTATACAATACTTATTTTAAAAAACTAACCTCAATCGGCATAGTACAGTTGCCGCAGTAAATGACGGAAAGCGGGTAATTTACACCATCGCGGGGGCCCTGTGCCAGCTTATCAATTTCGGTCATGTTTCCGGCCGGTTTAATTAACTAATATATTATTTATTTAATATTCGTTTAAAAAAATCGACCGTGAATAACCTCAAATTCTAAAATTTGACGTTTGAGATAATCTTTATTTGGCAGCACTTTTGAGGTAAACTGTGGCAGTATGACCAAAACAATAATAAACGATTGTGTAAATACCAAATGGTAAAATTTTGAAACAGGATTTATATTGATATAAATTAGATAATTAAATTAATTAAAATTGCAAGGCTAAAGGCGTTTAATTAACTAGTTAAATATAAGGAGTAGAATTAATTAATTTATATTAACTTTTTGATTTAGTTATAAAATAATAAATAGATATGAATTAGTGGTATTTGTAAAACTCTGTAAAATATTTGTAAAATTAACAAAACAGTGACATCTGTTGGTACCGAATACGCATACATTTTTACATTTGGAACCTTAATGCTTAATGAATATAATTAATATAAGTGGATTATGTTTATGATATAACGCGTTACAAAATTATTAAGTATTTTAAAACAAGAGATTTGTGTTTTAAAATAAAATAAATCGTTTGTTTATATTATTACACCATCCTAGCTTCATTTTGAAACGCTAGATGTCAGCAAAACAATTAAAAATTTATAATTATCACAAATATTATTATAACTTGTATAATGTGCCTCAATACATGTTATCAATTCTGATTTTGATTTTTTTCAAATAAAAGATTATTGGGTTTTTAAATGAGTTCATCGGCTGGCTTCACGGCGGTGAAAGTGTCAGTATTGCAAATAGTAGAAAGCAAAGGTTTTTTATCGAACAACTCTTTGTGCAATAAAATGTAGTAAATGTAGACCGCCTGAACCATATGAACGATAATTTATTTAAATGTATGCGATATAATGATCGTGCCGTTCGTCGCGTGAGAACGGAACGTCGCCCTTTAACGCCGCCAGTCGAAGTGGTCGTCCCAGTTGAAGTTGGCATTTAAATTGATGAATTCCGAAAATTCCTAATTTCACATAGAGCCACCTATTTTTGACATATCTTAATATTTCAAGATAATCACAGGAATACAGGATTTACAGCTCGTGTGAGGATAGTTGTTGCTTTCCTGGGTGAGTACGGTTGTCCCTTTTATCAGTACAACACCACCGCTTTCAGGCTACGACTTGTTATTACACATACACGACATGTATTGAAATCACTCAAAGTTCACAAGTGTTAATCGGTTGTGATTCATTGTTTAACTAGCAGCAATTGTGTTTTAATTATATTTAATGCACCTGGCCTTATTTCATTTGTATCTTACATATTATGAGTGAGAATGATCTGTATTTGTTTGTTATGAAAGTTTGATCTGTTCATTGTTTGTAAATATGATACCATACATACAATTAATACTTGATTACAAATATTTATAATACAGATTTATTGTTTATATATGTTATTCCAAGAATATTTTTTAGGTTATCAAATTTTTTAATTATTATGATAAATTACAAATTAGTAACATCTACATAATAGTACTATAAATTATCAGTTGATTATTATTTGTCAATAAATGAATTAGTTGTAACTTCATATCTAATTAAATAATATCCAATTAACTTTTATTGTAACATTCTATCAAAAATAAATATATGATTCTAATTCTTAAGTAACATATAAATCTTTAATTGTAAATGGTGTGCTTAATTTTATTTATAGGTCATTGTAAAGGTTTGATTATAAAATGGTATACACAAACTATACTATATCAACTTTAATAAATACACAATATGCAAATTATATTAAAATTTATGACTTGCAATATATTTTGTTATTTGTGAATAATATTGATGAATAAACCTTATCACTTGTGTTTGTTTACACGAAGAAGATAAATTTATGTTTTCATTCTTCAGGCAATGGTGGTTGTCAGTGGGAGTTGGATGAAAAATGTTCAGTATGTGAATTATGTGGATCAGCAGGACAATAACAATGAAATGGTAATACCAACAAACAACACCATGACAGCGAAGGCCGTTTTGATAAGTCGCCCCAACTCGCACCCGTTCCAAGAGAGGACCCTCGCGCTAGACCAGCCAGTAAAGGTGGGCAGGTCGGTGGCCCGGGCCAGGGCTACCTCCACGAATGCAATTTTCGACTGCAAGGTGCTTTCAAGGCATCATGCTCTACTGTGGTACGACTGCGGCAAATTTTATCTGCAAGTGAGTACATATTTTAAGTTAATTCAACGTACAAATTTAATTGTTTTATTATTTTAATTATATTATTTCTTCATATTTATTGAGTTGCTTAAAGCGTAAACATATTAACTATGAGTACACTATTATAAATTCTAATTATTTGTATCAATTTTATTTATTTAGTTTTTTTTTTAAATTTTTATACAGTTGTAAATTAATTACCATGTAAATTCATACACAGTAATCCAATTAGTTGAGGTGACATGGACTAAATACAAAGGTTTCAAATTATAAAACAATAAAATACATGTAAACATAGGGTTTCTTACCTAAACTCTGGAAATATGTGCAAATAATTAGATTTAAATTTTTCTGCCAATAATTATTTAATTTGTTTAAACTATAAAAACAGATGAAATACATTTTTAAAGGTGTAAAGAAGAAATATATACAATAGGAAAATTTTATTTGATTATAAAAATGTTCCTTTCTTAAGTATTTTTATGTTTCTAAAGTCTGTTCGTTGGATCTTTCGTCGTACGTCACAAACTATCGCTTCAAAAAACGACGAAAGTTTTACAGTGCGTTCTTTTTCTAACGCATTTGGTTTACTTTATCAGACCTAATGTTTTTGCGTCGTTTCTCGAAGCGATAATTTGTGACGTACGACGAAAGATCCAACGAACAGACTATATGTATAAAAGTTGAAACAAAATGTCAATAATTACATCATCAAACCAAGAAAGTGTGTTTTTGATATAACTATTATTTTTCAATCGATTGTAAAATAAATTATCTACATACATAACTGTTGATATTATATGTCATTATATTTTCAAATCATGTTTTCATTACACTCTGATAAAATTAATTAGATTAATTAGGATCACTCAAAATAGTAAACAAATATTATGTAATAATATTAAAGAATAAATCTATTTTTTATAATGGTACTTTAATAATAATTTTATTTTTAGGATACTAAAAGCAGTAATGGCACTTTTGTGAATAACACAAGACTGTCTTCCACGGAATCTGAACCACATGAAGTCAGTTCAGGGGACATTGTGCAATTCGGTGTGGATGTGGTGGAGAATAACCGGAAGGTCACCCATGGATGCATTATAGCTACGTTAAAACTGTATTTACCTGATGGAAAGGAAGCAAAGGCCAGTCCGAGCATAGCAGAGGGAAACAGACACGGTTAGTAAAATGGATTGAAATTGTTACTGCCTTTTTTGTTTTGATGTAATTTTTTTTATTAACAAACTTTTTGCTCATCTATAATATAATTTAACGGTAAATTTACCTAATTGATAAATATTTAAATTAATTATTACAACATGAAATAATAATTTGCAGCAGATAAATTATTAGTTTTTTTCTTACATTCTTTGAAATGATTTTTATCTTCATAAAATACATAATACATAGTTTATTATTGTATAAAACATTAAGTACACTAAAGTGAAGAGATGTGTTTTTCAATGGCTTTATTTAAAATTTACTTGCTAAAAAGACATATAGACTTGAGAAATAATGTAATAAAATAACTATTAAACTGATGGGGGCGATCCTTTAAAGTAACAAGCTCATTTACACACACACAAATACACAAATCACACGGCACAAGGACCAAGTGGTCGATAATCAAACACTACTACTAACTATTAAACTTGACATTTTTTACAGAAATTTGAGTACAGACAATAAATAGCTCCTCTTTTGATTGTATTTTTTATCAATTGTAGAAGTTAATAAAATATATGAAAATTAAACACATTGATACCACTTTTTAGTCAGCATCAACCAATTTTATTTTTGATACCTATTATGAAACACTTGTATTTATTTCTATAGTAGATCTACATGAGAAACCATGTTGCAGACTTTCTGTTATAAAGTAATTTTACAAATTATATTAAAATTTATGTACTTGCAATGTATAATTTTAATTACTGTTGGTGTGTTCTCGATTACATGCACACATTAATTACCACTTTTCTATCCCTCTGGTTCAATTAGCATAACTAATTTATTTAAATTTCCATAATTCAATAATGACTAGTGAAAGACTTCAACTTCTGCCTTTTAAAGCTGAATTAATTAATTAATTAATTAATCAAATTCAGTAAATATCAATTCAAATTTAATGTAATGTAATGTAGCACTTGGTATTTTTTTATTTCAAGGTCAGTCATGGCATCAGTAGTATTGTTGTATATTTTTACATACATATTTTACATAAATACGATCCCAATAGATTAAAAGTTAATATGTATTTTGTAAATTTTTACTTATTTGTTTTATAGTCTTAATCTTAATAACATTTATAAACAAATTTAGTAACCCTTTAATAAAAAAAAATTTATATTTTATATTATGAAATTTACAATATATCTTTAGGTAAAAAATATTTAAAAGAGTAATTATTTTTTATTGATCATTAATATTACTAGTCATGTAAGACCTAAAATGATTTACCGAATTAAAGTACCGATGTTATCTGTCACCTTTATTGACAACCAGTTTTTAACAATTCTAGAAATCCAACGCCATCTTTGGCTAAGGTTTTTGGTGAACGGTCATTATAATAGATTAAATGTCAAAATTTCAAATGTCATAATACCAATATTTTTATTCACAAAACATTTTATAAATTGTTGTAACATACATTTACTGTAAGAGTGTTATATTTTCATAGTCAATTAATAATTAATTGTATGTGTTACGCAGGTTTAGTACCTCTGGACGAATTGTACAAATTGAATCAAATTATTCAAGAAGCTAGTCAAAGGGAACAGTGCCTGGAAACGAAACTTACCGCTTTGCAGCACGTGGTGGAAGCCGCGAGGAGGGCAGCGGACGAGAGTTGGCAGGCCTACGTTGGAGAAGAGAGGTTGCTTTCCAGAGTAGCCGCTCTGGAAACTCAGCTCATGCAGGCCAATAAAGGTTTTGGGGATGATAGGTTAAGGGAAGAACTGACTAAATTGCAAGTAAGAGACGTAATTAATAAATACGATCGCACAGTTTATAAAATTTATTTTTATAAACTTGAACTGTTATTATTCATATAAATACTAAATTAATAACGATAGAGATTAAATGTGGTTTTTAGGAAGATAGAGCTGAATACCAGGTTGCCGCGAAAGAAGCGCTTAGAAAATTGCACGCAGAAAGGCTGGAAGCTGTAGGTCTAGCTGCTGAACAACAAAGAGCCCGAGCCACTGCTGAACATGAAGCTATGCTCGCTAGGGAACAGTTGGAACAAGCGCAGCTAGAATTACAGGTAAGTGAAATAAATATTCATGCATTTATTTATTTATTTATAGTTTAATATTAAATACATAATATTCCAAAGATAAAACAATATTTTACATGTAATTTAGAGTATAAGAACCACAGCAGAGTTCACCCTTTTTCAAAATTATCAATTCAAACACTCATATGCTTTGTGCTATGCCATCAGGTTTTATTATTTCACAATAAGTTTACTTATAGAACAAATCGTTCTTTATGTTGTCTACATGACAAGTTAATTTTTCACTAATGGTATTAAATTAGAAAATATATTGAGCACATATTCTCTAATTTTTA
Source organism: Ontholestes murinus (assembly GCA_963969525.1). Classification (NCBI taxonomy): domain Eukaryota; kingdom Metazoa; phylum Arthropoda; class Insecta; order Coleoptera; family Staphylinidae; genus Ontholestes; species Ontholestes murinus. The sequence goes on from OZ018389.1 coordinate 25,506,825, forward strand.
TACACCTTTAGTTCTCCGAATAATTATTATTTTATTTTTTAATTTGACTTTTGCTGTTTAATGCATTTTTACCATGAATTAGTTAATTAGTTAGTTAAGGTCTATTCAGTATCAGTTAATTTAAAAAAATACTTAATAGTATTTCTTGTTAAGATGAAAAAAATAGTGTTACTGGAATTTCTTCCAATATTTATGATAATAGTACAGAAAACGGCTGTAAGAGCACTGGTCTCTCCCTCTCTCTTTAGTAAATACTTGGGTCATACATTTTCAAACACTTAACATATTGTTTTGATATAAAATAATATAACAGTAATTAGGAGTGAAAATTAATAATGAGACAAATCAAACCTCTATGAGCGTTTCTGCACTTATGTTTTACAATAAATGTAAAAACTCCAGTTAGGAGTATTGAATGATTTTGTATTTTATATATGTATTGATTTATTTCAGGATATAGCTCAGAAACTGACAGAAGAACAGAAGAAATCAGATGAAGAGAGGATGCAACTGGAGCAGAAGGAGAAAGAATTGCAGGCGAGGCTTGAGAAAGAAACTCAACATGTCGCCGATCTTCAAGATAAACTTGAACAACTGAGGTCATTGGCCCTTCATCCTGGCAACGAAATGCTACCCCTGGAGGCTCTCGAGAAGTACAACACAATATACAACGACGAATTCAGTACAAAAGAAGAGCTCATGGAAAATGAGGTTGGGCAAGGTGACAAAAGGGAGAACGGTCTTGAGAATCCACAACAAAATCATATTAACTTAACGGTAAGTCTCTTATCACTTTTAATTATGAAGTTTTAATAACAAAATTTGAGCCAGTGAATTAATCATTAAACATCACATAGAATACTACTCTTGGTACATAACAGCACATAATGTAATGAATAAATTAAAAGATGGCGCTTAAATCTAGCAAAAGTTGATTTTGGTATTTGCCACATATCTTTTTAATTTTTTGTGTGTTATAAAAATAGATGATATAAAGATAAAGGAGTTATTAGTCACTTGAATAAATACATTACTTTTTACACTTATATTTCCCTATAATACTTTAATCAATGATTTTACATTGGATTCATTCAGAACCACATTTTATTTCTTCATTGTTATATATTATATTAATTTGTACTTATAAGTTACTGCTTACTTAATTTTAAACTTAATTACTTTGTAATAATATAATAGGTGTTATTTCTTTATTTAACTGCAGCTATATATAGAATTTTTTAACTGCTTACTAATTCGCTTTCTTATTACCACAAACTCTTCAATTCTCATTATTTTGAATACCAATTGCCAATATTAAAGGCCAAGTTCCACCTATTTTATAATATATTGTAAATATAATTTAAAATAACATTTTACACTTGGGAACAAATCTTCAAAATAAACGAAACAAAATAGTGGGTGAGTAATAAATTTAATAAACGACTTATTGAAGGTTGCACCAGTATTAGAAAGCGAAAACCAATGTACAACAGAAGAAATAGAGACTGATTCGAGCGATATGGAAAATAGTTACGTAAGTAAGGAATCGTCGAAAATTCACGCCGACGGCAGCTTATCAGAGAACAAGGACAAGGTGAGCACCTGTAATGATAGAGCTAGTGATACCGCAGAACCTTCCGTGAAAGAAGTATGCATATTGCCAGCTTTCAGGCGCTGACATTAATGACGTTCATTTTCAGGAGAAAGCTGACAACGGCACAGAATCAGACGAAAAAGAAGTCGACACGGACTGCGAGACGGAGAAGAGAAACGATTTCCCCGTGGAAGTTGATGCGCGAACGCTGAAGTATCAATACCAGACCGCGCAAAATGAGCTCAAGAAACAGATCGAGCAATTGGAGGTTATTTCGAGTGCGAACAAAACAAAAATCGCGTTACTTGAAAAATCTTTGCTTGCCGAAAAAGAGGAGAACTCGTTTTTGATGAGCAAATCAGAACTATTGAAAGAGGAGTACGCGTGCTTAGAGAAGACGTTCTTAGAAGGCGTTAAAGAGATTAAAGAGCTCAGGGAAAAGGTGGATAAATTGCAAGTAGATCTAAATGCGGCGCAAAGTTCATTAGAGAAAGAGATCGAAAGTAAAAAGCTACCCCCCACAACCAGCGATAAGTCGTCGCAAGTGGACCAAATTCCAGAACCAAAGCTTGAAGACATATCAGCTCCTTGCGTTAGCGTGGAGCAAATTCAAAACCTCGAGGAGGAACTTGTGCTGCTTAAGGAGCGCTACGCTCAAGCAAATGAGGAAAAACTGGCCATTAATAAGGAGCTGGTGAGCCTTCGGGAGAAATACAATGCCTTATGTGATCGTTCCCACAACACACTTTTCTGTTACATATTTCCCCTTGTGCTCATGGTGCTATATCTACTAATAAGTTCCATGTTCTCCTGATTTACGGCGATCCTTTTAGTTTTCTTCTATTTCTTTCTCGAATTCCTGCTTAAGATTATCAAAGAAACATAATACACCCTTCAATCTAGAACATCAATAATAATAATAATTATATATTCAAGTTCAAACCTTAAATCGCTTTACATTCATAACCGCTAAACATTTCCTATAAGCAATTATTATTATTATTGAATTCAAAACGTACTGAAATATTAAAAATTTATATACATCGGTATTCTCATTATTTTCACATCATCGGGTATAAACGTTTTTATATGAAAATTTTACCACTATCGTAAAGCTAGGGAAATGGATTAAAGTAACGTTATTCATGTAAAATTTATGTACATTCGAGGTCGGTATTACACAAAGGGCCGGCCTCGCGCGCAAGTGCTCAGAGGAAGAAATGCTTCTAATCGTTCCCCGCGTTCCCGTTTACAATTACCCAACCATTTACTCTTACGAATGCTATTTTTATCCGAATGCGGGGACATTAAAACCAGTTCGTATGTTAGATTTTAAATGTATATTGAAAAGATAAAAAAACTGTGTGTTATATATTAAAAAAATGTTATTCAAAAAATATTTATAACTTGTGATTTATACTGTGTACAAAATAACACAATTAGATTGTTATCTGCGTAAATAAAGAAATGTAGATTACAAAATATTATCATTATTGATTATTATTATTACTATTACGTGAGAAGCGCCATCCGATTTTATTTGTAATCTGAATTTTGTTATTGCCACTGCAGAGTTATCGTAGTGAGAATTTTATTTTATGTATTTATGTAATTAATATTGTCCTTGATTGGTTATTTTTATTAGATGTATATACTCATATATGGTGTAATAAAGAAATGAACTATAAACGAAGCATTCATTACAAATGAATTATTATTATTAATACTTTTTAATATTACATAAATTAAATACATATATACTCTTATTATTGATTCGTACCAGCGCTCAATATTTCTCTAAATTCTCAGGTTGTGAAGATGCACTCCTCATGGTTTCTGCTACGGAATTGGCCCGCGTTACTGGATAAACCTAAAAAAAATTAATACATAGGAACTGTAATTCATTGAAAACATTGAAAAGTGTCTCCTACTTGAAAAAGAATTATGACTTTAAGGTAATAAACTTTAATTATTAGTTTATGCTTTAATATTTTGCATAAAACAAATAATAAAATTAACTTAGTATCATACTTTTAATTTTTACTTATGTCTGCAGTTTCAACCAATTTAAGTTGATGGACAAGCTAAATAGTCACTAGTATGATATTAACAAAGTTACTTATATTATTTGATTCAATCATACTTGTATTATTTTTTAAGTTATTGTTGCTTCTCTTGTTTCAAATTGTGGAATTGGTAAATATTAGACTGATAATAGATTAACTAACAAAATTTATCTGTAATTTTCAGAATCTCTACTACATTAGAAATTGAAATAATAGCATCTGCTTTAATAAATATGTTTAATAATTCATAAGTAATTCATATAATGACTATCTCTTCAAAAATTTGAAAATCTTTCCCTTAGAGTTCTGTAAACTATTAATAACTAGCAATTAATCGAATTAACACTCAATTTTACTCAAAATATCAATGTGTGCATTATACTTACTGAATAATAAGTATGATTTGAATCGTTGCTTCCAAAAGACGTCGCATCATCATTTTCTACTACTTTATCAATCTCCAATACGGCATCGTTAAACCTTTAACAAATTGAATTTACCAAATATTTAGGCACTTATAATAACTACTCACTGTTTTTCGATATCAAGAGAATCCATCAATTCTCTTTCATTACTGATCAAATTGTTCTTATCACAAGTAGAGTACCGTTTGCTGGCGTTCGAACTCGGTGTCGGAAATTTGAAATTGATCTTCCACAGATCGGCGTTGGATAGTTTCCGGAAAACACCCGAGTTTTCGTTTTGTTGCAAACTTGGGATGACGGCCGAAGTGGTTTTCAACCCATTTTCATCGACGATGTAGAAGTGGCGTGGGCGAGGTTTTGATGGTTCACCTTGCCAACTTAAAGACAGATATGAATTATTATATAAATGAGGTTGGAGGGTGTTTTTTTTTTTAATTTTTACCGATAAAATATAAATATTAATAATGCCAAAAACCAGCGAAAAAATATTCTAAGACACAAAAATTGTAATTATAATTTTTGTTTAGATATTTTCCAATATTTAAAGTAATATAACAGACTTATTTTAAATATTTCATTTTAAAAAAGTTTTCAAAAAGTAAAAAAAAAAACATTTTTATATTACAAAAAGATTTTAATATGAAAGTGAAAACATACAATTTTATATACAGATTTTTTCCCCTTTCATGAAGTTATTATTTATTTACATACTTAAATATAGACATACATGAAATGAGAGAATGTGTATGACATGCATATAGAAGAGTAAGAAACTTACCACGAGCAGAAAATTAGGAATAATCCCAAGACTAGTAAAACACAGGCAGATATTGTTACAATAATCCCTAAAACAAAGATATAATAAACAATTACTTCATCCTAAGTAGGTGTGCCAATTTATTACAATTTTATGTTATCAAATATTAACATATATCATTACATCAATATATAATATTATCTTTATTTTACAATTTATAAAAATAATTTTTAAAAGTAAATTTTTAATTGTATACTATAAACAACTCGCAAAAGTTGTTAAATAATTAACCTTGTTTTAAATTTCAACTGCCATTTTAAAACTGTGAGAATAATAAAAAAATATTGTTGGATACAAAAATCGAAGATAGACGACCACTTTAAGATAAGAAAATAATACAATAATTAATGAGTATATTAAAGTTTCAAGAAAATATTAGCATCCATTTTTTACGTTTTTAGGTATGCAATTTAGCTATACAAAAAATACTTACATGAATTCACCCAAACTAAAGTAACAACCATTTCGATTTGCAAATCCAAGCAATTGGACTCACTGACATAAAAATATTAAATTAGATTAAAACTGACTAGCCGTTCGAATCGGTAAATCCGAGCAGTTACACTTTCACACACATGCACGCATACTCAAATTATTAAAGGTTAAAGATGGTCAGAATTTTTAGATTAAAGGTGATACTAAGAGTTCAAAAAGGTGACTTTTTGCTATCGCATTTTCCACTCTCAATTTAAGAGGTCGCTTGTCAATAATACACCAAAACATGATGATTTAAAAATTATTTAATAAGATAATTTTGTATAATGGTGTTTTTTTAAATTATTTAAACATTCGGCTGAGTTGCATGTAAGATTAAATGTGTTTTCTATTTGCTTTAATAACCTGCGTATGCTGCATAAATTATTATGTATTTATTTAATCTATACATTCTTTTACCTTTAACTATTATTAAATATTACACTTAATTATTTTTTTAATACATTTTTCATAAATCGTACTATGAGACTTGCGATTAGACTACAATCTGCAGCAAATATAAATTTTTTTGTAGTAAAAAAAATTATCTCGCTTATTTAAAAATAATGTTCACATGAACTATAAAATAAAGCTTATTTATTGGTATACATATATTAATTTGTTTCTCACGTTAAAATCTCAATGAAACAGGTAAATTATTTTGGTTGAACTCCACCTGGATTTTAAGAATACAATAAACATAGGGTTTATCTTACATTTCTTAAGATCAAGATTGTTCCTATTGTATATATTTCTTAAGATCACAAAATCTATGCATGTCTTTATCATTGGACGATTTTCTTATTATGAACTTTAAAATTGAATAAAACCAGTTGTGTGTGAGGTAGAAACGAAATTTATTTTTCATTCGAAAGGGTATTCGACCCCATTAAGTATGGACGATAACATCGTTCAAATGACCACCGCGGCTCCGTTTGGTAGCCCGGATCCGGGATGTCCAATTTTCGATGACTCTGGAGCACATATGGGCCTCAATTTGAGCGATGGCGTTGCGTATGTTGACTTTGAGGTCATCGGTGTTTAGAGGCTTGTTGGCGTAGACCAGCGACTTGAGATAGCCCCAGAGAAAAAAGTCTAAAGGCGTTAAATCGCACGATCTCGGTGGCCAGTTGATATCGCCTCCGCGCGAGATGACCATGTCCGGAAATCGCTCGTGCAGAATGTCCATTGTGGCATGGGCTGTGTGGCACGTGGCGCCGTCCTGCTGGAACCACATGTCGTCCGTGTCCATATCATCCAGTTTAGGCCAAAAGAAGTTGGTTATCATCGACCTGTAGCGCTCCCCATTGACGGTTATGGCCGCCCCAGCTTCGTTCTCGAAAAAGTACGGACCGATGATGCCGCCGGCCCAAAATCCACACCAAACAGTGACTTTCTGGGGATGCATTGCCACTTGGTGGACCTCGTGTGGGTTGTTCTTACTCTAAATGCGGCAATTTTGCTTGTTCGCATACCCGTTCATCCAGAAATGAGCCTCGTCGCTGAAGATGATTTTTCGGCCAAAATGGGGGTCTGCTTCCAACTGCTCCAGAGCCCAGTCAGCGAACGCCCGACGCTGTATGTGGTCGTTTATCTTGAGCTCCTGGGTCAATTGGATTTTGTACGGGTGCAGACCCAAATCCAGATGCAAAATTCTGCGAGTTGATGTCTCCGAAAGGATAAGTTCCTGTGCACGACAAAAAATGGACTGCCTCGGGTTCTCGCGCACACTCTCACGGACAGCAGCAATATTTTCGTTCGATCGGGCGTTTCGTCGACGTGTCAGTGTTGGCTGGTTGTTTACTGAACCAGTCGACTCGAATTTGCCCACCAATCGACGGATAGTCGACTCTACAGGCCGATCATCGCGACCGTAAAATGGGCGAAGTGCGCGGAACGTTGCTCGAACTGATGACCCATTTTCGTAAAACAATTTAATAATTTGCACGTGCTGCTCGACACTCAAACTTGCCATGGTGATTTGGGGTTATATACTGAACAAATGACAGCAACTTTGACAGCTCTACCTCGAACAACATGGCCGCGCCCTTCCGGCAAACTTCGCGCGTCCCTATTGGCGGACCCTTTACATACCACAGTGGGGTTATATTTTACTCTAATTTATTAAAGTCAATACTCATAAGAATTAAACTCAGCTTTTAAACTTCTTAAATAATAAACATGCAAAGTAAACTAAAGTATCTTCATGTTACAGGTTCTAAATTCGCGTTATAAATAAAAACATATCGAAAAAATCTATCACCGATCATTATCTACTGATTTGTTATAACAAGTCTCTTGCTTCGGCTGATAACTTACTTATTTAATGTATATTGTGTGTGAGACATCACACATTATTGCATATCACCGAAGAAGCGAAGGTGCATGCTGCATCAAATGAAGGTACGTCATCCACATCTATTAACTTTGCGTATATCCCGTCAAAAGTATTGCTATCCACATGCAAGGTACTTGTATGTGACAACAGAGGACGCGAACATGTGGTACGCGCGGTGTTGGACAGTGGGTCACAATCGAATTTGATCTCAGCTACTTGTGCGCAACGATTAGGCTTAACCCAACGCAACATCAAAGTACCGATTGTGACAGTTGGGGGAAGAAGGAACAACATAAACAATGTAGTGCAAGCATAGTTTAAATCTCGGGTGTCTGAATATACTATAATTTTAAATGCGTTGGTGTTACGCAACATCACTGATAAGGTACCATCCAATTTCATCCAATGCAACGATAGAAACATCCCAATCGGAATTCAATTGGCGGATTCGGAATTTTATCAACCGGAGGAAATAGAACTTCTAATTGGCAGAAATAGGCAGAATAAAGACAGGCCCCTTATCTTTCCATAATACGCAATTCGAATGGATTGTTTATGGGCAACAACCTCAATCGAATCCACAAGATGCAGCGGCAGTATGCACCTGCGGATGAGATATGTGAGTAGCATTTTCGCAAAACTACAACCAGAGATCAAACAGGACGCTTTCAAGTAGCGTTACCGTTCAAGGATAGCACCGACTGTCTTGGAAATTCAAGTTTCTCTGGCAAGCAAAAGTTTTTTGCACTTGAGCGCCGTTTAGCGAAACACCCTCATATATACCACGAATATCGGCAGTGTATGGAGGAATACAAAAAATTAGGACACATGCGTCAAACTCAGGGAAACGTACACGAAGGGTACTACTTGCCACATCACTGCATTTTAAGGGAGAATAGTTTGACGACCAAACTGCGAGTTGTTTTCAATGGCTCGGCGCCGTCATCGACGGGTGCTTCATTGAATGACGTCCTGATGATGGGCCCACCTGTCCAAAACGATCTATTCTCGATACTGTCCAGAATGAGAAGTTACAAATATGTGATAGTAGCCGACATCACAAAAATGTATCGTCAGATTAACGTTCGCGACGATGATTGCAAATTTCAACGCATCTGGTGGAGAGCTAACCCGGAGGAAGAGCTAACTTCGTATGAATTAACTACGCTAACCTATGGAACAGCACCAGGAGCATATTTAGCAATGCGTGTCATTTACTTACGAGATGTGAGGTAAACAATTACCCTGTAGGAAGTGTTAAGTGTTTAAATAACTTATATGTGGACGACTTAATCACTGGTGCGGATTCGTTCTAGAGTTTAATCGAAGTGCGGGATCAGGTAAATAACCTTCTCGCGAGTGGCGGGTTCGAACTCAAGAAGTGGGCAAGGCTTGCCCGGTAAGCAATAACGTACAGATATTCGCTAACTTCAAAACTGACTGTATAGACAAAGTGACCGTGTTAACTCGGGAGAATGACAACAATATTAACACAGTTTCAACGCTAGGGATGACATGGAACACAACTAGTGATATTTTAAAGTATAAACGCAGCGCTAGTACCTCAATCACGATGACAAGAAGAAGTGTCTTAAGTGAAATATCACGAATTTACGATCCTCTTGGACTAATCGGACCAATAACAATCGTCGGCAAAGTATTCGTACAAGACATCTGGAAAATCAAATGCGGATGGGATGATCCACTTCCTGCTAACTTCACTGACCGATGGCTCCAATATACAAATGATCTGAAAGTCGTACCTTCGATAACTATTCCGTGAATGGTGATTCCAGATCAGACCTGTGAATTGGAAATTCACGGATTTGCGGGTGCCAGTGAGCACGCATATGGGGCGTGCATATATATAGTAGGGGTGCTCGGTGATAACAGAATTTCCAGCAACCTTTTATGTGCGAAATCAAGAGTAGCACCTGTGAAAACTACCAGCATCCCTAGACTTGAATTATGTGCAGCTGTATAGTTGGCCGAATTTTGCGAGAGAGTGCGCTCCACATTCAGCAAAGAAATTAAAAAGGTGGCTTACTACAGCAATCACCCTTTCATGGATTAAATCAGACTCCAGAAGATTTAAGACATTTGTAGCCAATCAAGTGGGCGAGATTCACAAACTCACAGCTAGAACGATAAGGGACAATCAGCTTTGGTGGCATGGTCCGCAATTTTTACTGCAAAACGCACCCGTTTCGGTTTTCACACCAGAGGATACACTACCGGAAGTAAAGTGGCAGTTACTTACGAAAGCTCAATAGTACCCGAGTGCAGCAGTTTCGAGAGAACTATTCGCGTCATGGCTTTTGTTTTAAGGTTCATAAACAACTGCCGTAAACCTGACAACAAACTTCGGGGACAATTAACGGTAGACGAGTTTAAGAAAGCCTAGGTATTTCTAATTAAAAATGTGCAACGCGTTCATTTTTATCGTGAAGTGCCGGTATTAGTCCGAAACGCGGATTTTCCAAAATCAAGTAAACTACTGACTTTGAACCCATTCCTGGATGATAATGGATTTATACATGTCGGTGGGCGGTTATCAAACAGTGATTTTAATTACAACAAACGATTTCCAATTGTGCTACCAACGAATGATCGGTTAGTTCGGCTAATAGCAGAGAGCGTTCACAAAATTCACTTGCACATCGGTGGTCAAGGCACTCTGGCCGCAATGAGACTACAGTTCTGGCAACTTCGAGGCAGAACATTAACTCGGGATGTTGTACAAAAATGTGTCAAGTGCATTCGATCCAGACCGAATTTCAAATCTCCTTTCATGAGCTCGTTACCCACCTGTCGGATTCAGCAAATTCGTACATTTCTTCTGGTAGGAGTAGACTACTGCGGCCCATTCGTAATCAAAGATGGATCCCGAAGATCAAAAAGAACAGCCAAATCATATATGTCTTCGTGTGCTTTGCAACGAAAGCGATCTACATAGAACCTGTGTCGACGCTGTCAACTGACAGTTTCCTAGCAGCTTTCAACAGATTTATCGCACGTCGAGGAAATGTGGTAGAGATTTTTAGCGATAACGGAACAAACTTCATCGGAGCGAGAAATCGTTTGCAAGCACTCGGACAATTTCTGATCGATGAAGCCAGCACAATAGTACAAAGCTTTAACCAAAAGCAGATAAAATGGAACTTCATACCACCCAGAACTCCACATTTCGGGGGATTATGGGAGGCCGCTGTCAAAAGTGTGAAGCATCACCTGCAGCGAGTGGCTGGTAATGCTCTTCTCACTCTCGAAGAATTCACAACACTTCTGACGCAGATCGAGGCGGTCCTCAACTCAAGACCTCTTTGTTCGCTAAGCGACGACCCCAATGACTACGTTGCCCTCACTCCATCCCATTTTCTCATTGGTGATATATTAACGTCACCGATTGAAAACAACTACGAGGATGTGCCAAACAACAGGCTGACATGCTGGGAATTACTACAGAAGTTGAAGCAACACCTGTGGAAACGATGGTCAAAGGAATACTTGTCAGAGCTATACAAGCGATCCAAATGGAATTCCAAGGACAACTGCATAGATGTGGGACATTTAGTCATCGTCAAGGAAGACAATTTACCTCCGCTACGATGGCACATCGAGCTGGTACATCCCGGCCCCGATGGAGTAGTCAGGAGTGCAACGGTGAGGACTGCAACTACAACTATGGTTCGCCCAGCAGTGAAATTGTGTGTTAAAGTTGGTGATGCCAAGTGTTGGTGAAGTGTATTGAATGAGACTTGTTCAATAGGGGGCGGTATGTTCGCGAAAATCTGCGCGAATTTAATATCATAATTTTGTAATTTAATTATATTTTATTTTCAATCATTGCAAACGAGTTGCCTCGCATATTTTATAAAAAGGTCGTGTTCTAAAAATATTTACCCGTGAAATTTCTTTGTAGATTTATTCTTTGTGTTGCTGAGGCAGGGTGCGGTTTATGACACCTAATTTGCTGTAAATCATCATAAATAGGGAAATAAATTTTTGTCCAAAAATTTGTAAACTAGACAATGGTTTGTGGTGAAGTTTGTGGCTGTACGTGCCTTAGGTTCAGCAATAAAGCTTAAGCGCTGGACCAAAACTCAATTAACAAACGTCATAAAACGCAGCCCTGACCTGGAATATTCTTCTGGAATTTTCCCTGCTCCATCTTACTCTTTCTTGTGTCAAACTATTCTTATTTCATTTCAAACTTCTTCCTCACTTTCAAAACTTTTAACCAATCCCATACCTCCGTTAGTTTTCTTTCTTGAGCATCCCCTAAATCTCTGTGATTTTTCTTCCAACCACGACACAAGTAAGTTATAATTTTCTCTCTTCTCGTGAAACTTTGTTTTCTATGTTCATATGTGCTATGTGTAATATTAACTTTGTTTGTAATTTTGTTCATTAATTCTGTTTTCTATTTAATAATTTCAATTTGTTTTCATTTGTCTGTTATTTACTATTTATTTCGATGCACGTTTATTTAATAAATGATTTATTTTGTTTATGATACAACGTGTTTATTTAATTACCAATAAAAAAATTCGCTAACAGCGTAAACATTGTGGATAAAAGCTTTATTAGATTTACTGATGTGCAGTAATAACTATTCATGATTCATAGGAATCGATAGAGGTTGATTATAGTCATCAAGATTTTTTTCCAGACAATAAATAAGAAAATTGGAAGTGAAAGACGTAATATGATCGGACCATTTACCACTGATAATAGAGATACATATGAGCAAAGATAATGAAGCGAAGTAAAAACAAGTATGTGAGAAATTGGAGAGTGGTGTAAATGCCATTTGGGATATGAAGAACAGGTTAGAGAATGTCCAGGTTAGATCAATGAAAGAATTGGAGGATGTCATAGTGGGATGTGAAAGATGAAGGAAAAAAATGTCAAAATGTGTACTTGTTTCGATTGAGAATATCGACATGCAAAGGGTGATGTGGAATAAATAAAAATGTGTAGAAGTAAAGCAAAAATGTGGAATATTCGAAAAAAAGCAGAGACTCCTTGTACCTAGACAGTGGAGTATCTTAACATATGACCTTCAGACGAGACTAGCTGACGAACTACTCGACTATGTACAGTCAGCGGGCAGCAATCGATCGATCTTTGACATCAGTGACAGGAAAGACAAGGTCGCAGTAGCTGAAACCTGTCTGGCGACACGCAATCTTTGTGATTGGCATAAGAAGCTAGCATACCAGAATGTCAAATACGTCAAGGACGCAACAACGTCAACTACTTTGGCTATTGGGATGTGTACGTCTGCAAAGGATGCTCGTACGGGAAGCATCTCTCAAGCTCGTAAGTACCGATGACTACCCATGTATCTATTATAATTAGGACAAGACAATCCCGATGGTGCTGTTTGTCGATGATGGGCTGATAGCAGCGAAGGACACGAAGCGACATGCGAAAGATACTTACCAGGCTGAATGAAAAGTTTGAGATCACCTTTGACGACATTTCCGAAAAAACCTAGGAATGCAAATTAAAGAACAACCAAATGATATCTTCATAAATCAACAAAGGTATGCATTAGATCATACATCGCTATAACCTTGACAATTGCAATCCCACGTCCACACCGATGGAGCGAGGGATGATTAACATTACGGAAAAGACGAGCCAGCTATACCATATCGTGAAGACCTAAGCTTCACAGTAAACTACATGAGCAGAAAATGGCGAAGCGCATTTTTCAGTACCTGAAAGGATTGTCTGGAATGGGAATCTTCTTTGATTGATGTAATGTCGTGTCCGTATATACTGACTCGGATTATGGAGGAGACAGTTTTTCAGGGCGATCAATCACCGGAGTGGTCGTGATGCGTGGAGGACCAATAGTGTGAAGCATGCAAAAGCAAAGACTGATGACCACCTCAACGGCAGAGGCTGAGTATCGAGCAGCCGTGTCGGCCATCGACGACATCTGCTGGGTTCGTCGCATTGGGAAGAAATTGCAACTCGCCAATGTGGATCAACTCACCCCTCTTGTACATCGACAATTAGTCAGCCATATATATGTTAAAAACACAAGCTATCGTCGGATAACGAAGTACAAGAAACACATGGATACCTCCAGGAAATTCATCAGGGAGCATGTGGGAGGTCTTGAGGACCTCAAGAATTAGTGTTAGAGTTGGTCACTTTTCTCCTGACATCTCCTTTGTAATGCCGAGGTTGGCAATAACCCAACCTTCCCTCGACCGCTGTCATCTATGAAATGTGCTGTGTTGAAAGTGCTAAATTGAAATCAGCATCTCTGCATCAGGGCAATTGTTAAGTTGCGCATCGTCTGTTTATTAGTCGCGTACCGTCATACGTCTGCCGAAATTCACAAAAGGCGCCTTTTGTAATACAATTCAAAATTAAAGTTTTCATATAAACGAAAAGGCCCATTCTTTTACGACTCCTCGGACATTATAGTTGGCGCACCAACCACTATAGGTGTTCAACCCAATAACGAAAAAAATAATAACGTCAAAAAGTGTAAATATAATTGCTAAAATAATTGAAAGAGAGAAAGAAAATCTTGATTCAGTAGAGGAAGAAATAAAGTTAGATGTAGATTCAAATGAAAATGATAATAACTCTAATGATGAATATGTACGTCAAAATTGGAACACAAAAGTTACTAAAGAATAAAGGATTTCCGAAAGATCAAGAAGAAAGTGGTTGGTCGAAGATTTCCTTACATGTCTCGTGTATGTTCCAGAAGCATTTTTAGAACTAAACGTGGATAAATAGAAGGAGACAATGATGGAAGAGATCAGATAGTTGGATCACTGTTCGGCTAATTCATGAATACGTCGTTTAAAATGCAAACGTCAGACCCAAAGGGTAATATTCAAAAAGAAGATATTCAGTATTCTGGAACCTTCACACCAGTGGTGCGATACTCAATACTAAAAACTTAATTTAAAAATGGTATATTTATGCATAAAAACGACCTTTTTGATTGGTATTAAAAAATTACAGGAGACAATTAGAGGGTTTTAAAAATAAACGAAAATAAGTGTTCACATTGAATAAGACGGCTAAGCAAGCAGGCAGAGCTTGTAATGAGAGATTGAATGATTTTTTCTATCTTTTCAGATTGTTTCTTAGATAAGCACTTTAAATTTTTATATATCTATTATACAGGGTGAGTTTTTTTCGATGTTCTCTATTGGGATCTCGGAGACTAAAAGATTTACGAGACGAATAAAATTCCACTTTCAAAGTTTTCAAAAAAGTCAAGGGTAACTAGATATTTTGAAAAAAGTAAAAAGTGTCAATTTTTTCAAATCAATATATGTCGGTTATTATAACAGATAGACAAAAACTGTAAAGGACAAAGTTTTAGATAATTTTATGCAGATTAATAAAAAATAATCAGAAAATTTTTATCGCCATTATTTTCAGAGATATGACGCAAACTTACATTTTTTTAAATGGAAACCATACTTGGCTGTGACCTCATTCAAAAGGTAATTTTTTTCTCTTTAATCCAATATGGCATACGACATAGTTATTTCTAAAAAATTATTTTTGTTTTAATGTTTTATAGTAATAAATAGTGATTTGGGCAATTTATTATTTAATTTCCTAAAACGAACAAAAGGATTTTAATACATTTAATTATTTGGGTCTTTATTAGTTTGCGCACAGGTTAGGTTTAGGAGTGAAAGGATTAGAATTTTATATTGCATACAGCTTCTGTATGCGAAAGCTTGTTCTGCATTGATGCATTAATTACTATTATTAATTACTACTAATTGACTTTTACGGAACAGATATATAGAGTTTGATTCGTCTATACGTATTAAATTAAATTACCAAACACCACATAAAGGAATAAAATTAAACAGTACAAGCAGAAAGTTTTGGGATATTGTCCTATCAGTTTCTTTGTTAAGTCAGAACTGAATGATAAAATTTACAGTGTCCAAACAAAGTTTCTAGTTTAATTTCATCATATTTAAGATGTGCCTCTATTCATGAGTTATTTACCTAAAAAATAATATTATATAAGCTTCTATCGAATTGCAAAAATGCAGCATATACATGTAATTTTCACAACTGTGTGAAAAAAACTTGGGAATGCTATTCTCAAATAAAACAAGAATTAAAACAATAACTGAAGTACTTTTGTTTTTATTAACCTTTCAAATTAGTAAGTTTCTACGGCGCACCCTGTATTTACCATTTACACTTCTTCGTGGTATAAAGGAGTTTAAATGGTCCACTGTTATTTGTAGGATTTTAACGAGCTACCCGCATATATTATCGATTATTTTATGTTTCTGTATGCTGATGTGACATAAATAATAGTGGGGACATAATGGTGCATAATAAATCAATAAATGGTGATGTGGCCATCATAGTACTTTCCCTATATTTTTCTCGAAAACTATAAGTTTTACGCAAGAAAGCTATTCTTTATAAACTGTTCAGTTTTAAATTCTCTACAATTATTTCATATATAAATTTCATGTTCCTCCAACAGTTTAGTAGCAATAGGCAAAAAATTTTAAAATTTTCAATTTTTATTTGATCTATGATTCTTCACCAAAAGCTTTTCAATTCCAGTTTTTAACGATTAAATATTAAGTTTAAAGTTTCATCTCAAATAGATAATTTGTTTTTGAAATACAACGCCCACCGACAGACACATTCACGAAAACATTACCACCCAAATGGTGATGTGACCATCATAGTACTTTCCCTATATTTTACTCGAAAACTATAAGGATTTCGCAAAAAAACTATTCTTAATAATTTGTTCACTTTTAAATTCTCTACTATTATTTGTCATACAAATTTCAAGTAACCATTAGGAAAAATGTTAAAATTTTCAATTTTTATATTTTTTAAGAATTCTACGAAAAATATATTTTAATAAAACTTGTTCAGTTCTTCATTCCCTTTAACTTTTGTTTGATAAGTTTTGTAAAATTTTTCATATTAAAAAAAATATCGGAACAAAACAAAAAAAAGACCTTGAGTAAACATCCACTTCCGGTTAATGAATGTTTACTAAAAACTTGTCAGTTCCAGTTTTGAACGATGAAACCTTTAGTCTAAAGTTTAATCTCTATAGGATCTTTCGTTTTTTTTTGTAATTTAAAATGAGGGTTAGTCCAGTCATTTATGCTATTTTTTTAGTATTAAATCAGTTTTCGAGCTTTGTAAACATTAAATTTTCGATACATAGAATTTTCTTAACTTATTAAATCACCTAAAAGTTTAATTTAGCGGTTTCTGGATGAAAATACCTTTTTATCAATGTGTTAGCCTGAATTTTCGAAACATGTAATTTTCTAGATACTGTTTTTCCTAAATATAAAATTTTCCATGTATCGAATCTTCTAAACATTGAGTTTAGAAGTTTCTGTGTTTTAATATATTACATTAAATGTATCAAACATCATATTTAGAAATTTTTGTATGTACATTTATTATATATCGTATTTTCTTTATATTAAATTTTTAAACATCCAATTTAGTTTCTTTTATGGGTAAATATTTTTATCAATTAACTAATTTTCTAAATAGAGAATTTTCTAAACTAAATGTTAAATTTTCGAATGAATACATCCAATTTTTTGAGTATTGAATTGTCTAAATACAGAATTCTCTGTACATCAAATTTTCTACACATAAACATTTATAAGTATTTAATTTTCTAAACAGAAAATTCTCTATCCATTGAATTTTGTAAACAATTCTGAATTTTTTTAACAGAAACTTGTCCGTACATCGAATTTACTAAACATAGATGTTTATAAAATGTTTTTTAAACAAAGAATTTTTGATACATTCAATTTTCTATATGCCAAAGTTTCTAAACATACATTTTTTTAGTATTGAATTTTCTAGACAGAGAATTTTCTTTACGTTTCTTTATAAATATAAACTTTGTATTGAATTTTGTAAACATTGAATTTTCTGTAAACACAAAGTTTTATGAATATTGAATTTTCTCTACATCAAATTTTCTAAATATAAAGTTTTGTAAGTTTTTTTATAAAAAAATATTTACATCTATGGGCTAGTCATAAGTAATAATTATAAAATATAAAATTTTATAATTATTACTAATACTTAATTTTCCAAACAGAAATTTCTGCACAGCGAAATTTATAAATATACATTTTTTGAGCATTAAAATTTCTAAATAGAGAATTTTCTAAACATCGAATTTTCTAAACAATTTTCTTTATAATTGTTAAATTTTTTAAACAAAAATTTTTCTGTACATTGAATTTTATATATAAATAATTTTCTGTACATCAAATTTTCTAAACATACACTTCTTTAACCATTGAATATTCTAAACAAATAATTTTCTAAACATCGACATGCCTAAAAAAAGAATTATCTGTACATCTAATTTTCTAAACATAAATATATTTGAGTATTGATTTTTCTAAACGAAGAATTTTCTAAACAAAGAATTTTTTATACATCGAATTTTCTAAACATATATTTTTTGGGTATTGAATTTTCTAAACAAAGGATTTTCTAAACATAAATATTTTTTAGTGTTGAATTTTCCAAACAAAGAATTTTCAATACATCGCATTTTCTAAACAAAGAATTTTCTATACATCGAAATTTTTAACAACAAAGGTTCTAAACATCAAATTTTCTGAACATCCACTTTTTTGAGTGTTGAATTTTCTAAACAAAGAATTTTCTATACATCTACTCTTCTAAACATATTTTTTTTTTGAGTAATGAATTTTCTAAACAAAGAATTTTCAATACATCGAATTATCCAAACAAAGAATTTTCTATACACAATTTTTTATTCATCGAGTTTTCTAAACAAAATGTTTTCTATAGATACAAAACATAAAATAAAATTTTCTAAACGAAGAATTTTTTACACATCGAATTTTCTAAGTGTTGAATTTTCTAATTAAAGAATTTCCGATTCATCGAATTTTCTAAACATTTTTTTGAGTATTGAATTTTCTAAACAAAGGCTTTTCTATACATCGAATTTTCTAAACAAAGAATTTTCTATACATAAAATTTTCTAAACAAAGAATTTTTCCTACATCATATTTTCTAAACAAAAATTTTATAAGTATTGAATTTTCAAAACAAAAATTATACATCGAATTTTCTAAATAAAGAATTTTCAGTTCATCGAATTTTCTAAACGAGGTATTTCCTATACATCGACTGTTCTAAACATATTTTTTTTGAGTATTGAATTTTCTAAACAAAGACTTTTCTATACATCGAATTTTCTATACATAAAATTTTCTAAACAGAGAATTTTCTCTAAATCGTATTTTCTAAACATAAAATTTTCTAAACAGAGAATTTTCTCTACATCGTATTTTCCAAACATAAAATTTTGTAAGTATTGAATTTTCTAAACAAAGAAATTTCTATACATCGAATTTTCTAAATAAAGATATTTCTGTACATCGAATTTTCTAAACAAAGAAATTTCTATACATCGAATTTTCTAAATAAAGAATTTTCTGTACATCGAATTTTCTATACATCAAATTTTCTAAACAAAGTGTTTTCTTTTCATCGAATTGTCTAAACAAAGATTTTTCTATACATTTTCTTTATAATGTTTTATACATCGAAATTTTTAATAATCATTTTCTATACGTTGAATTTTCTAAACATAAAATTTTATGAGAATTAAATTGAGGTTTACGAGCTATTCCTAATAATTTGTTCACTTTCGAATTCTCTACAATTATTTCATATAACTCTTGTAGTTTAGCAATAGGAAAAAAAATGTCAACATTTTTAATTTTTATATTTTTTCTCGCACGTTTTTGAAGAAATATTCAAATAAAACTTATTCAGTTTCTCGTTCCCTGTAACTTCTGTTTGAAATGTTTAGTAAAAATTTTCATATTTAAAAAAATATTGGAAAAAAACAAAAAACGGCCTCGAGTAAACATCCACTTTCGGTTTTTGAATGTTAACCAAAAGCTTTTCAGTTCCAGTTTTTAATGATAAAACCTTAGATTTAAAGTTTCATCTAAAACGGACCATTCATTTTTGAGATACAGCGCCCACAGACATTTTCATGCACGAAAACAATACTTCCCCTATATATACTATATAGGGAAAGTAATAAAAATTTTATGATCAAATATGAATTTTTAATTACTCGAAAAACAGTCTAAAATGAAGTGTAAACACACGCGTTTAACAATTTTTATAATAGAAAACAACAAAATTAAGCATGTGTACATTATTTGTTTTGTATTTAATTTTATCTATGAAGCATTACATAAAGTAATATATAATTATATAAACACTCTTAGAAAATCATAGTGATGGTTGCGCCCGTTACTATGTGGTAATTCATAATGAACACTGAATAAAACACTTAAAAAAAATGGTGATGTGGCCATCATAGTACTTTCCCTATATTTTTCTCGAAAGCTATGAGATTTACGCAAAAAGGCTATTCTTAATAATTTATTCATTTTTTAATTCTCTACAATTATTTCTTATATAAGTTTCATGTAACCCCAACACTTAATTAGCAATTGGCAAAAAATGTCTAAATTTTCATTTTTTATTTTTTTTCTCAAAAGTTAAAAATTTTATGAAAAATACGTTTAAATAAAACTTGTTCAGTTTTTTATTCTCTTTAACTTTTGTTTGAATCGTTTTTCAAAATTTTTTATATTTAGAAAAATATCACCAAAAAACAAAAAAACGTCTCGAGTAAACATCCACTTCCGGTCTATGAATGTTTACCAAAAGCTTTTCAGTTCCAGTTTTTAACGATAAAACCTTAAGTTTAAAGTTTCATCTCAATCAGATTATTCGTTTTTGAGATACAGCGCCCACCGACAGACAGACAGACAGACAGACAGACAGACAGACACACACACAGACACAAAAAAATTTTTTCTAGAAATTAGTGTAATGGGTTCAGGGGACCCCAAAACGGATATTTCCGCAAAAAAAATTTTTCAAAAAAAAATCACGATCACAATACTTCCCCTATATTTCATATAGGGAAAGTAATAATTTTGACTGCATATAGAAGGGCGGAGTTCACTCTTGTCTGATTCATACCAATCTAATCAAGTGAGCGTTTTCTTTAATCTAACAATAAGATTCCTTGGTATACCAATGTCAGAAATTGATTTTAATAAAGAAATGGATACGATAAAACAAATTGCCATCAATAATGGTTATAAATCAAATATAGTAGATAACTTAATAAAGAAAAAACGTAAATCTTCTTTATTGAAATTGATTTATGCCGGAGTAGCTCCAGTAGAACCTAAAATATTCTATTCATTGAATTATACAGGTAACATGTCTCAAAAAATAACTAATCTGCTACATAAATTAAATATTAATACGATATGTGTCAACAAAAATAGCTTGAAGTCGATGTTAGTTAATAATAAAGATAAGGTGGAGAAAGGCCAAAAAAGTGGAGTATACAGGGTGACTGACGAAAAACCTTTGGTGCTGTATCTCGCTTATTTTTGATCCGATTTGAATAAATAAAACATCAAATTAAATGAATTTTAAAAGACTTTAATATGAACTGTACTGATATTTTTTCTTGCATCCAGTTTTTGACAAAAGACGATCAACTTTTTTTTTTCAAATTGCACTGTATATATATTTTGTACTGATCCGCAAGGAGATTTTTTTCTGAATCTAAATTTGTAAACGATTTTATCCATTCATCAAACCAAAGTCGAGAAATTAAGGATTAAAAAAAAAATTAAAAATCAAATACCCATAGTAAACAATATACAGAGCCAATTCCAAATGTCAAAAGTGACAGTGTAAGTCATTGGTACAATACTGCAATGATTTTTAATAATTTCATAATAAAAATGTTGCAAGATTTCAAAAACTGAAAAACGATTTCTGTAGAAGCACAAAATTCTAGTACAGTGTTTGAAATATTGCAACATTTTAATTATGAAATAATTAAAAATGGCTGTCACTGTCACTTTTGACATTTAAAATAGGGTCTGTATATTGTTTACAATGGATACTTGACTTTTTATTTATTTTTTTAATCCTCAATTTCTCGACTTAAGTTTGATGTATGGATAAATTTGTCTACAATTTTATATTCAGAAAAAAATCTCCTTGCGAATCAATAAAAATATATATACAGTGCAATTTAAAAAAAAAATGTTGATCGTATTTTGTCAAAAACTGGGTGCGAGAAAAAATAACAGTTCAGATCCTATTAAAGTCTTTTAAAAATGGTTTAATTTGATGTTTTATTTATTAAAATCGGATAAAAAATAAGCGGGATACAGCACCAAAGGTTTTTCGTCAGTCACCCTGTATAAGATACAGTGTCTAGATTGTGAATCAATATATATCGGCCAAACAGGAAGAAATTTGAAACCCCGATTAAATGAACATAAACAATCTATATTAGATAAGAACCCAAAAACGAGATTTGCAAGATACTGTATTGATGACAACCACTTTCTGACCCATCTCAATTTTAAATTTTGAGACATGCAAAAAAATAAAAAAAATAAATTACTAATAATAATCTGAAATTTCGAACTCACCGCAAGAAGAAGACCAATTGGTCAACCAAGGCGTACTACAGAACGCCAAGATCGGTGCTTAAGACAAATAGCTATGCGAGACCGTTTCCCTACTACTAGTCAAATCGGTGATCAATGGTTTGGAGAAGAAGGTAGACCCGTTAGTATGCGAACCCTATATCACCACAATCCTTTGGGTTTCTTTTGACAGCGAGATTGACTGAAGATTGGACTGGTGCAGAGAACGGCAGCATTTGGAGGCAGAATGACATGATGTCTTATTCAGCGATGAATCACAATTTTGTCTAGGCCCGCCGTAGAAGGGTACAACGCTACCGAGGAGAACGACTTGATCTTAGGTTTGCTATTGAGAGGCATGTACACAGCACTACTGGAGTAATGATTTGGGGGGTTATTGCTTTGGTAGTCGATCACCTCTTTTATTCATTCAAGGCAGTATGACAGCTGCGCGTTATATTGAAAACGTCATACGACCGACTTTATTGCCTTATTTAGATGGCCGTCCAGACGTACTTTTTCAGCAAGATAACGCACGTCCCTATATTGCTCGTCGAACTATAAACTTTCATCATGGAGCTGGTGTTAATGTTTTGCCGTGGCCGTCCCGTTCGCCGGATTTAAATCCCATGTATGAGATATCGTGGGAAGAAGACTATTCGTTTTGCACCGTTCTTCATAGACTCTACCACAGTTGATCCGTGAAATTCAAGTTTCTTGGAACGAGATACCACAAGAAGACATCGACCATCTCATTTTGTCGATGACCAGACGTTTACAGGAGTGTATTAGCAAAGCGGTCGCCAAACACATTATTATTATTTTTTAGATTGTTGGCAAAAAATCAAGTTAAATAAATAAATCTTTCTGGGTATAACGCTAACAATTGTAGCAGTGTCTCTACATAATAAAAAAATCTTTAAACATCCTTGTTTTATTAATCGAATTGATGAGTCATCCGCTTTGCAGCCCTGATTTGGTTCCCAATGACTTCTTTTTATTCTTACAAACAAAAATAAACATTTTTCAATGTTTTGAAGTGGAAACAATGCTTCGAAAATTGATTCCAGCACATGCAAAAAAACAATTGTATTATATTACTTAGTAATTTGTAACTTAGCAATTTAGTGTAGTAATTGGCATTAAGCTTTAAAAAAGAATGAATATAAAATATGAAATATGTATTAGTTTTTTTATTGAAAAATTGTCCTTGTATATTTTATGAAATTATTATATTTTTTATAATTAATTAATAAACGCAATATGTTTGACGTATGTTGGGTAATAAAACTGTTATTAGTTGCTACTTTAAGGAATCGAGAATTTTTTTCAATAATAATAATTTGTCCGTCATTTTCCATTTGCATAAGTATTTGAGATTAACCTTTCACTTAAAAATAATTTTTATATGAGCATAAACTTTGGGAATAACATTGTGAAACGTGGTGTTTTTTTTTTTTTTTTGAATAATTAACAGAGATTAGTGTTATTTTGTAATATTTTGGGCTTTTACTGTGGATTGATTATTTTTTAAATTTAAATGCATTGCTATTAGTCAGTTAATTATTAATCAAATAATTGCCAACACAATAATGTTTCACTTATTTAATTTATTGGTACATTTTTAAAATTATGCTATGTAACAGATATATGCTAATGGATTATACGAATAACAATTTATTATTACATGGATTTATAGTTTCATTGATTGATTTTATTTATATTTTTTATGTAGTAACCATAATGTTAAATTCTTTATGAAATTGTGTTATCACTTGTTTCAATGCAATGAAAAAATATTTTACAGAAAAATGTATGTCATAGTCAAAATTCCAGTGTATAAAGTTATAAGTTTTTATTTACCCATGAAAAGCGTCCCTATACTGCGGTTTCCGTGGACCTTTTGTGCGCCTCTGGATATTTTACTCCTGGGTCTTCTATTCCAGAAATCCACGGCATAGGGGCATTTCCTCGATTCTCATCCTATGTTTGTGCTTATTCAGGTCACAGTGCCCAGTGACTAGTCTTATGATTTTTCTTAGTTTCAATCTGCTCAGTCCTGACAGCATCAGTATGTTGTCAGGTACCGGACCATCTAGGAAGAGTCTCGTATGCCTCATTCCCTTTTGGTTGTGCCATGCCTTTTTGTGCTCCTCTGCTACCTTGCGTTGGATTATTTCATTTCCGGTTTCATTGTGTATACCGAAAGCAGACTCAAGTACTATGAATTCACCTGCTGCCTCTTATTTGGCCAGCAAATCGGCTCCCAAGTGTTCTTTGGGTATCCTACTAGCTCTGTTTTTCTTATCGACAGTGCATCCAGCCTGTTTGTGCAGGTCATAACCAGCCTGAACTGAACTATCGGCGAGGCTAGTGCGTTTAGGTTGCCTGACTCTCCGACATAATGGTAATTGGTCCTTTGTTATGTTCCGACTCCATTACGTAACACACCAGTCAATGGCGGCTATTTCGGCCTGGAAGATGAATGCATGTTTCCCCAAAGCAACTGCAACTTGTTTGCTAAGGTTGCGCCCGCTATAGTTACCAGCCCCGGATCCTTTAGTATTTTTGGCCCCGTCTGGGTACCAGTTGGTTCCTTTACACGTTCCCATTTGTCCATTCACTCCACTGTGGTATTATTGTTTTGAATCTGCGGAATGGGTGTACGATTTTAGTGAAATCGGACCTCATTTTTAGGATCTCTTCTTCTTGTAGTACTTTGAATATTGCTGGTCTTAATGACCCCAGTCCCCATGTGCGTCCTACCATTTTTCTGATCGCAAAAAGTACTCTTATGGCCTTTTTGCTGATGCTCTCTAGGTGAAATTTGAAATTCAATCTGATATCAAGTATGATCCCTAAATATTTTACTTCATTTTGTTTGGGACTTCCATTTCATACATACGTAGTAATTTTATGTCATCGCTTTTTCGTCTCCGAGTGAAGGGGACACTCGCCGTTTTGACCCTTCATTCCTGCACCATCTTTATACGGTACTTAGTGCCATCTGCATCAAATTTGATACACTGATCCCAAACTTTCCGCTTACTAGAATGGTCAGATCATCTGCATACCCTAGTGCATAGATGCCTTGGCTTTCGGGTAGCAGCAGAAGGTCGTCCATGATGAGGCACCACAGGAGCGGTGAGAGAACACCTAACTGCGGGCACCCGCCAGAAACTACCGCTTCTGTTGTTTTTCATTATGGGGTAGTTGTTACAGTCCGGCTTCTGAACATCTTGTTCACCCATTGTTGGACTTGCGGGTTAACCCCTACTTTCTCTATTGCTATGGAGTTGAAGATTGTGTTGTCAAACGCCCCTTCAATGTCCAGAAAGGCCCCTAACGCAATGTATTTGCATTGTATCATCCTTTCGCATCTGCTTACTAACTGGTGGATTGCTAGTTCACAAGACTTTCCTGTTTGGTAGGCGTATTGTTGACGGTGTAGTAGTGAGTTCTTTGGAACTCTTTCCTGTATGTGCCTGTCTAGTTTTTCTAGTAGTTCTAGAATAAATGATGACGAGCTGATCGGTCTCTAGGATTTGGCCTGGGCATATGAAGCATGCCCTGGTTTGGGTATAAAGACTATCTTTACAGTCCGTCAGCTGCTTGGGATGTATGAAAGGGCAAGTCTTGCTCTGAGGATATCACATAGTGGTTTTCACAGCGTTGCTATCCCCTTTTGTATCCTGTCAGGATCTGGTGATTTGAATGGTTTGAGCCTGTTAATTTCCCACTAAATGTCACTAGGTTTGATTATCGTTTTCGCTGTATCCCAGTCCCGTTTTGGAGCCCCTGTGTTGGACTCGCTTAGGTCCTCGGAAACAGGATTGTCAAGTATTACAAAACCCGGGAAGTGCGTCTTCTACCGAGTGTCTGTGTACTTTCCATTTTTGGTCAGCAGTGAGCCGATGTTCCCAGCATCTTCGGTCTTCTCAGATTTGGTTACGGACTTTGCCGCCAGCGCTCTGGCGGTGATTGTTGGCCGAAGTGCAGCTCCTTTCTTTCGTTCAGTTTATCCCAAGAGACCTTGCCTATCAATATGATGTACCCTTGGGGTCCGGCCTTTTATTTACTACAGTCCAGGTATCGGTTGTACGGCACCGATATCTATTGGTGGGCCTGGAGCCCTCAGGAATCCCCCTTTGTGGGTACATTCTTGAAATTTCGGTGACGCTTGTCCTTTTACCGTAGCATCAATGCTTTGGATTATCAATGCTTTAATGGCCTCGGCTTCCTCTGCATTTATGCTGTCTTCGGTATTATAGTGAGTGCTATTCTTGTCAGGATGTCGCTAAAAGTCCTCTTTTACGGAGGCCCTTCTACCCCTCTCGGGGTTTTCGCCAGTCTCTTGTGTAGTCTCAGGGGTGTGCTGCCACTCGACAGGTTTCGCTTTTGCGTTTCTGACGTGGGTGCTGACGTCAGTATAGGCTCCCCTCCCCTAATGCTTGCTCTCCCTGAGATAGGTTTTACCTGGCCGTCTCTGCTATCTGGGCGAGTTTCTCTCTCATCTGGCGTCGTTTGGTCGCCCCTAACATTGTTTAGGTGGTTTGGGTTCGGCCGTGGCGGCACCAGGGGAGGTAGGGTTCTCTGAAGAACCCCCTATGGTTGTTGGTGTTTGCATTTTTGTTTTTCTTGGGTCCCATTTTTGTTCCCACGATTACGGAGGAAATAACCGGTCACTATGCGCAGTGCCCCGATACGAAGGCTCGCTACGTTAGGAGGCCGCCCGGTGTCCCAGCGGAATCGCTCGCGAAACTCAACCCTGTGCCATGCAGCTATTGGCACGATATCTTTACACCATAGCTTGGGGGAGTTGGTTCGAGGCAGCTAGTTTAGGCCGGTTTACTTGAGAGTAGTTCACTCTAGTTTATTATTAATATTAAAAAAATAGATAAATACTACATTCTAAATAAATATTAAGAAACAGCAGCAGAAAAATTGTTTACAGAAAAGCAATTTTACAAGAAAAATCTGTTGTCGAGTAGCTTAAGTATCCAGACACTTAGAAATAATGATACACCAATTCATTGTGTGAATGATTCGGGGAGTGGAATTTATTGGCTATTTATACGTTGGGATATTAGGGTGGATTGGGTGGTTTCGTAGAGGAAGGAATGTGAAAGGTATTGATGGGGTGTCTTAATTTGGTAAGGATACTTAGGGCTAACCTTTCAGCGACCTTGAAGTGTTGGAGAGTGGAAGGACGGATTTGGCTAAAGAGGATCGCATTGTAACCGAAAAGAGGTCGATTAATCGAGGTATAGATATTTAGAGCTGTTTTGGTGGAAATGTCGCGACTTTTGTAAGTTAGTGAACGAAAGTGATGAGCTCTAGTTCTAATTTTGATTTTTATTGATCATTTGTGGGCTGTAAAGGAAAAATTTCAATAGAGACAAGCATATTTCGCCACACAGTGGCTTCATCAGGTAGATGAATACTCATAGAAACATGTTGCAGTGTTCAACAATAAATGTGAAACCCTCCCAACTGTGTGTGTTGTTTTATGTCAATGTGTAATGAAGTTTCATCATGTATCCGCCTCGTCAATTCAATAGAAATTCTATTCTTCACACGGCGGTGTTGGGCGCATACGGTAGCGGTCAGCAATTGGATGGGTGACTGGTACCATTCACCATTAGGATACAACTAATGGGGCCTTAGAGTGACGGGGCGATCCTTTAAAGAAACAAGAACATTCACACACACACACAAATACACAAATAATATGTCGGAGGGACACCGTGGTCAATAGCCAAATAGTTACTTCACTAAACTTCAGTTTACGTTAATGTTATAAAATTGATCTCTTAATCTATATAATGAAAGTAAGTTACACATCCCAAAATTAAATAAACAATATTACTGACATCCCCTAACCAAGTATATCCTTAGATTGTTGGAATACAAAAGACAATTATACAGAGACAGTAAATTCTACGGGGACAGTTCTATTAAAAATAAATTCAACAAGGAGATAAAATTATTAATTTCAGAATAGGAGAAACACGCATGCTTGGAAGCTTATCAAAGAATAAACAACAGATACAATAAAACATATTGGACGGACATAAAAAAGGCTTCCTAAATATAAGAAATATGACGACCTTATTATTTTTATAAAGACGCAATGACGCGGTTTAATTTTGACTGACGATAGATCAATAGCGAATGTATTTTCGGGACAGATAGAGAAGACATTTGCAACGTATATTACATAAGTTAAATTACCAAAATGACATTTGCACAAAACAAATTTAATCGATGATGCAAAAATTAACATATTGCCATGCTTGGAATATGAATCTAACGTATCAAAAAAGCGAAAAAACTTGTAATTAGAATTAAAGTGTTAAAAGATTAGACATAAAATATTTTAACCAATTCATTTTGTAACCGCTTATCACATGAGAGTCAAAAATTATTTTAGCTTTACTTCCTGTAAAATGTATAAAAGAATCCTTTCACTATACTTTTATTTAAATCCAAATAAATATTTCTGACATTTTTTATATAAATTAATATTATCTTCTTTTAACTAATCAAATCAAATTACTTCTACTACTTTAAACTATTCATGAAAACTCTTATTATAACACATAATTAATGTATTAAATATAACTAATAAATACCTTTAAACCCAGTGAGAAAGACTGGCTTAATGATATCTATAATGGATACCTTTATTTACTAAATATTAAATATTTTATTAAGAGGATTGTGGCGATTTTTATTGTATTAAACAGTAGTTAGTGTTTTTTTTTCTATTACATAATTCACATTTGTTTGATGAAATGCGGACACGTGAATCGCATGATATACAGAAGAATACAATCATTGTCAAATAATTGAAACACCGAGCACACCTGCACTTAATTACGATTTTGTCACGTCTTGAGTGTATCTGTTTATAATATTAGATAAAGAGAACTATAAAGAGAACGTGCAAAGAATCTAGGGAAGTTGTGTGTCGCCAATGTTTGAGTGCGCTTCCTCTTCTGCTATTAATCATCTCAACCTCTAAACCTCTAAAGGGATTATAGTTATTTAAGGTAAGTTTTTTTAAAATTTTTAATTAGTAATAACAATAATGTAAAGGTATAAATATTTTATGCAAAAATTTGGAGGTGCGCGATAGGTCAAAATTTTTTGTAGGTGAACTTTTCTGTCGATATTTCTTATTTTAGAGCCCTTAGAAATTACATGTTGTGTTTCGGATGAGTGAATTTTGGCTTTTGTTTCATTTAGTTTTATAAATTTTTTATAATTAGTTGTAACTGTATTTATAATTTTTGGAGATGCGCGATAGGTCAAAATTTTTGGTAGGTCAACTTTTCTGTCGATATTTCTTATTTTAGAGCGTTTAGAAATTACATGATGTGTTTCGAATGAGTGAATTTTTGTTTTTGTTTCATTTAGTTTTATAAATTTTTCATAATTAGTTGTAACTATATTTATAATTTTCCGTCAATCCTAAAAAGCTTGAGGATTATATATGATTGATTTATTTTTGGCTGAATATTAAAGATCTCATATTTAGGCAAAATATGATATACCGGGCGGTGGGTCGACGAACGCCCCATAGGAAATTTTAGCAAAACAACACAAGAGAGCAATTTTGTAGATAAATGCATCTAAATCACCTATTAATAGTACATGACAATTATTTTAAAGCGAGTAATTTAAAATTATAAAAATAAAATTTCGGCCTATTTTTTTATAATTTAAAATGTATGACCATGGAATGTCAAAGCTTGTAGAAATGCTTTTTTAAATATTTTTATTATTCACAAATATCATTTGGAAGGTTCATTGTGAATCTTTTTATCTTCCTGGGTTTTTAAAGATACAATTTAGCAATACGAGAGAATCCCTCCGAATAAAATATAAGAAGGCGTGACTTTAAGGAATGCACTTGTAACCTCACCAATCTTAAGCTACCTATAACCACATTGATAACGATTGGATAACGATGCAAGTAATTAGTAAATTGGAATTTCCCTTTTACAAATCTAGAATCGATAAGAGAAGGTAATCAGCTACTTTATTAAACATTATTTTACACATAGAAACGTGGTTTTTGAGAGTTACGTGAAGATAGATTTGATAATTTCACAGGAAAAAATGGTAACACATTTTTTCCTGTGAAATTATTATTTTACACTATTTACTCCTTGAAAAAAGGAGTAATACATCGATACACTCCATAATGGAACTTTTTTTTTGGAATAATAAAGGGCTCACGACCTTAATGGCAACCCATTAGGTCTATTTACCCTCCACATTCTTTTGCAGGAGAGATCAGCTGTTTTACCGCTGGTCCTGTGGGCTAGAATGATTTAGTTGAAGACTAATACCAAGCATCACCATAAGGTATTCATTTCACCCAAACCCGAGCTTCTTACAGCAATTTGATTTCAATCTCAGTCCTTTTGAATGCTATCCATTTTCGGCTATCCTCCAGCATATGACCGATCAGTGTTGAGCCTGGACAGGCCCCCCTAATGTTTTCGCCAACTTATTTCGTGGTGCATTCCATTTCGGGCAGCGTTCAAGCGTATGCTCGAGGGTCGTCGAAGAGGTGACCACAGTACAGGCACGTGCTTTAACATAGATGCCCTGTAAGCCAGTAAGGGGTGTTGCCTCTCTCCACCCAGAGTTTAATCGACGGTATAAGTCGGCCCGTCCAGCTCCCATGTATTGTATTGTTCCACCTGGTTTGCCACTCTACCAAAGTAGCGGTCCGACATCTTCCTTGGCCTCACTTTGGATGTGCCCTTTCTTCCCAGCCTCATATTCTTAGGTCCTCTCTATTATTAGTAGGTCCCCAGAGGTAACCGAGCCCGCCTCCGTCATCTCTTCCGACAGCTTTAGGTCAGCAGCTTCAATCCATCTGGCAATTTCCTCCACAGCCTGGGTTGCTGCCACATTAAGCTCTCCCATTGTTTTGGCATTTGTTATGACTGCCAAGTCATCAGCCCTCCTCCATATTGCATTGGGTCTCTTCCTCAGCTTCCGGTTGCCCTGGTGGGAACAGCGTCTCAACCACCCAGAACCCAGCTTCATCCGCCCAATCCTATTTCCTAAGCCCCATGGATCGTCTTCCACATTTCCGCTAAGCTGTTTCCAGGCCCGCTTTTTGTTCCGACGAATGGCGAGGCGTAGCTCGCGCTTGGCTTCCCTGAAATAGCTCTTGAGTTCTTCTGTGTTACTGTCGCTGGCCCTGGCCCTCTCGCTAGTTTTTGAGTTAGCTGGTTAGACATAGCCTCTGCACAACCAAGGTCCACTACCGGTATTGAATTAAGGCACACCCCCAGCCTGGCATGGTCGACCCGTCGCCCAAGAAAGAACACGACGTATTTGTGGGTGCTAAGTGACTCCGACACGAGCATTTCGGCCACCCTTATATAGATCCCACTATCCTGGGAGTAACCATTGCTATATCCAGATGGGATTCTGACCTGCTCCAGACGAAGGTGGGCCTGCCGCTTACATTACATATCTGGAGGTTTAGAGATGCTGCAAGGTCCAGCACTTCCTCCCCTCTTTTATCTGTTTGGGGGAGGCCCAATAGACTGCCTTCCAGTTGAAGTCCCCGGTCACTATAATATAATAATAATCATAATTTTTATTTTCTTTATAACAGAATACAAATTTCCAAGTATAGATTAATGCAAACAAAAATAAAAGTGAAACACATTCTGTTACAGAAAAAAAAAGATGTAATTTAGATGTGTACCAAGGTATACTCTTCCAATACACCTTACATAATAACATTAATATATGAATTTAATACTTTCCAAGCTACATCCTTGATGGAACAAAAATTTTAATAGGTTTGTTTGGATTAATGCAGGAAACTGTAAATAAAAACATGGAACACAACAAGTGCATTAATCCAAACAAACCTATTAATATATGAGACTAAAAATAAATTGAATAATAATCTATAACCAAAATATCAACACTGTTTGGCAAATAATATTGAAGATATTATTTGATTAATATTAAATTTTGGACCGACATCATTGCAGGAGTGAGCAATATTATTGAAAGCATTGACTATTGTATTCCCTTGAAGACTGCGCAAGCTCGTTTAAAGGATCTTTATTTATTCTTTAAATATTGTAGCCCCGCAGTTTGGCGATATGTAGTCGTGTTGCCCATCTTCACCTAAACAATGCCTTTTGCGGGGGAACCCCACGCTGTTACTAGTGGGCTATGTTGGCCGCTGATCAGGATTGCCACCATAGTAATTTCGGAACCATTCGGTGTCAAGTCTGACATTGTTAGGCTCACTGACCCGCAGCAGTGATGCCCCATGTTGTTCCGCAGTAGTCATACTCAAGGTCGCGAGCTGCCCTGGATCTGCTTAAGTTGACCTGGATAACCTCTGCTACAAGCACAGCGAAGCCGAACTAGGAACCTCCACTTCTGTAGCCAGACTTGGCCTATCCACCGGCTGTTTATTCCCTTCCTTCCTAGTATTGGCCTCCTGTACGGTCCTTGAAAGAAGCTCCTTCTTTAGAGGACGTCGATGTGAGTCCGCCCTGTGCTCTTCTACCTTGCATAGTGAGTATCCCGTAAGGGATACGCAATCCTTGGCTAGGTGCCGTCCTTCCTCACAGTTTTTGCACAGCTAGGACCAGTCCACCCCCTTATATTTTGCTCTTAGATGACCCGGTTCCCAACATCTAAAATAGGTGGTTATGTCCTTCCTTTATCAGGAAATTGGCCCATCTCTCCTCCGCAGCTGTCATAAGTGTGGCTACTTGAGTGCTACCGAAAGTTGGTCTTAGGGGTCTGACTTCAATGTTCGCCTTCTCCCCTAATATTTGCCTCATCGCCTTGTCCACGTCGTCTTGGGTGGTGTTTAGAACTAAATCCCTTATAGTAAGGGGTACCCTGTTACTCCCCGCACCTATAGCGCTAATGATGGCTCCGGTAAGTCGAGCCCCATCCCTTTGGCCCTTTGCCAGGTGCACCAGCATATCTCCTTGTCGGGTTTTGGTAATGCGGTCAACGCGAATGTCCATCCCCTGTATGTCTATGTTCTGTTTAAGAGCTCGCAGAGTTTCCGCATAACTCTTATCTCACATCTTGAAAGAAATCCATGATAACCCGGCCCCAGGACGAAGAAAGAAGATGAGGGATGATATTGCCAAATACCTCAAAAATTGTGTCGAAAATCAGAGACTAAAGCCCTAAAACAGCGCGTCGAGACGATGTTGTTTGACTCATTCGGACCGCTGCCTTCGTCTCCTGAGGGATACATCACTGTACTCATAGTGGAAGACATCGCCAGCAAATTAATCGAAATTCTGCCATTACGAAAAGCCACGGCCACAAAATGTGCCACCTCATTACTAAATATGGTCTTTCTACGCAATGGAATTCCTTGCCGAATGATGTAAAGATTCACCTTCGGAAAAACCCTGCGAACCGCCGAAGATCGTCTCAGCTGAGAACTTCGTTACTCCATACATTCTTCAGTTAGCTAACACCCTAGAGACCGGCCAGTAACTAACAGATGAAAAACAAGACGACCCCAAGAAGTATGCAGATGCCACCCTAAAATCTTCACCAGTGTATTAACAAAGAGATCATATCTGGGTGAACACACATTTCCTAAGTCAAGCGAAAGATCACTTCAAATTGGACGACCAAGGTACGCCTGTAGGGATATTCCGTGCTGTCCGCTCACCCTATTTGGTGGAAACAAATCTGATATTCTTCCTTTTGGCTTCTGAAACTATTATATAGATGTACAAGTCACATACACAATCTCTGCTATTCTTAACAAAGAAATTTATCTTTTCATTTTTTCCAAATTCAGCAATGAAGAGTAGTCAAAAGAAGTTAAATTAAGTGACGAGGCTAACCTTAGTCCACTTGGTTCTCTCCGTTTTATCTTATCTACCATGCATACCAAAATTGAAGTGATCAAATAGAAAAAATTACTTTAAAAGAGTTAATAATTCAATGAAGCTTTTTTCTGTTACTATATCTAAACCATATTCAAATGTTGATTGTTCTCGTTTTCGCTGAAATGAACCATTTTTTGCAATAATTAATACACACTGACTGCAAACAGCTAATAATATCATCCTTCTAACAACATTATCAATGGTAACTTATTTTTTTTACGTTTATATAAAAGATAGATACGTGTGGTCTACTTTAAGCAAGAAAAAAAAAGTGGGCTTCAAAATTGATTAAAGTGACTACTAAAAAATTTCTAAAAATAATTTATAGTATAAAGTTCTATAAATTTAAATTATAAAATTAAATATTGTTTCCTTAAAGTAATTTGATTAACCGTTTCCAAGATAAATGACCATATTCTAGCGATCCTGTATATCACGCGAAACAGTGTAATGTATCGTAGCATAATCTATTTAATTAATGTCGACTGCAAAACTTATTATTTATGGACACTATAATCCGCTGATTTATTATAGACCCTAATTTGCATTCACAATGCAAGATAATGCACAATCCACGGAGAAAATCAAGTATATTAAATTCATAAATCAATATAATTTTTGAAAACATATTTTCAAACAAAAACTAAATAATGGAATTCCAAACAGGTTGTTATTCTAAATTAATGTTTTCAAAATTGTGAAAATAGATTGGCAACTTTTACCGTATAAATTACGTAATTATAAAATTATTTATAAACAAATAATAGTTTAAGTAATTTTTTTTAAAATAAATTGATTGATGGTTGAGTCGTTATCTTCATAATACAGCTTGGAAATTTAAACAAAAACATTTACTTTGTTGATATCAGAGTTTATTTTTAAGTGACTCGAGTTTCGATCATTAAATGATCATTTTCAAACTTATCGAAACTCGAATCACTTCAAAATGAAATGTGATATAAAGCAAGTAAACGTTTTTGTTTAAATATTAAAATTCAGCAAATCAGTCGATTTTCCAAAAGTCTTTGACTAGTTAATATCGAAGCAATTATTCTGTCAGAATAAAGAAATTGTTAAGGCTGTTTGGATCTTATCAATAACGATGTACTTTTACCAATCTACTTTAATTTCAAATATTAAACACAAAAATCTGCAAGGAAAGAAGTCAAGCTGATACACGGATTTTTTAGAGGATTGATAAAATTATTTATTTTAAACATACTTTACTGTAAATATACTTTTTGCAAAAGAGGAGATTCATTAATAAACTTGTTATTATAACTTTAAAAACTGTTTTTCTTAATCAATTATATTTTCTATTCACGGTTAAAATTTCTTCTCTAAAAACAATAAAACCTTTATTATATATAAGCCTATTTTATAGTCCTGATATTGTTTTTATTGTTAATTATGTCACAAACAAATAAAAGTGATTTATAAGTATGAAATAAAACAAATATTGAAATATTTGTAGAAAAATAAAAAAATATTAGTATAAGTAAATAATCAATTTAAGAAATTAAAATAAAGACAGGTGAAATAATGGTTTTAGTAAAACCGTTTTACGGATTACTCTTTAGGCGCCTTTCAACTAAAATCATCTCACACGCTAATTAATCTTTACTAAATAATTACGAGTCTTTCAAAAGCTTTAAATTCTTTATTACAATTAATTATCTAATTATTAACACTAATAATTTCTAATTTTATCTTTAATTTTTGTGGCAGTAAATCATTAATTACCAAAGCAACCGTGACACAGGACTAGTTTTAACGTAGTTTAAATGGATCCGAAAGAAATTAATTATATGATATAATTATAATTACCAATATTTATACTTTGATTGATTGGCTTACATAAAACGATGACATATAATGTGTTTATGGTACGAAATTTACGCGCGGAATCGACAGTATATAAGGATAATACAACCACTCCATTCCAGCATTAAGGTGAACAGTGTGCAACAGTATCTCATACAAGGTAATTTTAAATGATATTTAAGTAATATATATACATATACGAACAACCCCATACGACTAAAGTGTAATAGCTGTATTTAAATAGTTGAGTAAAAATTACACTTTAAATTAAGAAAAAAATTTAAAATAGTTAAACAAAATATATCTAAATTAGTGAAATAAATCTAAATTATTTTATATGATATTGACGTAAAAATTAATGACAACCAATGAAATAATAAAAGAGATTAATAATAATATTTTTTAAATATTTAATAAAAAATTTTAATGTAGGTTAAAAACAAAAAAATGTATATATCGTATTTCATTTACGAAAATTTACCAAAGTGATCAAAAAAATGTTGTTTTGAAAGCAAAGTTTGAAGGCAATTTTTAAGTTATTAAATATATTTATTATACTTACTGCTTAAATAATTTAAAAAAACATTTAGATAATAGTTTTTCGATTTTACTGCTACATTTTTCTATATATGAATAAATGTATGAATACAGCAAACATTTACTTTTTTAAATTTATGAAACTAAAAATGTTTGTGCTCTTAAGTTAGAAAGTATAAGTTTAAATATTTATAACAGTGGATTTATGAGGGTGTTACTTGACTAAATCCCATTATGTATTAAAATAAATTTCTCTTCTGCCTGGTGAAGCCACGGTGTGGTGAAACAATTATAGCAGTAATTCTACATAATAAAGCAAAACTCTTAAAACATTCGTGTTTATTAATTTAAATATTTATAATAATACACATCAAGTTAAAGCTTAAAAATATATAGGAATAGCCAAACCATTTATTTGTTAAATTCAACATATATTAAAATCTTAAACAAATTGATAAAGTATAAAAAAGAGATTTTCTTAATTGAAATTTCGTTTTGTTTCACAATTACTCTGATAATGACCTAAGGTTCAATCTAGTTGGATAAATACATAATATAAAATAGTGAAACAAAATCTAAAGTTTTATTTTAATTTTCATTTAATATTTAAAAATGTTTTACCACTGGTTGAGTGAGAAATTAATTAGGACGATAAATGAAATTCACTTTATTGTTATCACACCGTTATCATACACACGGTGTGATATATTGTCCTAATTTTCAAAAATGTATCACAAAGTAAGGGCTTCAAGCATAAACTATAGAAAATAATTAATCATAAAGGGATGTTGTCCTTGGAAAATTAATTTTAATGGTATTGTTAATAATGTTATAAGCCCTGTTATAGATTTAGTATATTCTTGGGTGGGTGGTTTTTCATCATCCTACCACCCAAATTTAAATTAGAAATGACCTTTTCTTTATAAAACATTTTAAAAATAGAAGAAAACAGATATAGCATGTAGTATTAATCAGGTTGCAATCAGGTTGATAATTAGTTCACTCATCACTTATAAATGATGTGTGGGATAAAGAACATCCTATATTTACAGTTATTTTCACCACTACAACTGCTTTTGTTTCCTAAAACAGCAACAAAAGATATATAGATATTGATAATGATTTTATAAGCAATGTTGTGACTTAAGTCTTATTATGTATGTGTGTAGTTTGGATAGGTGGCCATTATCCAACCCTTCAGTTTTAAATTATAAAAAATATCACTTAATTAAAAAAAAAGAAATGTATGCATGTTAAACTGTATAAAATATTTCGTAAATGGAAATCACTAATCCGTCTCAGGTATAAATTCGGACCATCATCCGATTATATTTCATTATTGTGTCAGTTGCCGTGCATGCCAGAGTAAGTTATTTATATTTCATTATATTTATTTTAGTAAATGTTTTTATTTGTATTTAAAATCGATTTTATAATAAATCTGCTCTGATGAGATCAAGTGATCGAAACACGTGTCAGCAGATGATAATAAACTTTAGTGTTAGACTATTTAATTACTTTTGCTACTTTATTTTTAATTAAATCAACGTAAATTCATTTCTTGTTCTAAATTTGTCATCACAAACTTAAGGTACATTTAATTATTTTTAGTTTACTTGACAGAAATAAATACGTTTAAACTAGTGCTGCTTTAATAGCCTTGGTATACCACTTATTTTGTTATGATACTTTATCTGTGATTTTTTAGTGTTTAAATCAATAATTTATTTGTATGTTCAATTAATTTTATTTATACACTTATTTATATGATTTCTATATAATTAATTGGTTATGTGTTTGTTTACCTAATTTTTATACATAAATTATTTATTTATGGATAAAAATCATATAAATAAAATAATTGTTATGTGTTCTTTTAATATTATCCATTAAAAGAGAGTAACATTGAAGTAATATTCTCTGATTTTCCATTAAACTATTTGGGCTTTTAATTGTAAGTGTTATATGTAAACGTTTTTATATTTTCGTATTTTGTTTATACTTGTAAATTTGTAATATGTAAATGAATGCTGAATTTATTTTTGTAAATAAATTGAAAACAAATTAATTTTAATAGTCTATTAATTTCGATAAACAATTATTTCGTTATAAAAATATTTCAAATAAACAATATTTTAAAATAAGTTTAGTATGAATCTGCTTGTAATCAAACAAACATGTCCAAGGTTACTTTTATTACTAATACTGTTTTAATTCTTTAAAATCAAAACAAAAATTATGTAGATGTTAATAATTTAATCCCTGTTAGATTAGTATAAAAGTTTCATTTTATATCTTAGGTGGGTGGGTTATTTTACCAATTTAAATTTCAAATAACGTGTTCTTTATAAAAGATTAATAGAAGATTAAAATTGGTATGTACTTTAGTAAAATCGGGTTATAATCAAATTAACATACAGTTCACTCATCAATCATGAATGATGTGTGGAATAAAGGACACCCGCCCAACATTTACAGTTATTTTTACCACTGGAACTATTTTTGTGTCCTAAAACAAAAACAAACAATATATAGGTATTGTTAATGATTTTTTAAATAATGTTGTGCTTAAATCTTATTGAATGTATTTAGGTTGAATGGATGGCCACTGTCATGCCCTTCAATTTTAAATTATAAACAACAATTACTTAATTTTAAAAAAATAAAAGAAAATTATGCATCATATTATAAATCTACGCATGATCAAATTTGTATTCAGCACTCATATATATTCTAAAGCTTGGAGCATGATTGTACTACTTATATAGTTATACTTTAAAATTATAAACAATAGTTTAGCTAAATCCTGTATTAACCTGGTCGTAATCAAATTAGCACTTGTATGTTTGTAATATAGATTGGGCGCAGGCCACCCACCCATCTTGCATATACAATATTGCTATGATGAAATCAATTCTCACTTAATCCGTGGTAAAACATTTTATTTTAATTAGAAGATTAATTAAAGCACTTGATTGTGAAATAGTGAAATACAGTATTGCTGTTTTAGTATATAGGGTAAGTGGGTGTCCACTATCCTACCCTGCAATTTTTATTTATCGGTTTTCTTATAAAAAAAGATATTAAAAAAGATGTTACTACGCTCTATGCAGTACTAAACTATTTGAAATAAAATTGGTATTCAGCAAATCACTAATGTGTGATCTATAAGTTGGAAGGTGGAATAGTGGCCTGCTATTCAAATATATTGTTACTTTCACTACTGTATTTTTACCTTAAGATTATGTGAATATTCTTAAATATTTGATATAAAAGGTGTCCCAAAATTAGCGCAAGATTTGAATTTGTCTCCATTTGTGCAGTAGATTGTTTCAACAAGACGGCGCCACGTGCCATACAGCCCGTGAAACAATTCAATTACTGCATGAGACATTTCCTGGTTGTGTACTGTCGAGTTTCTGTGATCAGAATTGGCCCACTAGATCGTGTGATTTAACACCACTAAATTTCTTTTTATGGGGTTATTTGAAGTTAACGGTCTATATTAACAAGCCCACAACCACCCATGCATTACAGGAGGAAATTAAACGCTGCATCAATGAAATTCAGCCAAATTTATGCAGAATGGTCATGGAAAATTTAGAAAAAAGAGTGCGTATGTGCCAGCAAAGCCGTGGAGGCCATTTGTCCGATGTGTTACTTCATAAATAACCCTATTCTATATACTTCAGAAATCAATAAAAAAAATCACAATTTAAAGACTAATAACTGTATTTTCTATTTAATTCAAATCTTGCGGTAATTTTGGGATACCCTTAACACTACCTTCCAGTAATTCTTTTCGTTATAAATTACTTTAACTACAATCAATTTCTTTGTAATCAAATTGGTATTTTGCAACAGTGGCGTATCCAGGGGGGGGGGGGGGTAATTGGGTAATTACCCCCCCCCTAAGAATTATTTATTCGCTTATTTTGTTTATTCTTAAAAATTACTAATATTTCAAACAAACAAGTTAACTGTTGGTAATTCTAGTCAGCGATCTAGCGATCTATGACAGTGCATTTTTCCATGTACACAAATTAAAATTATCTGCGCAAGCACCGTTAGAAAAGTGATGACTTCCTTTGCACGGGGGGTTCCCCTTTCTAATAATACCCGACATATATTGATACTATTCGCCTCTTTGGTATCGTAAATCGTTACATTGTTTTACATTAAAAGAGCGCGATTCACATTTCTTAGTTTAATTTATAATATTTCTTGTCTTACTTGGTTTAAATGTAAAAGATAGAAACCGAAACTGTTTACACGTCGCATGAAAATCCTAAATTTTTAGTGATTGCTGATAAATTACCAATTTATTATAATTCTTTTAAATTAATTTATTCCTTTTTGTTGTAATTAAATTAGTAAATGAAAATTGATAATCTACGTTGGATTCATTTGTTCAGAAAATTAAAAAACACGATTTTTCAACAAATAAAGATCGATCTATGTCAACAGTCAATTTAAATCATCCATCTACATCTTCATTGACATTTAGCAGTAGAAATCTTCACTAGGTTGTTCCCATCATGAGAAAAAGAAGCATACAACATGTACATATAGTAATGTTGAAATTTACATTCATATAGTTAAATTTAGTAATGTTAATGAAATTGAGAAATTTCGAATTTTAAATTGTAAAAGATACTTTTGTTTTACCCTATTCTGTACATAAAAAGGAGGAAGGGTATTAAATATTACTTGTCTGGAAAACATTTTAGACAATTTAATTGGTTAATCTTTTCTAATCATTTAAACCGATTCTTTTGCAAATATTGCTTCTTTTTTACAAAATTT
Source organism: Ontholestes murinus (assembly GCA_963969525.1). Lineage (NCBI taxonomy): Eukaryota > Metazoa > Arthropoda > Insecta > Coleoptera > Staphylinidae > Ontholestes > Ontholestes murinus. The sequence continues at coordinate 25,548,200 of OZ018389.1, forward strand.
GGTGGGTTGCACGAACAAGCGCCATTGCAAAAATAAGTATCTCAAACAGTATCTCAATATTCTAAATTATCAGGTAAAAATGTTGTGTTATAAAAATATTATCATAAAAATTCAATTGTTTCTGCGAAATTGTTTTATAAAATCACGAGATATAAGAAATAAATTAAAAATGGAAAGACTTCGACAAATTGAAGAAAATAGACATAGATTAAAACCAATAATCAAAAGTATCATATTTAGGGGAAACAAAATATTCCCTTACGAGATCATCGTGCTGCTGGTTCTCTCTTAAATACAAAATCTATTACAAACGAGGGCAATTTTTGTGAAATTCTACATTTCGAATTGCATCTGGTGACAACTTTAAAAAATCATTTGGAAAACCATTAAACATATTTCACAAATGTCTCTTGAAATACAGTGACTTTGAGTAAATAGAATAAATAAAATGAATCTTGCTCTAATAACTTTATAAATAACACTATTGATGTTTTATCCAACAAGGGGAAAAATACTGCCACATCTTTTAAACAATTTATAATGATGCAGTCAATATTTTAAACGAATTACAAATTTAAATGACAAAACCGCGAATTACCAAATGCCAGAGGAATATGCCAAACCTGGATAAACCTATTATAGCAGATTATTTTTATTTATCTTTTTCCCTTGTATCCATTATGGGTGTCAGACTTATTTTCTACAATATGTCTCAGTTAATTTATTTCACACTTCTTTACCACTGTTGCGTAGCTTGTGCTATTTTCTTATTTCTTTCCATTCTATTCCTTTTCTTTCCGCTGCTTGGTGCTTGATGTACTTGCTCGTTCCAACCCTTGGTCTTCCTAATTCCCTCTTTCTTTCTTAGGTATCTCATTTCCATTGCATTGGTTTTTTTTTTTACTCTCTGTGGTTACTCACGATTCACTACTATAGTCCATCCGTTGAATCTTCCGTCCTACGTCACAAACTATCGCTTCAAAAAACGAAAGTTTTACAGTGCGTTCTTTTTCTAACGCATTTGGTTTACTTTATCAGACTGAATGTTTTTGTGTCGTTTCTCGAAGCGATATTTTGTGACGTAGGACGGAACATCCAACGGATGGACTATATATAGCAGTTAATGTCTTTTATATACTTCTGTTTTTATTGTTTTTGCAATCTCTTTTTTCTCTAAGAATGTTTTCTTTATTGTGTTGTAGATCATTCCTGCTTTGCCTAGCTTTTCATCTTTCTCTGATTCTATCTTCCCTGTTTCCTCTATTGTTGATCCCAGGTATTTAACCCTATTTTGTGATTGCTCTCTTTTGATGATATTATATTTATCTTTTCCAGCTCTTTTTTTAATATTTCCAGGTTTTCTTCTGAATCTGCTATTAATGTTATTTGCATTTTTAATAGTTTTTAATATTTCTATACCCTATCTTTGTGCTTTCGGCTCTTTGTTTGCTATTTCTTATTGCTTCGTCATTAAGTGATGCAAATAGTAACGGGGTTAATATACATCCTTGTCTCAGTCCTGTTTTGGTCTTGAACTCCTCTGATTATTTATTTCCTATTCTTACTTTATTTTTGTTATTTCTTTATTATATTTATAATGCTTTTTTTATCCTTCTTGTCTCGAGTATATGCCATATGTCCTCTCTTCTTACCCTGTAATACGCTTTTTTAGGTTGATGAAGCATATGTGTAAATCTTTTCCCTTTTTAATAATCTTTTCTGTTAATTGTCTCATTATGTATATTAAATCTTGTTTGCTTCTATTTTTCTGAATCCGTGTTGTTCTTCTCCCAGCTGTTGATCTAATTTTCCTCTTTTTCTTGCTTCTATTAACCTAGTAAAAAATTTTCCCTGGTTTGATTGTGATTGTAATACCTCTGTAGTTATCATATATTTTTGTGTCTCCTTTTTGTGTATGGATATTATAATTCCCTTGTTCCATTCCTCGGGTATCTTGTGATTTTTGATAATGTCATTTACTATTTCCAAGAATTCTTCCTTCCCCTTTCCCCATATATTTCATTATTTCGGCAGTGATGTCATCTATACCTGGAGATTTTCCTAGTTTTATTTTTTTGATTGCTGCCTACAGTTCTTCGATTCTTATTTCGTTGATTCCTCCAGTTGTTTCACCTTCTATATCTCCGTGCTGGTCTGTTTTGGTTATTTCATTAAAGAATTCTTTCCATCTTTCTAATATCTTCTTTTCTTCTGTTATTAAATTTACGTTTTTATCTTTTATACTTGGCTGGGTTAATGTATTTTAATTGCTCATTTGTTTAATAGTGCTGTTAAACATCTTTTTGTTTTCTGTGAACGTTTCTTTCAGTTTCTTAACGAACTGCTCCCAGGATTGCTTTTTTGCTATCTTGAATTTTTGTTCCACATTTGTATTTGCTATATCTTCTATAATCTTATTCTTTCCTTGTTTCCTTGTTTAAGTTTTCCAATTCTCTTCTTTTGTTTTTACAAATTGTTTTACCTCTTCTGACTATCACCTGTTTTTCTTCCTCTGTTTGTTTGATATAGTGATTGTTTCTCATCTTTCTTGGGCTGCTTCACTTATGATTTCTTTGATCTTTTTCTTTTCTCCTTCTATTTTGTCTTTTTCTCTATTTTTGATTGGTATTCATTCCTAGTTTCTTTCTTTTCAATTTTTGTCTTTATGTGTTTTTTTATTATTGTTTTCGACTTCGTATACTTCAAGTTTTCAGCTTCTGTGTTAATTTATATTTTTACCAAGTAGTGGTCGCTCCCTATTTCAGCTTGTCTTATTACTTTAACATCTTTCACCTTTTCCATTCTTCTGCGTCTATTAAGGAGTAGTCTTTTATTTCTCTTTTCTTAGTCTAACTTCTCTAGTGTGTTTATGTATGTATTTGAATTTTGTGTTTGTCCCAATGAGGTTGTTTGCTATACATAATTCTATAATTGTTTTTCCATTTTCGTTTCTGTTCTCATCTCCATACTTTCCCCTGTATATTTTTTGCTCTCTCTCTTCTTTTAGTTCTTTGTCATTTCTCTCATGGAGTCTTTAAACATGCTCTTTAATTCCTCCATTATCACATCGTTCTTAGATATATTTAGATTTTCCTTCTCCGTGAGTTTTTTTTCTGTTTTCATCTTCCTTTGCTTTATTTTTGTATCCTGTTGTTATGACAACGTTTTGTTTCACTACTTCGTTTTTCTATCTTTTTCTATTCTCCATTGCTCATTTGGAATCCTTGGAATCCATAATTAGGGCTGTCGATATCTCTTTCTCTTTTTGTACTCATTTGTTTCTTTATTTCCCACTTCCTTTTAGTTTTATATATTTTAACACTACGTATTTATTTTTTATGGACTTTTGCATGTACTTGGTTCGCTGTTTTAAGTTCCTCTGAACTGAACAGAGGATTATTATCGAATTAATATATATTTACCTCTCCTGAATAATATTATTACAGATCTGCAATACAGATTTAATAAAGACACGATGAATTTGTTCAAATTTAACACAACAATACCTAGTGTTTTATTGATAACAAACTGGCGAAGATTTAGATGTCACTTCAAAATCTGTTGCAACATATTTAAATAAAATTTTACCTGAAAACGTAACATGTGCAATAGCAATTAAGTCTGAATTGGCATTTTGGAAATTACAATGGCAAAAGAAAAAGAAAATCAAAGAACAATTACCAGAAAATGCTTTAGATGTATACAGAAAATATGACCCGAATATTTACTGAACATAAAAATAATTTTACAAATAATATGTACTCTTCCTGTTAGCGTTGCTTCTGCAGAAAGAAGTTTTTCTGCACTGAAAAGATTCAAATGGTGGCTGCGAGCCACTATGTCTCAAAAAAGTCTAACCGAGTTAGCTGTATTACATATTCATTGATATATGGATATTAATATTGACAATATTATTAAAAAGCAAAGAAAATCGTTTTTTTAATAAATTTAGTTACAAAAATCTGTTTCAAATTTTACAAAATATATTATTATGATTTTATATGTGCTATATTTATTTCGGGTGTGATATTATTTTGTTTATATTTAAAAATAATAGAATTATATTTTATTTATTTATGGTATAAAAAAATATTTTTGCAAATTACCCCCCCTAAGCCAGTTGACTGAAAACGCCCTTGTTTTGCAAAAGTGGTTTGATTTAAAGAAGGGATGGATAAAGACCACTTGCCTACCTTACATATACATATACCACTGTGATTGTTTAGTTCCCTAAAACAAACAAAAATTGTGTAGAAGTTGTTGAAACAAGAAAATCATATATAATGCATTTTTTTACACGTTTTTAAGTATACATTACATTGCATGACGTTCATTAGATAAAATTATCAAAGCTTCGAAAATATGGAGCAAATAGTCTTCCAAATGAACCAAATAAAAATTATAAATATTATCGTAAAAACCCAAATATCATGATGGGCCTTTACTGTTACGAAATTTATTGTAATTTGTTTAGGTTTTGCAAATGTTCACACTAACAAGGACTAATCCTTAGAATCTTCAAATTTTGTTATCTTAACCAATACTTCCCGCAAGTCTAGAAACAGGTTTATCTAAACTTAACAATAATCCATAAGACAGAAATTACTCGCTAAGGTTGATTCTTCCACTATTACCCAAAAATTCATTTTAATAAAAAAATCTTAAAATGTAGCATTATATCTATTTCTTACTCTTAAAAATAAGAAAAAGATTATTGTAATTTGAATCCTTAAACATGACATTAATCACTCATACCACACAGGCTACGCTAGAAGGGCGATTGTCCCAGAAATGGGCAATACTTGTTAATGACCTGCAAAGGTCGAAACTATAGTTGTGTAATTAGTGTTTCTTATATACAGTAAACGTGTTTATGATACATAATTCTAATTGGCGTGCAAGCATGTGTAAAGCCCGTTTTGTTATATGGTGTCGAAACATAAGGAAGTATGAATGCATTGAGAGAAAGTTGAAGTAGGCGTTCCTGAAGTAGATTCTCGAGGTTGAAAGATCAACGCCTGGGTACATTCTACTTCAGGAAATAAATATAATGAGTGTGTATGGGGAGTCAATGGAGAGAATGGTGAAGTTTGTTGGGGTTATGAGAGATTGGTGAAATATGAATGGAGAACGTGCATGGGAACAAAGAGTAGAGGATGGAACGCAGAAAGATGTATGAAATGTTCGAGAAGATTGTGAACGAATAGTTTGAGAAAGGATAAAAGAGAAGTGAGTAGAGATTGAAATGCAGTAGAGGCAAGGATGAATCGGGAGGAATTCATATAATCCGAGGTATATATGATCGCAGGTATAACTAATAGTTAAATTACCCTGAAATGAAAGGAAGGTTTGGATGGGGGAAATGTATGGTAGGTGTGTGCTGTGCACAAATGGGATGGATAGATAAAGTCATTTAAAGAGTATGAAGGGGTGTGTGGGGAGTGGTTGGGGCGAAGCAGGAGGGTAACAGAATGTATGAGATATGACGAAGGTGGTGTAAAGGTTTTAGAGAGACTGGGGTGGGATAGGGAGGTGAAGAGAAGCATAAAATAGAGCGTTTTTATGCGTCAAATATTTTTAAAATAGTGATAATTTGTTAGTAGTTTCAACAACAACTTTAAAAATGTAAAATGAAATGAATAAGTAAACGTTTGTACAAACTAAACATTTTTCAAATTTGATATTTAGTAAAATTTAAAGTGGAGTAAAACGTAGCGAGTTTCACTTCTTTTTCCGTTGACTTTGCAACGCCTTGTCGGAAACTTCTTATTTTTCGAAGGCGGAAGTTATACTGGGTGTTGTCGTACACTGCTTGACAACGTTTGCGAGTCAGCTTTGCGTGGAGTTCTTTGAGCAATATTTGAAGAGCCTGGTACATCCGTTTCTAAATCCATCGACTCTGTTGTTTTTTCAGGAGTAAGCCAATTGAGAAGAAAATCTTTGTATCTTATATTACTTTGAAGATTCAGCATTTGGTAAACTCGAAATGAATTGAAAAGACCACAGTTAATCAAATAAAGTACTACTTTCTTCATCCACTTTACTGTTTTTCTGAGAATACTATTATAGGAAAGATACTGGTCGGCAAGGTCGAAACCCTATTGGTGGACAAATACCGGCTGTTTTATTTCTTCTCCAGTATCCCTAGATTTCTTCCCTGTTGTGAAATACGAACTACCGTAAATGGTTGATACCATTCTTACTTCTCTATTGTCCTTCGGTATTAAAAGTAGGATGTCACCATTTCTTCAGAAAACTATTTCACTCCTTTTAGACCACATGCTTCATCTTTTAGACATTGTGGTAATCCTCTGTTTTATCGTTTTACGTTCCAGCAATGTTTTCGCAATGGAGGTACTATTATAATAATTATATTATACATAGGGTGCTACAAATCATGATATGGATTAAGTCCTAAACGACTGAATATGCAAGACGATATATTTCGTCAATGGTCTCGAACGACGAAATACGCAAGACGAGATATCTCGTCAACGGCACCGAACGACGAAATATCTCGTCATCCGTCCGCAATGTGTTAAGTAGAATAGAATCTTGTTTATATACGTCAAAGTTTTTAAGCTATAAAAGAGGTATATTTTTGTGGTATAACACAGTAAAAATTTTCTCATTTTTCTGGTAAATTATTTGAATACATTCTTATAGAAAAAATCCTAAAATCCTGCATTGCATCTACTTCAGACTATCAATTTGGCTTCCTTTCCCAAAACAGACTACCCCATCTCTTACCATCTTTATCTTCAATGTTCCAACTAAGTAACTCGAAGATCGTATATACACCATTGCTTTTGTAGATATAAATAAGGCGTTTATTTAAGTATAGCATCGAGATCTGCTGTTTCCTCTCAAGTGAAAATTCGAAAATAACTCTCCCAATTATTTCCTCTTCAACAACGTATTCTGCAAAGTTATTTCTTTTATTGTATTACCTATTGCCATGATATATGATGATACCGCTGTTCTCAATTACCGCAAATAGCACCAAATTCACTGCAAGTTTGGTTGTAAAAATGGCGTATTGGAAATAATCTATTTTATCATTCATTTCCACAAAACCACTCCATCATCTTCTAAAATTAAAATCCATCAAACTGAAATCCAATCATTACACACTTATATTCGATACAAAACTGTCCTTCAAACCACATGAATAATACATTAAAGCCAAAGCCAACGCTTTTCGGTCACTAACTTTTAGAAGCCAATATATTTCTGCTTCAATAACAGTTAGTACAATATATACACTATGCCTGAATCATTTTATCCAATGTCATATATCCAAGTAGCTGAAAAATTCTACCCTTGACCAAAATCATCTATAACAGATCGGACTAATTCCTATGTCAAAACTAAACTTAATCGAAAAATTTTGAATACAGATAAGTTATGCTGAATCATCATATTTTAAACTAAGGAATCTGTGGTTCGGCCATTTCCCCGCATTCTAGGAATTCAAAACAAACAAAAAATATATAGAACAAAATGCTACCAAATTTGTTGATAATAAGTTGAAAGCGAAAAAATTGAGATTGCAAAAAACACAATTAAGTTTCAAATGTGAACTATGTGAAACTACACCAAATATTTAAATCAGAATTAGGTAAAAAGGATAGTTATTCAAAAATTTGAATGGTGAGGTTAAGTCTATTAAACTTTGATAATGGTCTGCCGAAACACGTGTCAGACAACTGGAAATAAAAACAAAACAAGTGTTACTTTTCACCTGTTTTTTATTTGGTGTTTGATAATTTTAATAAAGAATGCGCGCGTAATTAAGAAGCTATGATGTCATATATTTTGCACGAAACGTAAACGATTTTAATAAAACATTTAGTAATAACTTACAATAAATAATTAAAACATTTTAAGCATTCTATTATCAAATCGAGAAACATGGCATTTGTCATTGTGGAAACTTGGACAGAATTATAATAACACGTGTCACTTTTCCGTGTATGGAATATTAAAATGGGATCTATGATACTTGATTAAATAAGAAAGGTTAAATGAAAAAAGTTTTTATACCACTATTTATTGTATAATATACACAAACAAAGTTTACAATATATTATCAATTTTGACACAACTAATGACCTGCAAAGGTCGAAACTATAGTTGTGTCAAAATTGATAATATATTGTAAACTTTGTTTGTGTATATTATACAATAAATAGTGGTATAAAAACTTAAAAATTATTTTCATTTAACCTTTTTTAAAATGAACTACCACATAGTAACGGTCGCTACCATCATTTTGATTAAATAAGGTTTATAACAGCTACATATAAATTTTATAAGAAATATTTCTAGATAAGAATACAATACGTAATCTATAAGATATTGTATTTTTCTAGAAAAAAATAAAAGAAATCAAATGTGCGTTGGAATATCAATGAACAACTTAACTGGTAATTGTTAATGATTTTCATTCTACCTTTGTTTTATAAAGTTTGTATGAGACAGTTCTAGATTAACATTATAAGCCCCAAAGCAAGGTAAAGAATGAAGTCGCTCCGTTTGTATTATTTTAGTGCAATATTGTTGGATTCCATTTTATATAAAAAAATAATAATTTACTTGTAGTTTAAGGAAATTGGGTATTTATTAAGATATAGGGACTAAACGATTATTAAATAACAATCGTTTAAAAACAAAACAAATGAAAATACAGAGAGAAATATTTAACTCTAAAGTATTTTCGTAAAAAAATAATCTACTTGTAATCTAAATGTTGTAAATTTGTTTCAGATGATGTCTGCAAGCCGATTTATGAGTCGTCTGACTGAGAGCAGTCTATTCACCTTTTTGGCTTTGGTGGCCGGATTTTTGTTTATGTACACCTATGGAAGGAAATATTTAAGGCAAGTGCAGTTGTCTGCACGCATTCCAGGGCCTTCAATGTTTACTCTATTGAAAGCTAGTGTGACAACCATTAAAGCTGAACCAGTGGGTAAGTAGACGAATTGTTAATAATATAAAATAATCAAAAAAGGCACAAATTAAATATCCGGAGCCAATTTCTAAAAATAAAATATATGTTTAAAATGTTTGTTTTTTTGTTTCTAGACTTCTTCAAAATGCTTAAACAATTCCAGAGTGGGCGTGATGATATCATGAAAATTTGGCTCGGATCGAAATTAATGATTTTCTTGTACCATCCGGACGATGTTGAAGTAAGTAACAGTTGTAGATATCTATCAACAATACATCTATTACGAGGTTTGCCTTTTATATTTTGGGAATAGAGAACAGGGGAAAAATAAATTAATCATCGTGCAATTATTGTTTGTCAAAATGTTCTCCATGAAGAACAATACACTTTTGCATGTGCTTGTGCCAATTTTTAAAGCAGTTTATCTACTCCAATTGAGGCACCTACAAAACATGTATTTTGAACGCATCAACCACTTCGAAAATGCAGACCTGGTAATTTTTGGTCAGTGGACGCCAAATCAAGGCTGTACGTGAATGGCCTATTAATTCGACTTTTTCAGTCCCTTATTTGAGCCGATATATCAGAGCTAAACTTCTGACAAATAAATAATTGTGTACTATTCAGAATTTGGCTTTGAACGAATGGTACAGTTCGTGTGCGAACAACTTTTGTTGGTTTTAGCTTATCTTGAGAGACCCATACAGTCGACTTCTGCTTATTTTTGTCAATCATAGACGTGTTTTGAAGAAACGTTATCGTATTTCTTGAGTATTTAAATTATGTGGGATCCAACAATAATATTTTTTTACCAGCTAAATGTTTATGCAATATTGAATGTATACTAATTCCACGAATGCAAAAGATGCCTCCAACTCACAATATGACGATTCTGCAATATCAGTTCAAGCACAATATCAACGTTTTCTGGAACAACGACCGATTTTTGACGACCTTCATGAAATTCATCACTAAGTGAACTGCAGTCACCGTTAAATTCTATATACCATAGATATATGGTGGCTTTTGATTGTGCTTGATCGCCAAAAAGTTTAATTAAGTTCAACAATGCTCGGTTGTTGGGATAATCCACGTTAAAATTTGTAAAAATCGCACTTAATTCAATTTATTAGACGAGATCAATTTTTTATATCACTGCAAACAATATTAATGGCACATAGACATTAAAACGTTCTGATAACCCTACTAGAAAATGGTCAAATTTTACATTTGGGACATCGGATGGCAACCCCCGTATCACACCAGGCTCTAATGACCCAATTTTTAAGAAACTTCTTGATCTAGTGAAATTGCGAAGCTATAAGGGCTAAATATGCCAAGATAAATTTTCCAGAGGTAAAGATCAATTGATTTGATCTGGAGTAAGTAAGATGAGGTCTTAAGACATTAATCCCTTATAGAAGAATTAAATGACTAATTTAATAGAAATTAATTGTACCTGCTACTAAACCAATAAGATTTTAGAGGATTTAATGTATTATAGAAATTCTACAAATAAGAAATGTTATGAATTTGTAATAGTTATTATTTAATTAAAAAATAATAAACAATCAAATATTAATGGTCACAGCCATCATGATGATATTTTTTTTATTATAGATCATCCTTAATAGCACTGTGCATCTCGAAAAATCTGCCCAGTACTCACTCTTCAAGCCATGGTTTGGAAATGGTCTACTCATCAGTAGTGGTAAATATATTCACCAAAAAAATATTTTTTTCTATGTAAAACTTAAAATAATTTACACTTAATTAGATGGCATATCTTAAGATTTAATCATGTTCATTGTGATATTATTTTAAACAGGACCAACGTGGAAGCATCACAGGAAAATGATCGCCCCTACGTTCCATCAAGCTGTATTGAAAAACTTCATCCCCACATTCTACGAAAACAGTTTGAAGGTGGTCGATAAAATGAAGAAAGAAATTGGAAAGAGCTTCGATTGTCACGACTATATGAGTGCTGCAACGGTGGATATACTTTTAGGTAATTTAATATTTTTTATACCACTCATATGTACCTAAATATGCTGAAATTTTAGAAACAACAATGGGTTATAAAGAGCCGAGATCTGAAGAAACGGGATTCAACTATGCAATGGCGGTGATGAAGTAAGTAAAATCATCTAATATGTTTAAATTCTGATATTAAATTAATTTATTATTTTTATATAGAATGTGCAGCATTTTGCACAAGCGGCATTTTAACATTTGGCTCGGCGTAGAACAAATGTTCAAAAAAACAAAAATGGCCTTGGAACAAAACCAACTGCTAAAAACTATCAAAAACCTCACTACTAATGTAAGTAAAAAAGTATCATCTTAAACATCCATCAAAGTCTAGAATAAAACCATCTAACCACTTAATTAAGTGTTTTAATATAGATTAAATTATGATTTCCCTGCCCACAATAGCTATAGACTACTCGTATTCAACACAGTACAGTTGAATACAGGGAAACGAAATAATACCTATGGTTCTTCGTTAAGGATAGAGAGATCTATTGTCTAAATATTGCACTGATTTCTTTAATCAAGTAGAAAAACCACCGACAATTAGGGAAATTTGAAGAGCGACAATTAACAATAATAATGTTAAAAATTTGACGGTTCATTAATTGTTTGTCCATCTACTCAATTAAGAAAATCAGAGCAACCACAATGATTTATCTTTCTTTGATATAAATTATCATGAAATAAAGCAAATAAGGACATAATTAATTTACAAAAACATATATTTGCAACCACATTTAAACAACTACCTCTATTAACCCAAACGCCATTAAATTAACTCAAATTTATTGCTTGGTGCCTAAGAAAAATAGCGTTATTATATTTTTTGATCAAAATTTATTTCAATTAATCAACTAGAAGTTTGGTCATCAGTATCATTTTATACACACTACATAAATACTAATCAATTAATATACCAAAAATCATTGTATTTACTTATTTTGAACAGGTCGTTAGATTCAAGAAAGTCGAATATTTTAACAAAATCAAAAGAGATGAAATGATCGAAATCCCTCCAATTAAACCCATAATTGAGGAAACTGAAATGGTGCAATTGGAAAAACCGGAAGACATCGCCGGCTACAATTACGGAACTATGCTTCGTGATGACTTAGACGAAGATGATGGTATCGGTGAAAAGAAACGATTAGCTTTCCTGGACCAACTGACGGCCAACGCGCAAAACTCTGAAGTCGATTTCACGGAACAAGATGTTTTAGACCAAGTAAATACCATAATGTTTGAAGGTCACGATACTACTGCCGCCGGTTCCAGTTTTGCGCTCTGTTTGTTAGGCATTCACAAAAATATTCAAAATAAAGTTATCGAAGAAATCGATGAAATCTTCCATGGATCTAACAGACCAGCTACTTTCAACGATACATTGGAAATGAAGTATTTGGAAAGGGTTATTATGGAAACGCTCAGGCTATATCCACCAGTACCAGCAATTGCTAGGGTAGTAAAAGAGGAGGTTAAATTACGTAAGTCCAAAAATAAAATATTTCTGATATCAAAAATAATTTTTCTAATATATGATAATTTTATTATTAGCAATTGATTCTTTATCTGATAGAATCTTTATTTAAAAAATATTGTCCCTTTTTAAGGATCTGGAAACTACACTCTGCCGATTGGTGCTAATGTTTCCATTGCCCAATATTTCTTGCACAGACGACCTGATTGCTTTCCCAACCCAGATGTCTTTAATCCAGACAACTTCCTTCCGGAAAAATGCCAAGAAAGGCATCATTACAGCTACATTCCTTTCAGTGCAGGACCTAGAAGTTGTGTAGGTAAGGATTAAAAACAAAACTATAAAATAATTTACTATTTTAATGTATGTAAATTTCAGTTTCAAAACACATCACGTAAACTCAAATCATAATATTTTAATGTATACCAGGCGTTTACTTTGTGATACCTCTTAGATATGATGAAATTAAGTTTAATAATTTTACCACTATATTTATAAAATTACAAATCTATTAGTCTAGTCTAGAGTCACTTGTAATTCTATAAATATTATTACAAAACCAAGTTATCGAATTTATTTTTATCATTTTAATAATATATATGATACATACATCTCTCATAAAATTATACCTGCCAAACATAGTTTTTACATATATAAAATAATTGACTAAAAATGATATATTAATAGAAGGAAGTTAAATTTTTATCATCGTATTATAATAATTTATTGAGGTTATACGATATGCATTTTACAATTAAATAAGGAATTTTTGTTTACGTGTTTGGCACTTATTGGAATTTGAAAATTGAAAAATATAGTTCAATTAACATTGATTTAAATTTTAGGAAGAAAATACGCAATGCTTCAACTGAAAGTCCTTCTATCAACAATCCTAAGGCACTACTATATCCACTCAGATATCACTGAGAAAGACTTTAATCTCCAAGCCGACATCATCCTCAAGATAAATAAAGGCTTCAATATTTCTTTGAAACCGCGAACAGTTAAGGGATGAAAAAAAAGGAAATTCGTTGAATGATTGTAAGGCAGTCATACTAATCCAATAATTAGGATCCAAATTGGATCAAAAAATTACTAACCAACATGTGATGATTCAATAGAGTAATAATAAGTAATGAATAATTTACACTGTAATTAATACTACAATTTAATGATAAATAAATATGTAAGAAATAAAATAATAAGTCTTTCAATTTGTATTTACATTTATTTTTACTACTGATCCTCATATAGGAACCAAAAACATTAAATCACCAAATAGGTAAACGTTAATTCAGTTCGGAAAACACCATAATCATGCAAACAAAACGTATTTCTTAGAGTTGAAATAAAACCTTCTTTAATTAAATACCATTCTTGATGGTATATAAATTTGAAACTAAAGGTGAAGGAAAGCATTATAAATTTTAAATGCTGCTTAAATTAAAAAGGGTGTTTTTGATAGAACCATGGATGTTAGAATTACAAAGCATTCTTTAATTTAAATACTAATTCTCGAAGAAAATTAATCTGAACCTTCAAGAATATTTAAGTAACAGGAAGGTTTTAATTAGCTAAAACGAAATGATCTCTAAAAACATGTTGGGAAGCATCAGTTTCTTTATTAAGATACTGGAAACTGTGCTCTGCAAATTGGTGCTAATGTTTCCCTTGCATAATATTACTAACACAGATGACCTAATTGTTTTACAACCCAGATAACTGTTTTGGTAGAATAATTGATACTAGAATGATTAAGCATTAATTATATATAAACCTTTAATTGGCATTCTATAATGTACAAAACATAAAATCAAAATATACAAAACAACCAACAAAATAAAACAACTCTATTCTAGTCTCCTTCTTCCCTCTTCCTTCCTCTATCCCGTCCCAATCTAGTCAAAATATTTACTCTGGCCCCATCCCCTCTTATCCATTTCTTCACACTTCTACATCCATCTACTCAATTCTCCAATACTCCCTTAAATTCCTATGCCATATGGTTCAATGTAATCTTTCCTTCCTCACACAGCACGCATTTTCAGCACTCCTCGCCCATACATTTCTTCCTCCATCTGTCCTCTGTTACGCATCTCGCCCTCGCCTAGGTCACTCTTTCCTCCCTTTGGAAACGGTTATCCTTCAGGTACCTTGGAATCCTCCCATGTACCTGCCACTCCTTATACTCCCCATTGTACGCACTCTTCTCTATACACCATTGCCTCTCCACTTCTTCCGCCTTTCCATGCGCCCATTCTGCCACATTCACCCCTTGCGCCAACCACTTCTTCACGATCCACTCTGACAGACCCAACCTTTCATACATTCACCTTCTTTCCAGTATCCATCCACCCATGCCTCCCTGTCATACCTCTTTCACCAATCTCCCTTCGTCTAATCCCCCCAGTCTCAATTCATAGGCAGCTACTCTCCTTGTGGTTTCACTCCACATACTCTACTTATCCGTTTCCTGAAGCAGTATGTATTCGGGTGTCTCTACCTCTAACATCTGCTTCAGGAAACCACACTGCTCTCTCTCCGCCCTTTCATGCCTCCTGAAACCCCATACCTCCACCCCTATATCAAAATCGGTCTCGTTCACGCATCCAAAATATGAAACTCTCACATTGGCATCCATCAACCTTCCCCATCTTTCCCTCACCACTCCCTATGCGGTCCCTGCCTTTGTGCCGACTTAACATGCTCCTCGTAGCCTCTCGTACTCTTAAACATAAATCCCAGATATTTGAGGTAATCAAGAGGGTTCTTGATCACCTCTCCCTTCTATCCCAGCTCTTTTATCCTTTTATTCTTTGTCTTCTTAAATCTAATCTACTTCGTTTTTGCAATATCCACTCTTAACTTTCTCCTGTCCATATATTTCTCCACTCTCTCTAACATCATTTTGATTCTTTCCCATTCCCTCACCATTAACACCAAACACCATGTCATCGGCATACGCCAGCATCCAAACCTTACTCCGCCCAATCACTACTCCCCCCCCTATATTGAATAGTAATGGACTAAGTGGGCAGCCCTTTCTCCCTGATAACTTACCCCCACTTTCGCACACGCGATGTTTTTCCGTACACCCTCTGAGGTTTATAACCTCACCATTTCCCCACTCACCTCTCCCTTTCTCAGACACTCTATCAATCTCTCCCTTGGTATAGAATCATACGCCGCTCTCAAATCTACAAACACCGCATACACGCTCCCTCTTTCATCCATCATCATATCTACGATCTTAGCCAGAGTAGATCTGCTCTCTCGTTTCTCTCCCCTTTCTAAGGCCTCCATGCAGCTCTGGCACCAGATTTTCTCTCTTCCACCTCCACCTCCAGCCTATTCTTTACCATTAGCATCGCTATCTTATACCCTATGTTCATTATTGTCACTCCTGTGTAGTTTTCGACTCTCCCTCTGTCTCCTCTCTTATATATCGAGCAGATTACCCCTATTTCCAGGATTCAGATATCTACTCCTCCCCTCTCCATATACTATTTAAAATTTCTCTAACCTTTTCCTCCCCTCACTACCTGTTTCTTTCCAAATCTCCGCCTTTAATCAGGCTGCTCGAACGCCCTCTCTACTTCCTCTGAGAATTCTACCACCTCTCCTATGTCTCCCCTTCTCCCCACTCCTCCTGGATTGCCACTCTCTTCCTTACACTTCTCTGTCCACTTTTATAAGTCGACCTCCACCTGCCTACTTCTTCCCTCGCTCTTTAATATCTTCCACATTCTGCCTCTCCTTTATTTGCTCTTAACTCCTCCACCCTCTTTTTTTCACCTCCCACTTTTTTTCTCCTCGCACACCTTAACGTACCTTCTTTTCACTTCCCATAACCTTCTCTCCTCCCTGCTTTCGCCTCTGTACTCATTCCTCGTCCTCCTTAACTCCGCCTTTGCCCTTCTGCATTCTTCATCAAATACCCGCTCTTTTCTTCCCCGTTCGCCTTGGTTTTGGAGAAGAGTACAAAGAAAGTAATGTCTTCTTTGCATCATTTCTAAAAAATCCTACGTCCAAATATGGCTTGACATTTTCCAAAAATGTGTAGGAGATATTACCCCATATCCCTTCCATTTGTGAATAGTTTATCTGGTGTTGTCACTATTTGGATTAATCTAACAGATCCCAAAGCCTCTTTAGATCATTTTTTGTAGTATAAATTATGTAATACTTTAGGTTTGTAGATACTCATACCTTTAAATCTTAAATTTAAGTAGTTCTTGGGTAAATCGCTCCATAGAATCTCTTGTTGTTTTTTCTTGTTGTTACATTCAAAAAAAGACAACCTCAACATAAGCGAACCACCTCCTGGAAGAACATCATGAAATAAATACGAACTTCAAAATTTCACAAACTAAATTTGTTGGAATAGCTGGAGTACTTAAAATTGTAACACCCCCACCTATCCAAATTAGTATTTAAGTCGCTACTGTATTAAAATAACACCATTATTCATCTGCCTGATTAAGCCACAATGTGGTGAACAATTGTAGCAGTGTATACAAATAAAGCTCTCAACAATCGTGTTTTTATTTAATAATTGTGTATTGTTTCTGTTTTCATAAATTAGAGTGTTTTATTTAAAAGTATAATTTCCAAAAGAGTAAGAAAAGTATAATTTCCAAAAGATAAATATATAATCATTTAATTTTAAGCAAATCATTGTATAATTCTTATTGTCAGCGAGTTCAGGGTGGTATACGCAAAAATCCTCGCAATATTTGGAAATTTATTAATGATGCCATGGGCACTAGTTGAAGGCAGCGATATTGCAAATGCTTTCGGTCAATACTTCTCTGAAGTTTATGAGAGTGCATCTAATAATGATCTGTTTGAATTTAGGACATCTAAATCTGTCATTTCTGAAGAGTTACAGATATCATTGGATGATGTCTTTAACGCGATTCAATCTCTTAACAAAAGGTTTACTTGTGGGCCTGATGGCATACCTGGTGATTTCCTGTGTAGGTGTGTCTGTACTCTGTCAAAACCTTTACATACCTTATTTTCTACTTCTATTAAATTAGCTTGTGTTCCAAGTGTTTGAAAGTTGAGTTTTATCTCCCCAATTTTTAAAACTGGGGATAGAAAATGTGTTGGAAACTAACGCGGGGTTGCCATACAATCAGCAATCCCCAAAAATTTTTGACGATTTGGTAACCAGACAAATAATCCATACGTCCAAACATTTATTCAACACTCAACAACATGGGTTTGTGAAAGGTAAATGTACGACAACCAACTTATTGGAATTTCAAGATTTTCTTAATAATTCTTTCCAAAAACATGTACAAGTTGATGCCATTTACACCGATTTTGCGAAGGCGTTTGACAGGGTTCAGCACTCTATATTGATTTCAAAGTTATATTCCTATGGATTTCACGATTTAACTGTGAGGTGGATTAAAAGTTTTTTAGAAGGACGTCGACAAATTGTTAAGATTAATAATTTTACATCTAATCCAGTCCAGGTAACGTCAGGTGTACCTCAAGGCTCCCACATCGGACCTATTTTATTTCTTATTTTTATTGATGACATTTGTAATTGCTTTATATATTCGAATTGTTTACTTTTTGCAGATGATTTGAAAGTATATCATTGTATTTACGATATTTCTAATTGTTTCGATCTACAATTTGATATAGATAATCTATTCAGTTGGTGTATCAGGAATAATTTGTTTTTAAATATTAAAAAATGTAAATCTATAACATTTAGTAAAAAGGCTATAACTATTGACTTCACATATAACATCAATGATATCAACCTTGAAAATGTATCGGTTATAAGGGATTTGGGCATTTTATTGGATTCAAACTTATCTTTTTCATCTCATATTTTTCAAATGTGTAATAAAGCATTTCGATTATTAGGGTTTTTATTGAGACATTGCAAATATTTTAACTGTGATACATTAAAGACAATTTATTGCGGATTAGTTAGATCTAATTTGGAATATTGTTCACAAATTTGGTCACCACATTATAAAAAGTACGCAAGTAAGATTGAATTGTCCAGAAAAAATTTTGTTCTTACGTTTCTTTCAAAATGAATTTACCATTTAATAATTATGAAATGGTCTGCAAGTACCTGAATATTGATTCGCTTGAGATCCGTAGAATCAAATTGGATCTTTGTTAATAAATTTAAAAATACGAAAACATTTCGTGAATCTACAACAATGAGTCTTACTAAGACTACAAAACAAATTAATTTGAAACAACTACTTCTCTAGCTAATACTTCGACAGACATTGAATAATACAAATTAATTTGCGTGTTACAAATAGTACAACTATTAAAGCAACACTAATTTGAATGAAATTATTTCTGTTGAATAAACTAATAAATGATAAAATGTACTTTAGATTGTTTAAATGTAACTATAACATGAAAAATTATGAAAAATGAATTTTAAACTGATTTCATTAAATTAAATTAGCAAAAGCAATTAAAAATCTAGCATTTAAGTTTATAATCATCTGCAGACACGTGTTTCGAACTTTCGCTCTCTTCAGTACAGCTTTATTATAAAATTGATTTTAAATACAAATAAAAACACTTACTAAAATAAATATAATGAAATATGATAATAAATATAATGAAATATAAATAACTTACTCAGATATGTACGGATCTTTGTTTGTTACACAGAATTGTTTCTGGGCATATCTCCACTGATCTGCTTCAATCAATACATTTTCATGTTCCTCGAAGTAATAGATTATCCAGACAAAAACCACTTTTTAGATTGAATGTAGTTTCTACAAATTATATGTATTATAGTCCTTTATTGCGATGTATGAGGTATGCTAACAAACTCAATTATAATGAAAATTTTGATTTATTTGTTAATTCCATTGATTATTTTATTGTAGATAATTTATTGAGGTTAATTTTAATTTTATGTTTATTTTTGTAGTATATTTAGTTAGTTTAATTAATTGTTTTTTGTATTTATAATATTGTTTTTTACTTGTACTAATTGTCATTTAGTTTATATCTTTATCTTTATTATTTTATTGTGTAATGTTTTGTAAAAAAGGTGTCAACCGTTGAAATAAATAAATAAATAAATAAATCCAATTATATATTTTCATAACATTCAAAATTTTAGCACCAATATCGTTTAGAATTTCTTGTAACAATAATAAATTTTAAAAGCTCAAATAATTTGTAGATTATTTATTAAAGTTAATCTAATTACTGATTACATAATTCAAATGAATCGTTTATAAAAGAAAGGCCATTAAAAAATATTAGCGTATATATTGTACAGTATTTCAAACAATGGTATTATTAGCCAAATTGATGTAATTGCGCCATCTATTATTTAAAATATGTTTGGTATTTATTTACATTCATAGATTCCGCCACTTATTATGAATATGCCATAACATCATACACCATACAATGTGCAAAGAATTAATAATTATAAACTCTAATGTTAGAATTGCTTATTATTTCATGCATGATATTAAATTTAAATTTCACACACATAATTATAATATTAAGAATTCTGAAAAAGAGTAACTCCGAGCAGAATTATTCATGGGTTTTTAATACATTTTAATTTTATTATTTAGTAGTTATAGATCAGAAGACCAACTGGGCTTAGTAGCCAAAGCCATATAACACACAATAAAAAGATCAGAGATATTGTTTCAGATTATTATTGTTATACACCTAAATTTTATTAAATATGAAACATATGTAGCTTTTTAAGTGTTTAGTTTTTAATAATTGAGTAAATGTCATCATTGGTTTTGTTCGTCAAGAACCACGGATCGATTTCGATCTATTTTGAATCTCATCGGCTTAGCGCAGTAGGAGACACAGAAACCAATTTTACTTTGGAGTATTTAACCCTCCAGCTAAACCGTCAATTAAGATAATACCGTGTGGGATCATCGCTATTGATGAGTAATTAAGTTATGCAATCCTAAATATGTAATGAATTCTGATCTTACAACTGTTTATAGTTTCTTTACATCTAGTTTTCTTAAATTTATACATAAAATTCTATAAGGTTTCCATTTTTTATTACTACCTTATGTTTTTATATTCCTAACATATATAATAATTTTTAAAACTTAAACATTGTGCAAGTGAAACATCAAAAGATTGATGAGGTTTTTTTCTCATTCTGGAAATATTGACTAAATTTAATAACGCAGGGTCCGCCAGTAAAACGGGAAAGACTTATTTTTTTAACAATATCAATGAAAAATACAAGAGTTATTTATTTTACAATACCCTTATTAGCATATTAACAGATATTGCTGCAATCTCATTGCGAATCCGTTGTTTGATGGCTGGAATTATCCTGGGTATATTAATTTGGAACACTTGTGTTTTCAGGTATTCCCATAAAAAGAAGTCGCAGACTCTTAGGTCGGGATCCGAGGGGGGCAATGAATATCCCCATTTCGAGAAATCAGACGCCCCGGGAACCAAGTATTCACAACATTTATTCAGGTTCTGGCAGTGTGGCTTGTTACCCCGTCTTGTTGGAACATGGAGTATGTATTTTCTGGAAAGTTGATGAGTTGTAGTAAGGAAGTTCCGAATCATTGCTACGTATTGCTGCAAATTAACTATCGCTGCATTTTCATCCTCATCCTTGACAAAATAAGGACCGATAATTCCATTGACCAATATTGCACACCTCACAGTATGGTTTGCAATTGTGTGTGTCTTTGAACGTGAAGAGTTGATTCATGGAGTAAACAAGGGTTTTCTCTCGCTCAGTATCTGAGATTTTGTTTATTAACAAAATATTTTGATAATACGCTTTAATAGCGTAGCCTCTTTGTTCACCCGTCCAACGATTCATTGTAAACTCATGCAAGTTATGACGAGAGGAGAATTGACGTTTGCACTCTTTCGCCACGAGCTGCTAACCTCATCTCAAATCTTCACGTTTCAGTGGCGGACTGTTTATAAGGTAACATTGAGTAAATTTTAAACAAATGATGTTATATACCGTTTTTAAAAAGTATAAGCCATTTTTATGTTAGTTAATGACCTTCATTTTTTCCATCATGAATCGGTATTGATATTTTTACTAAAATCCTATATAAAAATTAATTCTTTTGGCAAATTCTCGATCTACTATGCAAAATTGTTTATCATTACCATCGTCATTGTTGGCATGTAGTAGATTTTAATCCATTAAATAAAAAATTAATAATCGATTCTTGGTGAAGTCAATTAATTTTTCAGAACACGATTATTTTTTCAAATGTAACTTATATTAAATTACAAGGGAATAAATATTACATGAATGTTTTAACTTCAAACTTCTTTTTGGTATCCTTATTTATTATATATTATATGATGATATCATATTAATATTATATCTCATGAATGTGCAACAGTAATCACCGACCATGTTTTTTTTATTATATCTTTCTTAATATTTGCGCTACATATATTTGATATCTTGGAGAGTAACACTTGGAATTTGTCTAGCATATTCAATGTTTTGTTTCTAATCACTAATTAACTTATTGTTCATTATTGTCATTAAAGTTTCATAATATCATCTCCATTAACGATACCTCAATCAATTGGCTTCAGATAAACTTATTGGGCCGAGTCTTGTATTTTTAACCAACTTTCTTCAATCCAATCATATAGCCTAAACACCATTTGACAGATGACAGGTAGATAGATATAAAATTTTTATTTGACATTTTTTACATTTATATTATACTGCATGCTTAGCAACTATCTCCACTATTTCTAGTTTCTTTCATCCCTCTCCCTTTATCTTTTCCGCCCTAATCTTGTCCGTATCTTTATCCTGGCCCCATCTTCTCTTTCTTCTCGTATCCACCCTTTTACACTTCTACATCCATCTACCCACTTCTCGTACTCCCTTGCATTCCTCTGCCAAATGACTCCACGACTCCTTCCCGTCCTCACACAACACGCATTCCCTATATCCCTCACCCATCCATTTCTTCCTCCCTCTATCATCCGTCCCACATCTCGCCCTTGGCAAGGTCTCCTACCTTTTGAAGCATTTATCCTTCAGGTACCTTGACCTCCTTCCAGTACCTTCCACTCCCTATAACCCCCATTGTAATCACTCTTCTCCAGGGTGTATATGTTTCTCTTGCTTCTCCACCTCTTTCGCCTTCTCATACACCTATCCCGCCAGTTTTACCCCTTGCTCTAGCCACTCGTTCACGATTCCCTCTGTCAAGCCCACCTTCTCATAAATTCTCCTGATTTCCGCTCTCTATCTACTATTTTTCTTTTGTAGCCATGAGGTAGAAAATATTTTATAGACAGAGCGTCCTTCACAGTCTGTATGGCTTTGTATGTATGTATGTGTCTGTGTATTTGTGCGCGTGTGTATCTGCACAAATGTACGGCTGTGTGCAGTGAACGGCTCGGGTTCATGATACAGCAACTTGTGTTGCTTCTTTTTTATTTTCCAAATAAGTAAAATTCATAAAAATATATATCTGTTAATTTTTCTAGAGAACAGCGCCCCGTATATGATGATAGCTCAACTTCGTGACGAAGAGCCCCTCCCGGCAGCTGCAGGTAGAATCGAGTTCTGCCGCCTTCTAATCCGTTACCAAGGGTGTCCAAAATTCCCGGAATCCCGGAATGCCACATCTGCGAAGGGTCGCAACTACCTGTGACCGAACGGACCGAGCAGGCGAAGCGCACGTGTGTAGAACAAAAGGACAGAACGTGACGTCACAGCAAAAGTTAGGAACATCCTCTTCGCTGTTCGCGAAAATTCGCGTATGGAGCCCACGCACGCGAAAACCACATGGGACATCTGATGGCTGAGAGGAAGGCGATTCAAACAACACCAAACACAAAGTGGTAAACCCTACGTCGAACGATGTTAACCACGAGCCGCCATGATATATAATTATTAATATTTAGTATTTTGTAGTGATGGGCAAGATCGATCATCTGAAGGATCGATCAATCAATGATCGATCAGTTGAAGTATCGAGCCGCTCGATCGAAAAGATCGAGCCGCTCGGAAAGATCGATCCGATCGAAAATATCGAGCCGCTCGAAAAGATCGATCCGATCGAAACGATCGAGCCGCTCGATCCGATCGAAAAGATCGATCCGATCGAAAAGATCGAGCCACTCGAAAAGATCGAGCGGATCGAAGAGATCGAGCCGATCAGAAAGATCGAGCCGATCAAACAGATCGAGGGAATTCAGTTGATCAGAAAATCACTAAAAAAATAAGAAAATAAAACTACGTCACGAAATGTATCTGAAAAATTACAACCCCTCTAAAAAATCTTCTCTTCGAAAAACAGCTCCTTGTAAAATAAATCACCCTGGTGGGGGAATTAAAAACAAAAATCCGTCATGAAAAATCATTCCCTTAGAAAACTAGGTTGTGAAACGTATCTGTAAAATCACAACTCCTTTCAAAAATCAAAACACCCCCGCACAAAAAATACCCCCCAAAAAATAACACCTATAATACATATTTCATCCCCGAAAAAAAATCCCCTTCGAATATATGATACAAATTCTGTGGCCTGTTATTTTTTACTAGATTAAATCGTTTTATCGCCATTATTGGTATTACTTAAAAATAATTATTTCGTAATAATGAAATACGTTTTAAAAATGTATATTAATTAAATTAAAAATTAGATACTGTAAAATTAACTTTTAAGATGAGTAACTATTCTGGAATAATTTCAAATCAATATCTTAAAAAGTTAAGTAAACAATGCTGAACGTTAAATACATCTTAAAAATACAAAGAAATCGACAAGGCCGCAAAAATGTGGACGTCGACAGATTCATCAATTTACACTCACTCAACGAAAATGAATTACGAAAGAATTAAGAAGACGGCTTTTATTACATTAATTACTAGAAGAAATAACTTATTGAATTTGTTATTTTCTACATATTATATTAAATAAAACACTAGTTTGGCACTTTTTTCACTTGGTTTATTTTATAGCTAAATGTACATTTCGGTCACAAAGTGACCATTTTCAATAGCAATTTTCAGTTTGCTATTGAAAATGGTCACTTTGTGACCGAAATGTACATTTAGCTATAAAATAAACCAAGTGAAAAAAGTGCCAAACTAGTGTTTTATTTAATATTACATACTGTATTTCTTTTTGTTAAATTATAAGTATATTTAGTAAATAAATAGCTATTATAAAATGAATCAACATAAATCTTTATTAAAAATGAATACTATTTAGTGACCATTATTAAATAACGTTAAAAATAACTAGTTACTTCTTAGTATAACCGTTATTGAAAAGTAATTATTTATCTCACCTCTACTGTCCAGTTATATTTTTAAGTGACCACTTTGATGAGAAGTACTATTTTGTTCATTAAATTAAATAATTACTAATTTGTTGAATTTAAATACGAGTAACAGTTGTCTATTAAATAGTTTATTACTTAACAGTACTTAAATTAATAATAATAAAAAGTATTTTTTAATCATATTAAATTAAAAATTAGAATCAGTAAGATTATCTTTTAAGATAAGTAACTATGAAAATTATGATACATCTGGAATAATTTTCAAATATTTATTTTCATTATCGTGAAAGATTAACCGTTGCTCGCTCTTATGGCCTAATAAAGGCTGCATAAAAGAGAATAACTTAAAGGAATAGTGTGATTCAATTATCGATCTTTCTTAGGCCGATCCACTCCAAAAAGATCGAGCCGTCAAGTGGTTTGAAATGATCGAGCCGATCAAAAAGATCGAGCCGATCAAAAAGATCGAGCCGATCAGAAAGATCGAGACGATCGGAAAGATCGATCCGATCGAAAAGATCGATCCGATCGAAACGATCGAGCCGCTCGATCCGATCGAAAAGATCGAGCCGCTCGAAAAGATCGATCCGATCGAAACGATCGAGCCGCTCGATCCGATCGAAAAGATCGAGCCGCTCGAAAAGATCGATCCGATCGAAACGATCGAGCCGCTCGATCCGATCGAAAAGATCGAGCCGCTCGATCCGATCGAAAAGATCGAGCCGCTCGAAAAGATCGATCCGATCGAAAAGATCGAGCCGATCGAAAAGATCGAGCCGATCGAGAAAGATCGAGCGGCTCGATCACTTGCAAGTATCGAGCAGTCGATCTTTTTTGATCGATCTTGCCCATCACTAGTATTTTGTATATAGTATGGCGTCTTTCGCTTCTAAGATGGTATTAATTTAATTTTATTTTGATAATATTTAAGTTGCTTGACAATTCCCAGTGCTAGGCTAGCTCGCGGGGGGGCGGTTCAAATTTATAAGGCGCCAAGTAATCTTTATTTTTTTGCCCCCTGGGAATTTGTCGCAGGGAAAATTACTAAACCCAGATGGAATTGAATTCAAAATAAAATTAAAAGCGTTCACAAATGAAAATAATAAATATAAATTTATTAATTAAATAAAAAATATTCGGTTGCCACAAAAATTACAATTAAATAAAGGTAGTCGTAGAGCGGCTAGATCGATTACTTAAATCTCCGAATTTAAACTAGAAAATTGAATTCAAGCTTAAGCATTATAAACCGGAGGTTATCAGTGGCCACTGTTAAATTGCCGGAATAAATAAACAACGTATGCCAACCACCGGCGAAATGGCACGCTCTTCGAGATGACGACACAAATAAATATCTTAAGCCTAGTACGGTAATTAATAATTATTCGAACAAAAATTAAATAATAATAACAATTAACTAAGTAACTATTCTCCTGCGTGTAGACTTAGATTCCAATCAACCCAAAAGTTTATAATAATCCACAATGATTCTCTTAGGCAAAGAATTATTGACAAACACGTGTAAATTGCACACGCACACAAGTACGGTTTAAAACCAAAAATACAACAAAAATCTGGCCTGTTTGTTCCTCCTTGCTTCCCTCGTGGTGGTCGTTGGAAATGAAAGAAACCCTCTGGCTACACTGTGTTTCCGTCGTAGCAATGGTACTTGTTACGCAGCGTGACGGTCCGGTCTCCAAAGGTGGCTCTGCAGTTTGAATTTCGCGCGTTCTCCGCAACCCAAGAAAAATTCGACGCTCGGCTCGAGGATCAGCAGCCAGCTAATTTCACAAATTCGCTCTCTAATTACGTAGAGCCGGGGTAGGGCCTGGGATGTTATGCGCTCCGTTGTGTACGGTGTCGTACTCCACGTGCTTGGACTATTTGCACAATTTATTCTATTTCGTTAACAATTACTGGATATATTCAAAACTGCCGACGCGCTGCCCGCGCGTCAATGCCCACTCTCCCGCCGCCGTCCTTTTTTTTAAAACAATCTTATCACGGCCCGCCGTGAATATCCACGGCCTACCATATTTCCCTATTGCCTCAATTAATTGCGCGCGAAATATAAATTGGAACGGCATGGAAATATGACCGTTACAATAGGTAAATTGATTTTTTTTTCAATCAATCTGCGATTTATCGATACCTCTATCTGATATTTACTGCAAGTCATTTACCTTTTATTACGTCGTGCAGGTAAAGGTAAGTGTAATATAAAGTTATCGAGATAATTCGGGGATGCCCAGGTGCGGGATCTTCGCGCACACCTATATGATATAAGTTGTGTCAATTATATTGCAAATTATAATTGTTATAATCAATTTTGTGGATCTGCGAGAGTTCGGAGGTCACTAGACGGGTAAGAAAGGAAGAGGGTTGACCAACGACCATATAAATACGCTTTCAAAACAGTCTTCCTTTCGAAATCGTCGATCGTACTAAGTATCACATAAGTTATCATATTTGTTTTTCTCGTCGAGACCCAGTGGTCCTTTTGTAAGTTAACCTTTCATTTCTATGTGTAAGTGTTAGTTTAATTTTTGCTTTTATTGTGTTTTCTTTCGTGTTGTAAATACTCTGTCATTTTTTTAAAACTATTAAGTATATTAATACGAATTCATTCTGTTGGTATTCAAACGACCATTATTTCAAAATTTACCTTGCTTTGATAATCTTTACGCGAATCGTTCTCTACCCTGAACTATTGGTGCAGTTGTCAAGGCAGGAACGTAATCAAGCCGAGTTATTTTTTATTATTATCGTTCCGAGAGGTTTTTCTCACTTTCAGTCAAAGCCCGAAAGAGACTTGATAACAGTGGGGTGCACGTCAGCCACCCCTGTGAGAACTCTATATTTACTTATGCTTGCCTTTCATACCTTCTTGACCAATATGCCCTCGTCTAATCCCCACAGTTTCATTTCAACCCGTCTACTCTCCTTATCGTTTCAGTGCACATGCTTCCAGAAACAGTATGTATTTAAGTGTCGTTTTCTCTGGAAACACCGCTGCCCTCTCTGCCTTACCCACTTGACATGCTTCTCATTGAATGATCAGATAGTTCTCCTGATATGACCCCGCTTGACGGTTTTCTGTATGAAAAATGGTAATGCATGAAATTTCTAGTATTCCTTCCAATACCATTTTAGATTCTCTACACAATTTTGTTCAGCGAGATCATTACTATCCGGAGCACCTTATAAATAGCGTTGTTATGGAGATGGAAACTTTGAAAAATAACTATTTTTGTATGATTTATAAATAAATGATTTTCAAAGTTCGATATCTCTAAAACGCTCAAGTTTAGATTAATGCTATACGAATTTTGTTTAGAATTTCGAAATGGTTTCAAATATGGAATAATATATAGGGTGTTCCATTGAAGAAAAAGCAAGTTTGTTTTAAATAAGTAATTGTGGAGGCTTTCACTTCGTGATGCATTTTGATATTTCAAAATAAATAAACAATTAACTTTGTTGGTATCACTTCTTATTTACACTTGTAAAACTAAGTGATACTAACAAAGTTAATTGCTTATTTATTTCAAGTTTGTTTTGTTTTGTCTTTTTGACTGATGCTGTATACTTAATTTGTCTTTATTGTAAAAGTTTTTAAAAAATCCTAAAACTTTTGTATCGTTATTTTTTGCTAGCTCTCTTACTTTAGAAGATAACCGACCGTTTCCATACATATCAGCGACCCTGTATATACAGGGTGAAAAGTTTAACTGGAATAAAATTCATAATTTCGATATAAGCGATTTTTACAAAAAAATCCAGAAACACTATTTATTTCTTGAATATTTTCAAAGTCCACGTGATAAAATGAAAACCAAATTTATAACTTAAATATTATTTAATGCAAATAATGGTCAAAATGGGCACCGTTTCTTTTTTGGTAAAGTGCAAATCAATGAAAACATGCATCTCTACCTAAGGTCGTCGATGTCGCAATGTATTAGGCATAAAATATGGCAATTCACACCAGAAATGTTAAAGATGCATGTTGATTTGCACTTTGCCAAGAAAGAAACGGTGCCCATTTTGAACATTTGTTCCATTAAATAATATTCAAGTTATAAATTTGGTTTTCATTTTTATAGTTGGTTGTATTCCTTTCGAAGAGATCTTTCAAACAAGGTATCACTTGACATAACTTTCCATTTGAAGCACTTCCGGGAACAGATAAACAAACTGCATATACATAGAAATGAGGGCAAGAAAAAACAATACATTAAATAATAGAATAAAAATTGCCTATATCGAAGTTATGAATTTTATTCCAGTTAAAGTTTTCACCCTGTATATTAAGTAGTATAGCACTTAACGAGCAGCCCTGTCTCACCCCCTCCCACGTCCTAAAATTACTTGATATCTTTCCCGACCCTGGCGCTTTCCCTCTCTTCAGCTCTTCGAACGCTTTCCACTTCCTCCTCTTTGAAGGCTACCACCACTCCCATTCCTCCATACCCCTCTCTCCCTTACACTTCTCAGCATACTTCTCCAGCTCCACCTCTACCTGCCTATTCCTTCCCTCGGTCTTAAGTATCCTCCGTATTTGTGTCTTGTTTTTACATGTTCTTAGCTCCTCCATCCTCTTTTCAACCCCGCTCTTTTTTTTTCTTTTGTCACACCCTAGAGTGAATTTTCTTTTCCCTGCTTTCGCCTCTGTACCCATTCCTTGTTCTCCTCACCTCCGACATCGCCTTTCTGCACTCTCTATCAAACCACTCGCTCTTTACTAACCCCTTCACCTTCCTCCTACCACAACTCACTATGGCTTCCTCCAACTCTTCCATTGACCCAACTTCCTCCCACTTAATCTCCTTCAGTTTCTCTCTCATCTTTCCCCGCTCTCCAGTCTCTCCTCTTCCCGATCTATTCCTTCCTCTCTCCTTGTCTCAGACCTTATTTCTACCGTTAGTGGCCAATGGTCTGATCCCTTCGTATCCTCCGCCTGCATCCTCTTCACTGTTCCCCTATCACACCCCTTCACCGCCATGTAATCAATCACCGATCCTCCCTTCGGCCCTACATATGTTATCCACCCGTTCCAATCCTCTTCCGCAGTATCGTTTAATATCTCCCATCCTTCTTCTATCGCCCACTCTTGCATTCTCCTACCCTCTACGTTTATATATTTATCCTGAGATTTTCTCTTAATCTCTTCCCCCTCTTCGTTTATCCCTCCCCCTAATTCTCATAACATCGCATTGAAGTCTTCCCCTACCCCTCACTTTCCTACTCCTCCCGTTTTACCTTTTCCTTCCCTGTCCACACCTCACCCAGCCCAGTGCCATCTTTGATGCGCGTTCAAACAAAACTGAGTCAACTAATCACAAAACTGTCACAAAAGTTTTTTAGCACTGAATCTAATCTTTTGAACGCCATCTAGTGGAACCCGATAGCACCTATACAACGCGAGATTTAGATAACTAAAGCTATCTATTGGAAACATAATGGATTTCTTTTTTACTACACCTTAAATATTTGACATTTAAAAATAAAGGTACTCGTAGCTTTCATTGTATTCTATTGGAGTCATTTAGTTCCTAAATCAATCATATCCTACAACGTATTTTTAGGAAAGGTAATAAACATTAAACATAAACAATGTTGAACACATAAATTTTGAATTTGATTATGAATTATGAATTTTGACACAATAACTTTATTTTACTCATACTTTGTATACTTTCTTTTTAAGTAATATTATTTTGTTTTAAAAAAGATTAGAAATATTACTTACCAATTTTTTTTAATCAGTTTTTAAGTAACCGACTATGACTTCAAGTTTTGATAGATTCGCAAAGTTGGAGAAAATGAAGTAAACAATAATGAGTCTTATTAAGACTATACAACACATAACTTGTTAAAACAACTACTTCCCTTGAAATAACATATCGGATATTAAAATACACAAAAGCAATTTGCGTGTTAGAAATAGCACAACTATCAAATTAACACAAGTTTTAATGTATTTATTTCTGTCAAATTAACTTTCGAATATTTTAGTTTATCTTGAAAAGTTTTTGAGAGAATTTGGTAAAAAATAATGCATTGTTAGTAACATTTGATATTATTATTAAAATGTCGAACGTTTTACTACCACCATACCTTTATACTATTGAATTAATGTTGATCGACTACATAATAAAAAAACAATTTAAAAATATTAGTTCGATTTTTGATAATCATTGGTATTGTACTTTAATAAATTCATTAAGGCATTTTACAACTAAAGATTGAATCTTCACGTCTACAAAGTCTAAATGAATCAACAACTTTTGTGAATGTATCATGCACATCCAAGAAGATTTATTGTTTGCCGATTTTGTGAGCAAATTTATTTTTAATTATAAAAACCAATTTCACTTTGTTAATAGGCAAAACTATCGCATTTGTGGCTCGAAAAATTTAACAGAAAGCAAAGCCCAGAAAATCTTTTTTCTTTGAAGATAACTTTATTTTTCCTCATGAGGTGGTGTCGCTGTCCCTGCACTGCGGTCTCCGTGGTCCTTTTGTGCGCCTCTGGATGTTTTACTCCTTGTGTACTCCTGTGTCTTCTATGAAGTCCAGGAGTTTCTGCCAGGGGATGCTCTTTAGGTCTTGAGGATAACTTAGGTTATACAGTATCGTTAAATGACGAATACAATCGTGCTATCATAATTCAGTTACTTGTGTAGAAAATATTAGACTATTTTTTTACATAAGTAAATGAATTATGATAGCATGATGCTGGATGTTTTAGTCCCTGTGTACCCTTGTCTCTTCTATGAAGTCCAGCAGTTTTTGCCTGGGGATGCTCTTTAGCTCTTGAAGATATCTTAGGTTATATAGTATCGTTAAATGACGAATGCAATCGTGCTGTGATAATTCAGTTACTTGTGTAGAAAATATTAGACTTGTCGGCATGTGGTATAGATGGTGTAATGCATCTACCGCCTGCGAAACTGACGATTTTGACCAAGGTTGCTCCTGACCGTATTGTTTAATCGCTTAGTGGCCAAAATTGGCCGCCATAGTCTACTTATTTAATACGTTTAAACTTTATTTTATAGGGGAATTTAAATATAAATAATTTATAGATTTTTGCTAATAACATAGCGAAATATTGAAGCCCCAATTAGACGCTTTATAAATGATATATCAATACATTTACAAGAGAAAGTTATTCCAATTTTTTAATAAAAAGTAAGCATGATCAAGCTATGATGGCCATTTACAAGATATTTTATTTCATACATAATTTCCATAATCTATATATATTCACTTCCATTCAAATTGCAACAGCCAGAATTTGTTGATCGATTTTATTGAAATTTTCGTAAAACATTTATTTTTATGAATCAATAATTAAAATTTGAAACAGTTAAAATATAATGCCACGATTTATAATAGTGCATTATAAATCGGGGTGGAACAACTCATTATGGAAAAGACTTTTAACTTTTTCAAATTTTAATTATTTAGACCTCATGATAGACTTGCTATCAATCAAGTGATCTATAGCTGCCTATGGTATATCGTTCCAAGCTTCTCGAATCCGTAGCCAGGGATGGTATAAGTTATTTGGTAAATTACCCAGTCGCCTACGGATCGCATCCCACACATGTTCAATGGGCGACAAATCAAGCGACTGAGCAGGCCATGGGTTGACAGCAATGTTAGTTCCTCCCAGAAAACGTGTTGTAGCCCTTGTCGTAAGAGGACGCGCGTTATCCAGCTCCTCATGATATGGAAGCGCAACGGGTTCTGGCACATCGGCAATAGAACCAGCTGCGTTTAGGTTGTCGTCAATGAAGACAAAGGGTGATCTGCTACCATAACATATTGCTCTCCAAATCACTACTCCTTGCGTGGAGGCCGTGTTGTGT
Organism: Ontholestes murinus; assembly: GCA_963969525.1. Classification (NCBI taxonomy): domain Eukaryota; kingdom Metazoa; phylum Arthropoda; class Insecta; order Coleoptera; family Staphylinidae; genus Ontholestes; species Ontholestes murinus. Next base: position 25,580,862 of record OZ018389.1, read on the forward strand.
TACGTAAAAAAATATTGGATTTTTAGGTTCTCCGCGCATCTGTCTGACCATCCTACGACCATTGGGCAAAATCGGGACTTACTAAACACAGTTGAATACCATCCTTGCGCTCAATGCGCTCTTTCGTTGCTCCATTCTAGCATGCGTAGACTGTGAAGTGATGTAAAAGGAATACATAAAAATAGACGATATAATCGTAACCCATAAGACCTTATCCGACATTGACATTCTGGGTCCTACACCTCTCATCCAATTATTTACAACCGATAGAGTTATTAAAAATCTGTCCCTTGTGGTCAAAAGTCTTAAGCGACGTTTTTAGCAATTTGTAGTCCTCCTGAGACATACAGGCCCAAGGCAACGTTGTTGAACCCCTTCCTCGGACCATTTGGACCATCATCTCAATACCGTTGTTACATTTTGGTTTACATGAGATCAATTTCTCTCATACCAATAATATGTCCACGTTCAAAATCAGTTCATTTGAAAAAATGTTGATGTTGACGTACTCTTGGCATTGTTTTCGATTTCAAAAGAAAATCATGAACAAACAATTTGCAAAAATGGCATACACTGACTGGTTTATTGCTTCAAATTTATTGTTACTTAGTTAGCGTAAAGAAAAAACCAAAACAAAACAACAAAGTACTAGGTAGATTTTATACAATTTTAATCATCAATTTGTGGGATGGAAATGAATTAAAATCATTCAATAAATTCTAGGTGTTGCATTGTTATAGAAGTCTTATATATATATATATATATATATATATATATATATATATATATATATATATATATATATATATATAAGATAAAAATGTATTTTAATTTTTGACATCCCAACATATGTTTGCATTGCAAATGTGAACAAATATATCAGGTCTATATTTTAGACATTCGTCTGGGTTGTTGTTTACCTATTTGAGCATTTCTATTGTAATATTCTCTTTACCTCTTATCTGCGGGTTCTTTGCAATTTAAATTCTATTCAATGTATTGTTATTTGTTTAATTTATTCGTCTTCACTTTCTGAAAATTTTCTTCTTTGTTTACTGTTGGTTGCTCAAAATATTCTCCTAAACTTTCCACTCTATTATTATATTACATTATTATCTACTCCTTTTTATTTTGGATGTCCCTTTGTATTGAGGACTTTTGATCTTATTTTTTGACTGTATTGTAGAATAGTTTTCTTGTATTTTCTTTGTATTTTTCACTTTTTTAGTCTTAACTTAATATATTGTTAAATTTCTTATTATTTTTATTGCTTATCCTTCATCATTTCACTAATTTTATTTTCTCTTTCTTCTTTATTAGTTTGCTAGTTTCAATCTCTTAGAATTTTACTGTTATTTAACACCATCCGTAGTCCGTTTATGATAGCTCCACATACTTCGTTCTCTTTTTATTATTCTTCTTTTTTTGCTTTGAAATACATTTCTGTTATATTTTTCTATGAAATTTTATATTACCTTTAGTGATCCTTTGAACATAGAGCTCCATTTTATCCTCCAAAGAGTTTATTTCAAATATAGAGTATGTTTTTGTTTCCCTTTTATATTGTATCTTTTCTCTATTTTTTTGTACAATGTCATTTTGGTAAAGACTTAATTGAAAAAAACAAATAAAAACATTTAAAAAAAGGGTCATTACCTAAAAACAAACAAACACAAAAAATATTTTAGGAAGAATTTGGCCAGTTTAAATAAAATAATCGAAGAATGCACTTACTTAATGTATGTTTTTTTATTGCCGAAGGTAATTATCTTTAAAGGCTGATTTTTATTTGCTTTTAGAATGTGTAGATAATTGTAATAGTATTTTTTCTGATTGTACATTAATTTTTAGTTTTACGATTTCTTTTTGCTTATTAAGCCATTTTAGTATTTAAGGTCATTTGAGAATACTATTTAAGAATTCAGCTTTTTGTATAAATGATATTATCTTAAATTAAATATAAAATTGCATTTTGTTGTTGCTCCCACATCTACAATATACACATGCAGGCAAAGGATTGCTCAACAAAGTTAAGGGTGGTAATGTTTACTTAGGAACTTTAAACGGACTTATTTTGTGGCTATAGTGTCAACATTTATAAGGCCATTATTAAATCTATTGGTCGAAACTGTCACCAAATAAATATCAACACAGTTCCTGATTTCAATATGTATCACAATGTAACGGCTTTCACTATCAATCATATATATAATTGGTAAAAAACAAAACGATTTCATAACTTTCAACTTTCCTTCAATTAAACTGGCACTTATTTTTTTCGCATTTTTTATTAAATACAAAGACGTTTTATTTGCTTTTAAGAACATTATTTACGCACTACTTACCACAAGGGTACATGCATGGCCACCTTTATGAACACAAAGAAATCATTTCTACAAAGACTACCTGCTACGCAGGTAAGATACGTCCGTTTCAAATATTTGTGATGTTTCACAAATTTGTGAATCATTTACAAACGCTTTTATTTATATATTCATTCATTTATTAATATTTAAACAAAGTATTATTTTTTATCATAAAAGCATTTATTTTCGCTATAAATAATATAATACATGACGTTATGAAATATTTATTTAATACAGTTATCTTTTAGGTGTTAACTAACCAGGAAATATTCGACTTATAATAAGGCAGTTATTTACATAATGTCTAAAGGTTATAAGCATGCATAAATAATTTACTTAATTTTGACAAAGCAAACATTCAATAATTTTGAGTATTATGTTCTAGTAATAATAGTATTACATAATAAAATATAAAATACTTGATATTATTTCGCGTTTGAAATCGTAATTATGTGGTAATAAAAATTAAATGGAACTTCGTTTCATGAATACATCTTCATTAAATTAATACGTTATATATTTACATTTTCCGATTTTTATTTAATAAAATAATCCGCACGTCCATTACAATCAACCGACGTTATTTGTTATTACCACGTCATCCCCTTGTCGTAATCCAACAGTATTTCCAAACGCAGTTCTCATCAAACGAATCCGAATTTCGAATACGCCAAATCCACCGTTATGTTCTGTAATAAATATTTTATGACCATTGCGAATATAAGGATGCCAATGCAGAAATTAATGAAGACGTCATAGGCGCCCGTTAGCAAGCAATTCCGTTCCCGCATCTGCGATTATAATAGCAATTAGGTTATGTAAATGTTTAAAATATTCTCGACTTACCTTGCTCGTTGAAACGAGTTCAGTGGATGTATTATTTACTGGACGTACCGTTTCACTCTGTGTACAGATGGTAAATGCAATTATTTCAGCGACGCTACCGAAATAAATCGATGCGCACGCCCCTCCTGGATATTTTTAGTCGGTGAATGGCGGTTTTCAGGAGAAAACGATTTGCATAGAAGTGTTATCATGAAATTTTATGATAAGGCGAGAATATTCCACGGTAAAATACGTGTTTTCATACAATAAATATAAAAATAGAATTTTAAATACTTACTAATACTGACAGAATCAATTCAATTTTATTAACAAAAATTGCTAACTAGATTTGAAATTTTCTTAATCTTTATATATTTTCTGATTATCTGTTCTATTATTTAAAAAACAAAAAGTATACTTTCTTAATGAGCACTTAAATATATTATTATTTTTTTCATAAATTTTCTAAAACTACTATTCAAAAACTATAGATGTTATAAACGATAATTTAATTCTAGATAGAACAAAGCATTATTATTGTTGTTATTTAATTAAAAAGTATATATAATGATTTCTGGGTTAATTTGCCGACAACAATTCGCTAATTGAAAACTCAGGGATTATCAAATCGTTAAAAAGTTGATCAATTCTAAAATTAATGTCTGACAAAATGTTTATTACAAGAGGTTTGCGACCCTTACAGCCGTACTAATCGCGAATTTACCTGAGATAGAGGATTAATCCTCGGATCGGGCTAAAACGCGTCCAATAGTTGGTATATTCCCGGATTAATTCTACAAATAATCTTAGATACGACAATAAATAGCGATTAATCTAGGATTTTAGAATCCGAGATTAAATGATCTCTTTCTATTAGTACGGCTGTTAGTTAATCAATTAATTATGATATTATGATAGGAAATTCAAAAATATTTATACCCAAAAGTAAAATCTCAATGAGAAACTAATTTTCAGTCCGTTAACCTACTATGGATTGATTGTTTTTAAAAACAACAGCCCTTTAGTACAGATTAAATTTCAGTAATACACTTAAAAGATTTTTCTTCTTTCATTCCACTTTATTAATTTCAATGGAGGAGCAAGAAGAAACTACCATTCACACTTCTAAATTCACTTATAACAAATTCAGTTCGAAAATTTTATTATGTAGTCGCTGCTTTATCTTTAGAGGTAGCATTTGAAGTCAGTGACCTTTTGGTCAAGTCACCGCAATCTCTTCCTTGTGAAACATTAAAGGCAGAGATCGTTAAACGGACTATATTGTCCCAAAAGGTATTAAGCGATCAAACACCTTCATAACTTTTACGAAAACTTCCACAGTTGCATGGCACAACACTCACTGATGATAACTTCCTTTGAGAAATTTTTCTCGGCCGCGTGCATTTTGATATGCAAAAAATTTTAATCTCAGAAAAATCCATACCAATGCCCAACTTAGCTGAAATGGCGGACCAAATCTTAGGAATTTCTTCACCTACTACAATTTGTTCAGTTTCTTCAACATTAAAATTTAATACATCGAAAAGCTCTTGTGAATCAGATATTATACTACTTCAAAATCAGGTTTCAGAATTAACAAAAAATTTAAAATTGTAAACGAACTCTATAGGCCAATGTTCATCAATTCCTTCTATGAACAGAAGCACACATTTATCAAATCTACATATACAAGGTCATTACCATCAAAACAAATTTTGCTGGTTACATTATATTTTCAAAAATAATGGACCGTGTGAGTAGGAAAACGAACAACAGCGGGCGGATTTCTCCAGGTTGATTATTTTTCATTCGTGATACTAATTCTGAGATAAAATTTTTAGTTGACACGGGCGCCCAGGTTAACATTTTACCAGTGAATAAATTCTTTAACAAACAAATAAAAATTTTCATTAACCATAGTTAGCGGTAATTTAATACCGACATGTAGTTCTTCCCAATTAACAGTACAAATCGGTCTAGACGTTACATTCAAATAAAATTTTTGTACTTACTAATGTAAATGATTCAATTCTAGGCACTGACTTTCTTAGAAATTTCAACATTATTCTTGATATCGCTAATGAACTCTTTTTTAGGAACGCACACACCTATTAGATCATTTAATTTTCAAACTGCAAAAAACGAGTTTAACAAATTGTTGCAACAAGGTTTTGTGAGGCATTCATCTAGCTCACTGGCATACCCATTACATCCTGCTTCTAAAGCAGACGGTTCTTGACGTTCTAGATCACACCGTTAGTGGTTCACGAATTAAACCTCTTTAATCTAAAGTTGATGCATTTTTTTTCTGCAACGCACTGATCTAAAAGAATTACAGTGTTTTCTTGGGATGGTCAATTTCTACAATAGATTAATTGAATCATGCTCAAGTATTTTAACATCACTCAACCAGCTTGCTACTACAACAGTCTGGTCTCAATCCGCTCTAATTTACGGCAGTCAAAGCTGTATAGGCTAACTGTGCTATACTCGCTCTACAAGACCCTCTTGCGGAGTTAAGCATTATGGTAGACGCATCCGATTCGACTGTAGGCACGGTCTTGCAGCAAAAGGATATTTCTAGAGAGATTCGACCGCTCGCTTTGTTTTTAAAATCTTTTTCGTCAACACAACGTAAATGTAGTACTTTTGGTGATGAATTGATCACAGTTAGAATATTCAAATATTACCTTGAAGTTCGCGAATTTCTAATCTTTATAAGCCTTTGATTTCTAATATATATTCATACCTTCATCGTGCAATTCACCACTGACATCAGACTCGTTGCTGATAGTCGAAATTAACTCTTTTGAAATTTCCAACCTTGCTAAATGACACTACATCACTCAAACATTTTTATTTGGGGGGCGGGGGCGTGATGGCCACAAGTGACCAACAGTACCCCTATAAAACAGGACACCATCGGAACTATGACATGACTTCGCCTGGTTCGTAGCTTAATGCCGGCCTAGCAGCCTTCGAAGATGGAGCTCCCTATCACTGTTACCGCCAGATGCGAAATTCGCGCTGTGATACGTTTTTTAAGTGCAAAATGGATTTCACCTATTGACATTCACCGTCAGTTAATCGAAGTTTATGGGGAAACTCATAGAGAGAGGGAGATTTTACAATGTAAGACAGTGTTTTACATTTCTGCCAGCACGTCGCATTATTTCTCATCAGCATAGGGAACCATATTTTACGCTTCCCCCTCGTATTTCTCAGGAAATCCTCATTTTTCAACGACTTTTGTCAATTTTGAATTTTATCGATTATAGCGTCGTCTGTCATGAATACAAAAACAAATTCAGATAAAACTTTCTTATTTTTCCCGGAGTATTCAAATCCATACAAAAAAATGGGGGTTCCTAGTTAACTTTTCTATTTCTCACCCCCTACCCCCTAGGGGGTTGAGGGTAGTGGGTCGAAATTCGTATCATTAGATGTCCCCCCTCCGAGGCGAACAAATTTTAATTATAATTTTTTTTTATTCGATGTGTAGTTGTCGAGATATTTCAATGTCTTCACTTAAAAATTGAACACCCTGTATATAAACATACAAAACACATATTAAAAAAATATTACAAAAAGAAAAACTATGCGCCGGTGTGGTCCATCAGCCAACGCTACTTTCTGTCCAGTAGATTCCTGGCCCACCACATCCCACGAATCCTACAACGCTAACGTGGCCGGCACCATAGTCTCTGGGGAGAGGTCCACCTCCAGGAAGTCCTGCAGCTCGCTGCGCACAATTATCCAGTGAGGGCACTGGAAGAAGGTGTGGAAAGAATTATCGGTCGGGGCATCGCAGAGGAGACAACGAGCATCCTCAGTCTTGCCTATCCTCATAAGATAGCCTGGGAACAGCTATGCCCGGTAAGCAGTTGTGTCAGGTGGTAGGACCGTGCACCCTACCTGTTCACGGCTCGATTGAGGGGATTAATCGGCGGTTTCAGGCCCCCTTCTCGCCTGGTTCCCATCATAGCTGGCTTGGAGTCGCTGAGCTGCCTCAATTTTGGCCTTGCGTTTGCTGGTGCCATGCTTGCTGGCCTGGTACGACTCCTGACGCGCCTGCACTAGTAGGTCTGGAGGCGCTGATGAAGCCAAGACTTCGACGGCCTTGGTGGAAATTGTCCTGTAGCCCCTTGCTATTCTCAGGACTCCAGGTCTCATGGCACTCCAGAGATCGTCCACATTCCTCAAATATAAGCAATTCATTCCGATAGGTTTCACCTATTTTCTTAGACGTAACTCTTTTTAAAAAACGCCAATACATTTCTACAATTTTGAGTTCTAACATTTTAGTTCGTGAAAAGACTAACGTATCTCGGCATTCAAGCAACGAAACGTCTCATAACATCTCTTTATGTATGGCACTACATTACTCAGCTTGTTAAATCTTGTTTAAAGTAGCAACAAATTAAAACTTGCCATCACACTAGATCACCAACATCATCAGCCCTTTGCCCATTTGTAACAATTTCGTATACCTTTTAGTTTGTATTGACAGATTTACATGTTGGCCAGAAGTCCGACCCCTGTCGAAATTACCACAGATTCCGCCTTAAAAGCGTTTTTAAATTGTTAAACGATTTTATATTTTCAACTTTTCTACACAAAATTACTCTTTCAGGCTAAAATTTTATCGATAACCTAAAAGTCAAGATGAGGACGCTTAGTCCCACTGTAACTCGCCACACCACTCGCAAATTATATGTGCCCAAAGATGCTTACACGTATTTAAAATCATTAGTCGAAATTCAAAATTTTTGTTCGGGGTACGGATGTCGGTAGTTCTGGCGAACTACGTGACGTCGTGGATCGTCGAGTGGAACCATCCAGGGGTCCACTCCCTGATAACGTCGCGGAATCCCGTCGATCGGCTGGTCGGTGGAACTTCGGCGTTTTCTCGAGCGTTGGAGGCAGAGGCGATACGGCTGGAGGTAGCGTAGTGGCTGGCAGGTGACTGTGGCGATGCGGATCGACGGCCGAGTATCGTGGCGCGGTGGCTAGCACGTCGCTGTGGTGATGCGGATCGACGGCCTCGGACTTCCTCCACCATCAGAGGTTTGTCTTGGTGATCGCAGAACTATGGTGAAGTCTGCCGAGACTGTGCGGTGGATTCGATAGGGCAAACTATGGTGAGTCTGCCGTTTCTGTTACCCGTTGAGATAGGTCAACGATGGCATGCAGGCCTTTTTAACTACTGCTTGTGACCGTTCCATCGGCTTTGTGGTTGGAACGCCCTCTGTTGGCAGGCGCTTTAATCGTGCATGCTACGCGCGCCGCTATTATTTCGTCGCCCTCTGTTGGCGTCGCGTCCTACTCGCGAACCCGGACTCCCACAATTATTTTTATCGGAATAGGGTATCGACTTGTTGAATTGAAAAAAATGGAGAATATACATTAATCCCAATAAATTCTGTCTCTTCATCCTTTTTCGACTTTCATCTACATCTCCATTTGGCATTACCACACATAACAAACGTATCATACCATCAATAACGTGTAAATATATTGGAATTACTTTTGATCATAAACTTTCCTTCCAACCCTCAATAATAAACAAGGTATATCTATAAATACAGCAGAACAATTTACAAAATAATCTGTCGGACTATGCTGCAACCCTTATCCTAAACCCTTGTCCTCCCATTCTAAGAAACTTAGAGGTGAGTAATTAATCAGCCCTTATAAGCAAACTAAGGCACCCAAAATAATCTCTTCCACACCAAAGACCCCAAGTAATTCCGATTGAAGAACACCTGGTAGACCTTGCCACTAACGCTGATATCCAAGACAGAATACACCTATGTTTACCGCTTAATCCTTAACAAATTCCTTGACTTAAACACTCCTCTCCTACAATCTTCGAAAGCCAAAAAAATAATAAAACTACCATATGAATTATAATACTGAAACAAAAATTAATAACGAAAAAATTGTAGAATATAAACAATAATTTTCAAAATCTCTCTACTGCCCTCAACTCGCTACAACTAGCATTAAACTTCCTACAAAACTAAAAAGTTTCCTACAAAATCCAAACTCTTTATTCACTTTATTCTTAATACTAATTTTAAAACTATTTACAAAAAAAGGAAATAAAGTGTGTTTTCTAGTGGGAGGGGCGAAATGTACAAAGGCGCAAACTTCACTGCACTCGGTGAGGGTATTTTCAGGTACCCGATTCGGAACCCTCGGAAGCGCGGCCCTAAAAACTTTCACAGCACATCCTTTTGGATTTGTGCATTTCCAAGAAGCAAATAAAAAACTTTAACTTTGTTTGTATAACACTGACTTTATTTAGTGACTGTAGTTTCGACAATTTTAACTTGTCATTATCAAACTAGACACTTCTGAATAATGTCAGTGTTATACAAATAAAGTTGAAAGTTTTTTATTTGTGAAGAATAATGTATAACGAAGTAGAAGCCTCCACCGTTAACAGTTTTATTTCCAAGAAGGTCGATGCCAAATGCTGAATGCCCCTAATAAACCGCGTATCCTCTCTGCGGGGGTTTCAGCTGCATCCCTCCAATATCCACTGCTTCTTTGTAACTGTCCAAACCGGCCCAATGGTTATAAAATAGAAATCGGTCATATAGACGATAATTTAATGCATAAATTATCGTTAAAACCGCACGAAGGCATTTCAACAAAAACCGCGGCCAACATTTACAAACGAATTGGCGGTCCAATCCTTTTCACTCGATGCCGTCCTTTCACTCTGTATCATACCCAAGTGGCAGAAAGATCCGCACTCCGAACCCTTACCAAAATTAATGGATGAAGTGATAATGTGAGTTAAAATATTATGTTTTGTATTTTTTTTTTTGATCTGGTTATATTTTTGCGTAAACAGTACAAGTAGATATGCCGCTTAAAGAATTTTTTTAGAAAATTCATCACTTATGTATAGAAAGTATTTATTAATAAGGATAACAGTTATCATAGAACATAGGAGTTGTTTAAAAAGATTATGTAGAGGATTTTAGATGAAGTTCTTACGGCAAATAGGTCGCTAACTTGGATATTTTGGATAGTGGAATTGCAGAAGTTCGAGAAAAGGACATTACCATAGTTTCAGTTTCTAAATAGTTTTTTCCTGGATGTAGTTTTTGTTTTCTTGTAAACTTTGTGTTTTTACGTTGTTTGTGAAATGGAAATATTATGTGGAGAATTGTTGTTACGGTGATAGGGAATTAGGAGCTGAGATTTGGGGGGATTCATTTTAATTAAACGCTTATTTTACTCATAACTGATATAACATACTAAATAACAGGCCTTAAATAAAGTCTCAGCGGTTTTTCGCCACGAGTCGGTTCTGATACCTTATCTCGAGCAATACTCACCCGATTGTCTCTAACAAACATACACACAAGCTGTCGCAAAATAGCGGAGGAACTAAGCATGAATCAAAGGGCAGTTTGGAATCATTTGAAGAGAGCAGGCTATAAAAAGAAGATCAATGTTTGGACACCACGTGAATTAACGGAGAGAAATTCAATTGACCGAATTACCAACAGTGATATGTTGTTGAAACGAAACGAAATTGACTATTTTTGAAACGAATGATTACTGGTGATGAAAAATGGGTGAAATACGAAAACATCTAACGCAAGAGATCGTGGTCAAAGGCTGGCGACCCTCCACAAACAACTTCCCGAATTGATGACAAAAAAGCTTCTTTTGAGTGTTTGGTGGGGATGGAAGGGAATTGTCTATTATGAGCTATTGCAACCTGGCGAAACTATCAATTTGGTCCTGTACTGTGCACAACTCGACCGTTTGAATGAAGTAATCAAAGAAAAGAGACCAGAATTGGCCAACAGAAAGGGAGTTGTCTTTCATCATGACAATGCACGGCCACACACATATTTGATGACTCGGAACAAATTCACGGAACTTGGTTGGGAAGGTTTAATGCATCCATCGTACAGCCCGAACCTTGCACCATCTGACTATCATATGTTTCGATCTCTGCAAAACTCCCTTAATGGTAAGATTGGCCAACCGAAGCGCCGCTGAAGAAAATCACTTGGCCAAGTTTTTCGCCGATAGACCACAGGATTTTTACACCAATGGAATTATGAAATTGCCAGATAAATGGCAAAGGTCAAAGATAATAATGGTCAATATGTACTTCAGTGAACTTGATTTTCAAAAAATATATATTGTTCAAATATGTATGAAAAAATCGTGGTCCTTCCGCCATGTGCCATTTGTGTGTCACTCTAAAGCACCATTAATTGTATTCCAATGGTGAATGGTACCGGTCACCCATCCAACTACTGACCCGAACCAACGTTGCTGCACGTCAGTTCGGGGCCGTAACCGAATGCGCCACCACCGACGTGTGAAAATAATAATATGAAATGATGAAACAAAAATATTCATTATAACCTATCAGATTATTTCACACAAATAATATTATTTAATGTCAATTGCTAAGAAGAAATATGTAAGACGAGCATAACATTTTTGACAGTCAAGATAACTACAATAATATTGGAAATGCGTTTGTATACTTATAATGTTTGGATTATTTGAAATTTAAATTAGATAGGTGTACTTAAAAATCCTCATTATATAAATTACAAACAAAAGTTTATTATACCTTATCTAAAACTATTTTTAAATTTATGAATATTCATTTTAACCTATCAGATCATTTCGCACAGATAGTAATGTTTAATGTCAATTATTAAGCGGAAATATGTAAAACAGATATAATATGCCAGACAGTAAGGATAAGAAGAATAAACAATTTAAAACAGTTTTTATCCATATTTATTTCCATTTTACATGGAACAATTTTAATTACAGATATTTCTCCACATCACTTATGAAAATATTGAAAAGCAATGGTACAAGAACTAATCCTTCGGGAACACCGCTGGTTGAAATATAGTCCCTAGATTTAGAACCACGTAGTTCAATATAGTTAAAGCGTGAGGTTAAATAGAACTTCAATAATTCCATTAGATTAGAACTTAGGCCAAAACTATGCAGTAAAATAACCTGATCGAACGCCTTGGCAATATCTGTCTATACTTATATTGGGTTAGCAACTAAATTTTGGTAATCGCTCATATACAGCTTGCTTTATTTTTATAAATGACTTGTGTTAGTGGTGTTCTTTGCTACATATCATTCGATATTAGTCACTGAGGTTTCTTTAGAAGCAGGTGTTACGTAATTATTATGTTACTGTTAGTTATGAGACATTTTTAAAATGGACAGAAGAAACGAACTTTTCGACTTATTTTACTTTTTTATTTCTGTAAGAAGGCTGCTCATGCTCACAAAAAGATATATGAAGTTTATAATTATTGCTTAACGTAGCGTTCGTGCCAGAATTGGTTTAAAAATTCCGATCTGGAGATTTTTCTCTTAAAGATAGAAAAACGTTTTAAACCCTTGGGCTTGTTAAAAAATTCGATATTTGGGTACCGGATAAATTGAAAGAGGTCCACTTAACACAGCGGATTAACATTTGCGATATGCACCTTATACGTAATGAAATCGATCCCTTTCTGGAAAGAATCATCACTGGAGACGAAAAATGGGTAATAACAAACCAAACAAAGCACACCGAAAGCTGAATTGCATCAGAAAAAATGTTGTCAATCTGGTGAGATTACAATTCACAAAACTAGATGCTGCAAGCAAAGGAAAACGGCCAGAATTGGTAAATCGCAAAGGAGTAGTGTTCCACCATGACAACGTGAGACCTCACACATCTTTAGCCACTCGTTGAAAAATACTGGAGCTTGATTGGGAAGTATTGTTACAAACCCCATATAGTCCTGATCTCGTACCATCGGATTACCATTTATTCCGCAGTTTGATTTTTTTTAATTGTAAAACTTTTACAAATGACGAAGACCTTAAATTTCACTTGCCTCAGTTTTTGCTGCAAAGGACCAGAAATTCTACGAGCGCGGAATTAAGTTGCAAGATAGATAGCGAAGTGTCATTGATCAAAATTTACAATATTTGGTTGATTAAACATTATTTTTTTGTATTAAAAAACACTTTTATTTCATAAGCAAGACCCGAAATTACTTAATTGCCAAGCCAATAATATCGATTTGAACTCTGCCTCAGCAACTGTATCTACGAAACAAAATAGGTCACTAGTTTTTTATTTACCTGGAACAAGGCCATGTTGATTGAGAAGCTACTACCTTAAATAACAATTATTCAAAAAGTTTTGAAAACTCTTATTATTTCTTTTCCAGATTTGTTCACGAACAATTCTGGAGCGTTTCCAATATGCTGGGAAAGTCTTTTTTAAAATAATTAAATTGAAAACATGGAGTCATAAGGGCGACATGGAAGTCTTTCACCAGGAGAGCATAAATAAAATCCGGACCATATGTAAGACGAGTTTTTGATGCTCTTTATCACTGATATTAAATCAACTTCTCAGAAATGAGCTAACGGGGAAGTAGGTGCTTTCAGATGTATATTTAATTGAGTTAATTCACGATCCTGGTCTATTATTTCTTCACTTGTATATGTAGAGCGAATAGCAGCAAGAACGACTCTACCATGCAAGAAAATAATTGTGTTTACACTTCGTTTGTTTCATAATTACAATATAAACTAGTGAAATAAATAGGTGTTGATTAAATTGTTCCAATATATTAAAAAACTGTTTACATGAGAACCTAATTTAAGAAATAGTTCATTGTCAACTAGAATATATATAGCTAAATTTTCTTTTCTTTTAAAACAATTACCTAAATTGGAAACATTCCCCCAAAAACACTTAAATTTAGTTTTAACTTTGATAATGATCCGCAAGGACCGAAACACGTGACAGTTATCTGAAAATAAAGTAATGGAATATAACAAGAGTTTTACTTCTCCTAATTTGAATCTTCTAAATATATTAAACTTGTTCAAGAAAATAATCTACAAAGGACTTAAACAGAACAAAAAATACCTAAAAAAAGAAAAAAAAGGTATGATATATCTGAAATAAAATATTTAGCTACAATTGTTTTTAACTTTCGCTTTCATATACAGTGCTGTCTATTATAAGAAGATAAAATCCAATATCAGTAAATTCTAAGAAAAAGTCGAATTTAATCCGCTTCAGTAATTACATGGCATTTCTTTCTTTGGTTTCTTCGTGTAAAGATAGTATGTCTAATAAATCCTCCAACTTCATTGAAGATTATGTTATTACTGGGTTGATATTGATTCACCTTACTAGAGAATTATAAATTATGATGTCTTACAACAATCATGTATAACAAAGGTTCAAAATTTTCTAAAATATTTGATGTATAATTTTAATGTAGCCTTAGTGATGGATAATGATATTTTAAAGCATACAGGGTCTATTATGAAAGTAATACGCATTATATTATTGTGACGCGACTATCGCTAGCAGCGGGGTAAAACGGATCGGGAAATGTGTTTCAATACCAGTCGCCAGTTTACTCCGAGCAATCTGAGTGGAAAGATATGCCTTGGCGTGATGTATGTTTTTTGACTTTGTAAATAGCGATACGCAATCAAGTTTTATGTGCTCAACGCAGCAATATATTAGTAGATCATTTGATTTGTCGGATAGATAGTAAGAAACCCGTTATTACTGCTAAAGCAACAGCTTAAATAACGTCGACAGGCACAACAATGGATAGCATGCCTTTGGCAAAATACCTAGACCAAAGAACACAGAATGTCTTAAGAAGGGTTAAAAAATCACGATCATCACTACATAATGATCCTGATTTTTAAACCCTTCTTAAGACATTCTATGCAATACCTACCAAGATGTAGATAAGTTTAATGCCAATTATTCTTAAATTTATTCAATGAATGTTAATAAGCCTCCCAACTACCTGTTATTTTTTTAGAAGACGCACAATCATTTCTAACTCATCTGTCGTTTGGATTTTAAGTTGTAACCAATCGATTTCCTTCCTATATGAAGGTTTCTCAAATTTTTGCTCTTTAATAGAGCAGTCTTATCATCTCTAGGTCAAACTTATATAATTGTTAGTCTGGTCTAAAAGCTTTTTTGACAAATCTTGTGTGTATTAGCAAGAGTAATTTCTAACCCATATATTATATTGCATTCAAAAAGGTGGAACCACAAACTCTTTTAGTAATAGTGTGTGTTCTTTCGGTCCGGTTACTGTATGGCTTTAGTATCATAACGCATGAGTATCCATATAATACCTTAGTCAATTTACCAGTCGCCTTACTTCCTCTAGGGGAGGATGGTTAAGGTCATTTAAAAGTAAGAGGTTGAGATTTCTGTTTTTCTTTGTAGCACAGATGCTACCATTAATTAGATATAGCATATGTAGTATATTAACTTGTGATTGTCCTCTTATCTATTAACATACTGCTAGTACAAAAATTACAAACCAAATTTTATTTCCTCGAATCATAAGTGCTACCAGCTTTACAATAACTTTGTAAGTATGTAAGTCTGCTGCTTCTATCCCTGGTTCTAATATAATAACTGAATAAGGGCTTTATGTTTCATTTCCAGCACTAGTACCCGAGAAGAAATGCCGCTACTTATTGAATTGATGTGTTTATTTTAATGTATTTTTTTACATAATTCAGATGAAACCAAGTTACCTACGATTACGACCATGATATTAGATCTGATGATTTAGAGGGTTAGCAAATACAAATTTGACATAGTAATATTAATGCCTTTTATCATTAGAATTGAGACTTATTAATTAAATGAGAATTAAACTTTAATATGCCAAAGGGAATTAAATAGAGGTTGGATGTTATAAAAATACGCGCCATTTAAAACTAGCCAACAATAAGGATCGATATATTTATTGCTGATAGAACTAAAAAAATCGTTCATTAAAAAAATTAGTTATCTAGCGATAGGGAAAGTGCAGCATTGTTAATCCCCTTTGTTATCGGGATATAATTAATGGCACAGTTGAGTCACGGGACAATCTTTTAAATTTACACGCTCATTTGCTACTACAGATGATTTTTCATTTCTTACGTTTATAATGCACAAATGAAATATTTCTATTATAGACTAGATGGATATAATGTAATTCTAACTATTAAATTTATAAATTAAATATTGATTTACGAGTGCCATTATTAAATTTATGGTTATAGCGTTGACGATATATTTAAATCAACGGTTATATTAATTATATTAGTAGTTAATTTAATTATGATTTAGTATAAAAACACACTATTTGCAAAATTTACAAAATCTTTAAAATATTTGAAAATATATTTTATATAACTTCTTCAATTTCAAAAATTAACAAATAATAAAATAATTTAAAAAATTAAATTATTATAATTTTACTATAATTATTATATACTTTTTATATTAATATAGTAATGTCAAGAAATGCAAAAATATTCTATTAATAATAATTTATTTTGAGGTCGCGGTTTTGTACATACTTGTATATACTTGTACGTCATGTAAACAACGTGTATAATCTAATAAAAAACAAGGCTGAATAAAATGGCCCTGTTTACAAATCCTGTACGCAAAAGGAGGTTAATTTAATGATTCATTCTTAGGATTTAAAATAATACTATTAACACATGTTTATACAGCTTTATATAAAACTAAAAGTAATAAATCAGTTACAAATCATATAAAAATATGATATTGAATGATAACAATAAGAAAGAAAAAATTTAAACATAACGTTTTAAATTAATTCATTTATCAGTTTATTTTTAACAATTAAAGATACCTCATTAAATTAAAGCTTAATTTATTATGTTCTGTTTAAATTAAATGAAATAACTCTAATTCTAATAAATGATCAAAACGATACACTTTTATACTAGCAATAAAAACGTTATTTTATAGGACTATCAAATTTCTTAATTCATCGTGTAAAAAAACTTTTAAGTATAGGGTCCGCCAATAAGGGCGCGTGAATTTTAAAATTGAATAAAACAAGTTGTGTGTGAGGTAGAAACGAAATTTATTTTTCATTCGAAAGGGTATTCGACCCCATTAAGTATGGAAGATAACATCGTTCAAATGACCACCGCGGCTCCGTTTGGTAGCCCGGATCCGGGAGGTCCAATTTTCGATGACTCTGGAGCACATATCGGCCTCAATTTGAGCGATGGCGTTGCGTATGTTAACTTTGAGGTCATCGGTGTTTAGAGGCTTGTTGGCGTAGACCAGCGACTTGAGATAGCCCCAGAGAAAAAAGTCTAAAGGCGTTAAATCGCACGATCTCGGTGGCCAGTTGATATCGCCTCCGCGCGAGATGACCATGTCCGGAAATCGCTCGTGCAGAATGTCCATTGTGGCATGGGCTGTGTGGCACGTGGCGCCTTTCTGCTGAAACCACATGTCGTCCGTGTCCATATCATCCAGTTTAGGCCAAAAGAAGTTGGTTATCATCGACCTGTAGCGCTCCCCATTGACGTTTATGGCTGCCCCAGCTTCGTTCTCAAAAAAGTACGGACCGATGATGCCGCCAGCCCAAAATCCACACCAAACAGTGACTTTCTGGGGATGCATTGCCACTTGGTGGACCTCGTGTGGGTTGTTCTCATTCCAAATGCGGCAATTTTGCTTGTTGACATACCCGTTCATCCAGAAATGAGCCTTGTCGCTGAAGATGATTTTTCGGCCAAAATGGGGGTCTGCTTCCAACTGCTCCAGAGCCCAGTCAGCGAACGCCCGACGCTGTCTGTGGTCGTTTATCTTGAGCTCCTGGGTCAATTGGATTTTGTACGGGTGCAGACCCAAATCCAGATGCAAAATTCTGCGAGTTGATGTCTCCGAAAGGCCAAGTTCCTGTGCACGACAAAAAATGGACTGCCTCGGGTTCTCGCGCACACTCTCACGGACAGCAGCGATATTTTCGTTCGATCGGGCGTTTCGTCGACGTGTCAGTGTCAGTAGAACCAGTCGACTCGAATTTGCCCACCAATCGACGGATAGTCGACTCTACAGGCCGATCATCGCGATCGTAAAATGGGCGAAGTGCGCGGAACGTTGCTCGAACTGATGACCCATTTTCGTAAAACAATTTAATAATTTGCACGTGCTGCTGCTGCCATGGTGATTTGGGGTTATATACTGAACAAATGACAGCAACTTTGACAGCTCTATCTCGAACAACATGGCCGCACCCTTCCGGCAAACTTCGCGCGTCTCTATTGGCGGACCCTTTATATTTCAATCTCTGTAATTGATAATCAAATCCAGAACATAAAAATAAAAAGGGCAAAAATGTGTTGATTATTTAGATACATTAAAATTTCAAAAATTATATGTAGTGTGCCACAAAGGGAGACGCAATGGAGTGTAAAAATCCAAGGAACAGACTGGAGCCTCTATTAAGAAAGCTTAAGAGTGGGAAACGACGATCTCTACCTCAACATCCAGACCACAGAAGAGCTAGAAACAGCATTATAAAAGCATATGAATCCAGTTGATCTCCCTCCAGAAGCGTGCCCTCATGGAACAAGGATTTAGGTCTGGAATGCCTATAGACAGGCAATAAAGAGTTGTGAAAATCGAAAAGGAAAACATAGAGAACACCAACAGCCAGGCTTCACAAATTCCTATCAAAATACCACTCCAACAGCATCGGGCTAATAAAAACCTAATGGGAGTTGTGCAGATGGGCTCAAGGAAAGTCGCCTCAGTGATTGTTACAGACGCACTTCCCAAGCTCAAAGTTTGTGGACTCCCACGGAAACACTGCTCAACCAATGGAGGCAAGCATATTCCTGCCTACTAAAGAAAGCAAAAGGAAGGGTGGTAAACTCATTACCAAAGAAAATATTGAATTGACAGTTAATAGCTTTAAACCCTTCAAATAACCAAACCCAGATGACACTTTCCCTGCACTGCTGCCGGGTTAGATATAATAGCTCCCGCCTAGCTTACGATAGGCTATATTCCAATGGGAATGGAAAGCCACCCGATGAGTCCGAATCCTACCGCCCAATTAGATTTACCTCATTTCTCTTAAAAGTCATGGAGAAAATTATACACAATGATATAACGAGCAGTGTTCTAAAGACAAATCCGCTCCATAAGCAGCTCGCTTATCAACCTGGCAAATCCACTGGGTATGGACTTCATAGCCTCACTTTTGAATAAATCGACTATTTTATTGAACTTAACGTTTATTTAACCGTTTTGTATACAAAGATAACGGATGGCCAATTCCAGGTCCCGTCGAAGCTCGTGTATCTCTTCTGCAGGAATCTTAAACGCGGGTCGCTGGACCTCTGGAGCTGCCCGGTTGAGCACTACATCTCGGTCGGTGGCTTGGTCTGGATCTCCAAGGTACTCTTCAGTGTCGTCATCTGCAGTCTTCACTGGTGCGATGCTAATCTGGCCCTTCCTTTTCTCTCCATCGATCGTAGTGTGTTCGTCAAAAGTTATGTACCTCGAAACCTTCATCTTCTTATTCACTAGATCAAATAGTCGGTAGTTGTCGAAAAAAAAAAATAATAAAATGTCAAAATGACATAATAGGCATTGTCTAAAATATCCCACAAAAGGGTAAATATGAAGCATATTTGCTTATAAATAATTTAAAAGAAACTCCGAAAATGGCAAAGGTTAATGACTTGTCCACTGGGTTTGAGTGGAAGACCATTGGTTAACAGTGAACTCCGCCCGTGACTCCTGTGTCCTAAATTATTTGTATTTTTTATATGAAATGTACGTATATCGTGTATTGTTTGTAAGTTTTTTTAAATTTTGTAAGCAGGAGAAGCGAAGCTAATAAAGAATAAAGAATTTTTCGTATATCCAACAAATATGAGTTTGCTGGATGTGTCATCCTGCTTGGTACTTTGGCTGTCAAGAATATGCATGAATGCGGTGCAGGCCTTCTTCAGGTCTGACAATGTCGGCTTCCATGAAAATCTCGTACGGCGTCGTAGTCCCCTTCTCGCTCGTCGGAGTCCGGTTGAGAACGTAAACAGTCGTGTTTACCGCTTCGCCCCAGAGGTACTGGCACTCTCCATGACTGTGCTCATTTCCCTCCCTATGCGGCCGTTCCTTTGCAGCGTGTAAGGAGGAATGTTCTCTAGGATTATACCTTCCTTCTTCAAGTAGCTCTGCTAATTTTCATTGATGTACTCGCGATCATTTTCACAGTGCAAAGCCTTGACCTTGCAACCGTGCTGCTTCTCCACCATTTGCACATACTCTTTCAGACGAGCCAGGCTCGGCCCTGTACGACATATGAGCAGATGCTGCGCTGATGTACTAATAATCTTTGTCATAATCGCCGCGTCACTGACAGCCTCATTCCTACAATTTCTTTGCACATTTTCCACATTCCACAATGTGTTGCAGATAGATGGAATCAAGCTTACCAATTATTTGATGAGATGACTCACAATTTTCAATCAAGATGATCTGCAAGTAGTCCAAGGCAGATGTTAGGATAAATATCGCCGTTGCTTCGGTCTTAGTCAAGGCCTTCTGTGGATTCCCGTCAGCTGCCGTTTTCTGCTTCACTCCATAAACGATGTCGTAGAGTCCTTTTGCCCGGAGCGCATAATTCATTTGGAACCGCCATTAGCTGTAGTTGCTGTCATCAAACTTGTTTAGGCTGTTCAAGTAACTTTTCAGTTATTGTGACATTGCTTCAGTGACACGCGAGCGACTCAAGAGTCCAAGATCCAAAATCCGATTCACAGACTGTGATCGGCCACAACTAGTCAAGTTCACCCACTTCACACTTTTCCTGGGTTAATAACCTTTTCAATAATTTTATCGAACTAAACGTTTATCTAAGTACAATTCCAGCGGGATCGTCGTATCTCCCTCATCATGTAGGTGCCGCCAACGTCGAAGCAATTCAAATAACTCAATACTCACAACAGGCATAGAAGCTTCGCTACAGCTCAGGGAGATTGGATTAGGTATTTTCGTGGATATTGACAACACAACACAACCTTCAAAACCGTGGAATAAGGGGCCATCAAGAAGGATATTGACATACCCACAATAAGATGGATCAAGGCCGTACTCGAAAACCGTAAGATCACCGCAGGTATAGGGAGCGAATCAGAAACGGTAACCACAGCAAAAGGGTGCCCGCCCCTGGTATGGTGTATCGTGAAGGAAAACCTCCTGGCGACCTTAGTCGGCAAGGGTTATTGTAAGTATGCCGACGACATAGCAATTGTCATAAGGGGTATATATGACATCATAGCGTCCCTAGCCCAAGAAACCCTCAATACCATAGTAAAATGATAGGAAGACTTCAATGTCAATCCTGATAAAACTGCGGTAGTAATAATCGTAGGATACTGAATATCAAGTCTCCCAAAGTAAAAGGACAACAAATTGCCCTGTCCGATCAGGTGAAATAGGAAACTTAATTGAAACCTTGAAACTAGCGGCACTACGAATATGCCGCAGGCTCTTTGGCCACTCATGAGGATTGAAACGTAAAATTATGCACACTAGTATGGTGGGTCACATAAAATAGTCTCATAATACATAAGTAAAAATAAGTCAGAAATGGCCAAAATATTAGCTAAAATGGCTAAAATGTACTGCTGGTATGGATACCACCAATATGGGTTTGAGTGGAAGAACACTACGTGAACTCCGCCCGCATGTTCCCTGCTCGAAATTGTTAAGTGGTTTGTAAATTTATATTAATTGTTAGAATATTTTTGTTAAGTGGACATGTAAAGAAAGATCAATAAATCAATAATCAAGCAACGACACAAAAGAAGCTTCAACCCTTCAGAGAATGGCCTGTGTTGGTTATGCTATATTTACCATCCCCTTTGTAGCAATGGAAACATTACTAACGTCAGACGTAATGTCGATTTTCTATCGCGCTTTGAAGTAATTATTGATAGTCGCCAAAACAGCCTGAAATTTATATTAATTGTTAGAATATTTTTGTTAAGTGGACATGTAAAGAAAAATCAATAAACCAATAATCAAGCAACGACACAAAAGAAGCTTCAACCCTTCAGAGAATGGCCTGTGTTGGTTATGCTATGCTTACCATCCCCTTTGTAGCAATGGAAACTTTACTACCGTCAGACGTAATGTCGATCAAATTTGATTTTCTATCGCGCTTTGAAGTAATTATTGATAGTCGCCAAAACAGCCTGAACCGAATCAAAAAACGAAATCATAACTCTGCAATCTGGTATACAGATGCATCAAAAACGGAAGTGGCATATATGGGCCTAAATCAGTTTCTCTCGAACAAGGCCCATGAGTCTTACAGGCAGAAATAATAGCCTTGAAAAGATGTGCCCAAGTTTGTGAGTAAAAGGGCTACAAAAGGGCACAAATCTGTCTGATCGCAGACAGTCAGGTTGCCCTTAATAACCTCAATTCTAAAACTACTTGGAACTGTAAACAAGCTCTGAACCAATTGGCCAAGGGCAACAAGCTCACTCTGTGTGCCTACCGGGTCACGTAAGTATAATAGTATAGCTAACGAACATGGCGATGTACTTGCCAGGAAAGGAGATGCGGCTATTATGATCGGACAAAAGCCTATATATGGGCTATCAAAAGCACATAGGAAGAGTGTGGTAAAAGAGTGGGAAAAATGTGCAAAACAAAACTTTACCAAGGAAATTAATTTATTAGGAACATACTAGTAGTAGGGTACTAGTACAGAAAAAACTAACCAGGTCGCCAAACGACACCGTCTAATCTAAGTTAATGCCTTTCAAATTTAAAAAAAAAACATTATTATATTACATATAGCTTGTTTTAATAATTATCTGCCCACGATTATTAATAAAACCCTTTTCTTACAGCAGTGTAGCTTTTTCTAAACCCTGTTCCTACGAATCCTAATTCCCATGTCAATCACTTCTTTTGTGTCACTTTTACATACTGATTTATTTATTTATTATTTATTATTATTCTTTGGATAACCTGTTAACAAAAAACACGAATAGATACATACATAAAAAATACAATAAATTTTGAGCACAGGAATCGCAGGCGGACTTCATTCTTCAGAATGTTCTTCCAGTCAGACCCTGATGGAATGTTCCATATATTCCCGAATTTCTTCGGATTGTTTCTACAACTGTAGATGTTAGTTATTTTAATTCATACTTAATATATTAAGCATTTTGCTTAAAATTTGTAAAATGTGTGTAAATATTTGATTAATGTCAACATGAAGTGTTTTCTATTACAAAACCTTCTTCTACCTAAATGTACAACCACCAAAAAAATGTGATTATTAGTTAATTAAAAACTTAAATCATGTATCAACTGTAACTTCACGACCACAGCATATTATAAGTATCTTCATAATAATAATAATCATCTTTATTTAGCAATTTGCTATACAATAACATAGATATAATATAATAATACTTTTTATCATATTAAACGTTCTGAAAGAATTTATCTGCCTTGAGGGCAGGCTTAATAGTACATTGATGAATAATACCTTACATATTTTCTTCCTTAATCTATATTCACTTACTATCTTGGATTTTGAAAAACATTGATTGCATCGTGAATTTGCTTATTTTAATATTATTTTTTAAATTTTACCAAAACAATCAGATTACTTACTCGAACTGTTCCTATAGATATCATAGTAATTGTATCCATATTTACTCATTTTGATGAAACTACTATTCTACTGTTTGTTATATACCTATATTTACTATAGTAAATATTTAATAAAATAATTTTAAAGTAGATAAAAACGCATGCGCACAATTTGGAAATTAATGAGGCTCTCAAAATGTTTTCATGTTAAAGAGTTTATTATTGTTGTTTCAAATTGCATTTTAATTAAAGAACCTAAGCTAATATAGCAATAAATTAATTTTTATTATTGACATCATACAGTGTTTGAATGCATATATTTATAATCGAAATAAAGGCAACAAAACAATTAATAAAATTGTTTGAGAGCCACTCATTTATTTATTCGCACCAAAAAATAATTTATCTTGTCTATGATTATGTGACACTTATCCAAAAAACCTAATTAAAGCAAAAAACACAAAATAATAATACTCACAACTGTCAAATTAATAATAAGCATTCAAAGTTTATATTTTAAATATGAATTGATACATACAAAATGTAAAAGTGATATAGATTAAATTTAACCTATCAAAATGAAGAAACAACAATATATACGAAATGCAATGATTTGTGAACTTGCTGCCTTTAAACACTATTAAAATTTACTACTATAACCTCCTTTAGTCAAGTGTAGGATTGCCCCTAAATTGTAATAAAAGTATCCACTCTAATTACAAAAGGAGAAAAATTCAACATTTAACATCATTATAGCAAGCAGTGAATTAATATGGAAGTCAATCCTCTCAGTATAATTCTAGTAAAATCCGACAGCAAAGGAGACAGGTTACTCTTTAGATACCCGTATCACGTGCAAGAACCCACTGAACCTGCCAGTACCAAACGGAAAAATCCATACACACTGCCAGTAATCGAGGACTTATTGCTAACATTACCGCAACCTAACACCAACATAAACAAAGGTTCTTTGACCGGATTCACAGACGAAGTTCTCTCCTCCTTGTTCGCAGTAAAACCAGAACTGTGCAATCGGAAGTTTGAATTGAAAGTGAATGATGTGAGGTTTGTCAGTCATCCGACGCTAATTCAATTAAGAAACAAGAAACAGGATGAATCTGGGTGTTTACTCATTAATGTAGTTTTTGCATTGCAAGCTCTGGCTTCACATTCAGTGGGTATGTTAGTGTTTATATTTTAAATTATTGAAGAATTGTACATATAATCAAGCCACTGCCTCATATGGCTCTATATTGTAAGAATCGGACATACGTTCCGTCTTTCGTTTCATTCTATACTGATCATCCTAGGATGATAATAGAACGAGAAATAAGACCCTCAGTCGATTATATTTTATTATTGTGTCAGTTGCCGTGCATATCTGAGTAAGTTATTTATTTTTCATTATATTTATTTTAGTAAACGTTTTTATTTATGTTTAAAATCAATTTTATAATAAAGCTGTACTGAAGAGATTGAAATATCGAAACATGTGTCTACAGATGGTTATAAAATTGAGTATTGAATTATTTAATTGCTTTTGCTAATTTATTTTTAATTACATCAACCTAAATTCATTTCTTTTTCCAAATTACCATAGTATAGTCACTCACAAACTATTTTAACGTACATTCAATCAATTTTAGTTCATTTTACAGAAAGAAATACGTTCAAACTAGTGTTGCTTTGATAGCCTTGCTATTTTGTAACACGCAAATTACTTTTGTATTATTCAATGTCTGTCGAAGTATTAGCTAGAGAAGTAGTTGTTTCAAAAGTGATTTGTTCTTGTAGTCTTAATAAGACTCATTTGTTGTAGATTTTACGAATATATTTTTGTGTTTTTTCTATTTAATAGAACGAGATAGATATCAATTGCTATACAGTTCTTAGTATCAAAATAAATGAGTCTGTCAGCTCTCGAAGGCTCGACTATAGTATAAGAATGTATGATAAAGTAGATGTTCCTTATTAATTAATTGATATTACAACTAAATTAATAACCATGAACTCTGCCTTTAAAATCTAGGCTTTCAAAGTGATTTAATATTTATATATGTGTTATTGTGTTATTTGTAATATATCTTGTAAAGTAAATAAAGTAATCATTTATTTCTGTTAATCACTACCAATTTTATTGTAGAAATAAATCAATTTAAGGATTTAAGTAAACACTTTGTTTTTACCACAATATATTTAAAAAAAATTGTGAAATTGTTTTCTAAAATATACCATCAAGTAAACACCTACAATAAGAAATTAATTTAGTGTTAAAAAATTAATAAATAATTTTTTTTGAGTATAACATATAAAACCATCTCACTCTCAATTACAGTGAGCTGTTATCACGACTTAAGTAAAAGGATGGGAATCTTGTTAGAACATGAGGAACGCAGATGTGGGTACATAAATGAAGAGACACAAATCATGATGACTGCTCATGACGACAGTTGTGCTCTCAATCAAGAAGCGGTCTTTCAGACCATCCTTGAAAAGTGTATATTGGCGAAGAATATTAAGAAAATGTATGAGGACCTGAGTTCGACTGGGTTGGTTTGTATAAGGATTAACAAATGGATACCATTGAGTTTCTGCTTACCACAAAAGGTGCATCAGTGGCATTTGAGGGGAAAACTTGTCGAGCCAGAGGACATAGACAGGTACATTTGAAATCACACTCCCTAATACTTTTTTTAAATCAATTTTACCGATTTCTTCAGATTACCATTCTTACACTTTTTTTGCAATGCAACTTAAAAATATTTTTTTATTAACCTAGTTAATAAATGCTTTACTATATCATACTTTAACATATTTTAAAGTAAACTGTTTTTTAATGCAAATACATATATAATTGGATTGGTTAAATTAAAGAAATTTTATATACTTTATTAAAGTTAATCGTTCATTTTTAGATGTATTAAGTCTTTACGCCCATACCACAGTCTACTACTATTGTGCCCTGTAAACACAATGAATGATTTTATATCATTAGATGGATCACCTTCATTAATTAGGATGTTGACACAATACTCACCTTTGAAAAATTTGCAAACATTAGCAGCTGATGCAGATTTAACACTTTCACACGTGAGTAAAATATAATCAAAAAAATTATTTATTAAATTAATTAAAACAAACGTTTTTATTATTTTTAACTATAAAATCTATTCAATTTGCCTGAATTTTTTATGTTACAGGTTTTTGATTTGACTGCACATTTAGTATATTGGGCAAAAGCAACAGTGATATACCCAATCTGCTCAACAAATAAATATGTAATAGCACCAGAAGCTCCTCTGCATCTTAACTCACCATTGATTGACAAATTTAGCGATGCTTTTCCTAACACAAACCTCATCAGAGTGATAAGTGATTTCTCCCTACCAACATCACTGGGGCAGAAATGCAACCCATTGTACCATCCATCACAACAATCACAACTAGTGCCCATGATCATATGGATGCTACAAAATCATTTACTACTCCAATTACATACGTATATCCAATTCATGGCAACTGACCAAGTTCCATCATCACCTATGTAAGTATACTTGTAGTGATGTTTTGTTTTCCCTTGTTGTGTTAACAATGCTTTTAACAGTTTTTCATACTAAACAATTGTAGAGATTATGTTTCACCATCCATACAAATATCTAAAAACATACCTATAAGTAGTAACATAGTGAATCCAATTAAATCTCGCACAGAATCGGAAAGTGGTACGTCAACAATTTCAGAAGGTTTCGAGTCCAAAGGGGACAGTGATTCTAAGATGTAAGGATTATTGATTTGGATTGATTCTAATTCTAAAATGCATGCATTAATTTTATTGTTATTGTATTAACTATTTCAGTGAATATTTTCAATATTTAGGTCTGGTTTCTAGGTTGGAAAATATGAGTTTTAATTCTGTGGATGATGAAAAGGGAGATTATCAGGAAGAGTTATTGCTGGACTTTTCTGATGAGGAGCGAAATGTGATTTTTAAGGTAACAAATAATCTATTGCATTTTTCATCTTGATGTATTAATTTCTATGTAACAGGTTTCTTCATCAAATAATGTGGAAGATTTAAAATTATTTGCCAGACTGTGTAGGAAAAACTATTTTCAAGGAAATCATCACATCGAAGAAATAATGTATCTTGAAAATCTTAGAAGAAGCCAGTTGTTGCAATTATTGGATAAGTTCAGAGATGTGTTAATTACATATGAAACAGAAGATCCCACTATTGCAATGTTTTCAAGATAGGTTTTAATTTATTATAAAATTAAGCATTTTGCTTGATTCATATTATTCACATGTAAAATAAAAATATTTGTTAATATATTGTTAAACCATTCCTCATTCATTTAACATGTATCCTGCAAAAGATAAATTGGAATGTGAAAATAAAAGACGATTTATAAAAGGAATATACCAATAATCAATCTTTCTGATAGTTTATTCAGAAATATACATGAAGTTAATAAATGAAAAATTTCAAAATTCAGATCTAAGCTAAAAGTAAGTAGTTTACAGTAAGACGTTATTAAAAAATATATACAAATTTACAATCTAATTTGGCAATTTTTCTTAGAACCACGACGAGAGCACATAATTAATAATTAAACGTAACCGTGTGTCGCTCTCCTCGGAACGCGCGAAAATGAAATAACCATAATATATTTAATTCTTATAATCACAATTATTTTTAAGTAGGCTATATTTACAGGTACTAATACTATTATTTACATAAATTGTACATAATGAAGATATTATGCAAATTATATATGAAATGAGATATTCGTAGCTGCGCGATTTTTGGAAGTATTTATGCGCGTGTTGTAATACATAGAGAGAGAAATTGGCAACATATAAATAACATTAGGATGACATCTGGGCCTGAAATGATTCACGTCTTTGTTGTTTCTTTTTTCGGCAATCCGGACAATACCACTGACCTTTCGGCGGCACCATGATTCCGACGCATTCGAAATGAAACCATTCGATTGCGCAATCGTCGGAATCGCATCCAATCATTTCTGATACTTCATCGTACGGACACCTACAGTAACAATACAGTGCAGGTTGTTCTTTTGGCTTCACTGCTTCACCACCACCCTCATCATCACTGGAAGAACTGTTTGAGTCAGACCCTGAATCCTGCTCTTGGGGAACAACCACAGGTGTCGGAGGAGGAGGAGGTTTAACTGGTTTTAACTTTGGCGTAGCCCGTTTTGTAAATGGCAACCTCAATGGCTGCACCTTCATTTCACCAGGTTTTGATGACATTCTTATCGATATCGGTTCTACTGTTGGCGTTGAGGGAGCTGCTTTTATCGTCAAAGGGGGGACAATTAGTGGCGATTTTGGAGTTGGTAAATCAATCTGAAACATAAAAAGATATTATGTACAATTTATATCATACTAATACAGCTTTTATTTTACCTTTCTCATTTTAAGTGTCTGTTGTAAAGGCGTCAATTTTTCACCCTCTTCATCACTCGAGTAACCATAAAATTTATTTGGCACTCTTCGCCTTTTTGAGGCCCTCGTATTCGAGTCTGATTCACTAATCAGACCAGTGGAAGGTAAATTCATTCCTGGAGTAAAACTAGTTATCGTTGGACTGTATACAGGTGTTGATATGGGAGAATTTTTAGGCAAAACAAGTGTCAATGGATTCACCACAGGGTAATTATTACTCAAATTGTTAACTTCTCTAGCCTCCATATCGTGCTTTGAGCTCTTTCGCTTCTTTTTCTTTTTGGATTTTGACTTTTTTTTAGGTTTCACTTCTTCCAATAAACTAGGTGTTGAAGGCCGACTGTCTATCATGGAACCATTTATGTAAGGTCCAATTCCAGCCATTTGTAAAAGTTTTTCCCTCTTTTCTGCTATCAACTTACTAGCCAATTTTTGGGGTTGTTTATCATAGAAGTCTTCATCTGTATCTGACTCTGTTGTATCTAAATCAGATTCTTGTATGGGAGTCTCTAATGGAATAATTGGTTGAGGGATATTATTGTCGGCAGGCACCGCTTCTACGTCAACTGTTGTGTTTTCTGTTTCTTTTTTGGTTTTCTTTTGCCGTCTTCTCTCTCTACGTACTTGTTGCCTTCTTCGACCTAAATTTTAATATTTATTTAACTATAGATATACATAAATTTTACCTTATTGACTGTTTACAGTTTTTACATTTAATATATAAAAGTGGGTTTATATTTTAATTTCGCAAAATATCTTCGTAACAAATAATATTAAATGTGTCATAAAACATTTATGCAAAAGTAGTTTTCAAAACGAATGTTTATACGACGTAATTCTGTATTTCTTCAGCAATTTCTGGTAAAATTGTACTAAATAGATTTTTAGATTCTGTGTATTAAATCATTTTAGAACAAAATTATAAAGTAATTTTATTATTGAGTTTTTTTTACTTTGCTCGAAACCATTTCCATTACTAATATTTACTTGCTTGAATTGAAAGTTAATCATATTTAAATAAGTAATATAAAAATATTTACCTTCTTCACTAGAGCTATCAGACTCGGAACTATCAGATGATGAACTAGAACTGGAACTGGCAGAACTACATGAACAATTTGAACCACATGTACAACTAGAAGAATCACTGTTTGAGCTTGAATCACTCGAATCCTTATTATTCTGTTTATGATTAGGCACATTGTTATTTGTCTTCTCCTCTTGTTTCTGTTCACCAGCATTGCAATAATCGTGGTCAGCACTCATGTCCTGCTGTTGCTGACTAGTTGGTAGTCCTTCCTCTTCTTTCAGCGTATCCATGGTTGGCGCACAGTAATCATGATCTCGTAGGGCAACCTCCTGAGTGAGTGGAGGTTCAATGTCGGTCAGAATATCTGGCTGTTCAATTTCTTGCTCTGAATCCTTTCCCACGTCTGTGAGTATATCTAACTTTGCTATATTCGCTTGGTAATTTTTGAAATCGTCCCAAATGTTTTCCAAAACAGGAATTGGTTTATCTTCCAATTCCAGCTTCGAATCGGTTGTTTCTTCAGTCTTTAAAATATCAGCTTGTGCTAGTTCTAGGATTGTATTATTAGATTCAGGTTTTAAGGTATCAGGATTTACTTTTTGTATTTCATCCTCTGAATCACTACTGTCACTTTCAGATAAATTGAGCTCAGGTAAATCATATACATCCACCTTTGGTTTTGGTTTTTCCACAGGTTTTTCTTCAATTACAGCCTCTTCTTTAATATTGATGTCTTTCTCATCCTCCTTAATTTCTACTAAATAAAAAACAATAATTATTTTTTAACACATCTTTACTTATATAATAATAATAATATTATGATTTTATGACTTCCTTTTAATGAATTAATTAAAAATTAATCAAAAATAAATGGAAATTTATCAAATACACCAAATTAGAATACTAAAAATTAATATAATATATTTAAATAATATAGATCTCTATATTCATATAGACCACATTGAATTTTTTTTTTGTGGATTTAAGTCATACATTTTGATATTGTTATATTTTTATTGCATTAGAGTTAAGTAAGAAAATTAGCAAATTATGAAAATAATAAACTAACCTGGTTTTTCTTTAGCAACTTCAGCAACTATCTTATTTTCTTCCTCCTTTTTCACCTCTTCAACTGGTTGCCGATGCTTAAATTCATGCTTTGCCAATAATTTCTTTGAAATAAATTTCTCCTCACAACCTTCCTCATTGCAAGAATGAGGAAACACCTCCAAGTGCAGCCGCTTGTGCACCATGAGACTCACAGCCCTAGTAAATGAGAGATTACATTCCTCACAAGTAAAGCTCCCTGGTGGTATGCAGAAATGGTACACATGTGGCCACTTTTTCTGCAAACACTTTTTACACATCACACTCTCTGTCCCGTGTTTCCAATATAAATGTTTCGTAATATCCGGTTTGTTTCTGTACGCGATGCCACATCGATAACACAAATGGTGCAATTTGTGCTTCCATACATGATTAGATAGGCGGGACTGATCGTGGCACATCTCCAAACACACATCACAGACATGATGCTTTTTTCTCAAATGTACCATCAGTCGAAAGGCTGATGGTAAATCATCACCAACACACAAACAGCACCGGAAATGCACATCATTTTCCAAAGCATATAAACCTGGGCACAAATGACAAATTAATTCACAGTAACTATAAAAACTAGTTTTACACATTATACACAGTAAAATTGCTTTAGCATGTAGTTTCCTATTGTGCAGATAGAGTTCCTTATGTACTGTAGTGCTATACCGACACTGAAAACACTCAAATATATGCGAAAAAGTAATTCCACCTTCTGATGTTGTGCACTCTAAATTAAAAAACACACTTTCTAATTCATCAAGACTTTCCTTAATCCTTGTGTTGAAACTCTCGGGTATCAACTCTTCTGCCGTAATACTTTTCACAATAGCTGAATACCTATGCTCGGCGATCGCATGCAATCCCAATTGTTTTCCGTTCACAGCGATTTTCCGCGCATGATTACAATACAAACACGTGCCGATAGTCGACCTTAAACACTTTTGCAACAATAACTTAATATCAAACTTATCCAAGGGTTGCTCAAGTTCAAGTTCGATAATTGCAATATCTACACCGGCCGTCGGTACCGTAATTTCGTCTTTAACGTCCTCTCGCACATCCTCAACATTTTCATCCTCTAAGTTTTCATTTGTCACTTCCACATCACTATTTTCTTTCTCTATTTCCATAGTCAATTTTTCACTGTCCTCACTTTGGTAATCTTCTTCTTCTTCTTCGCCTTCCGTGAGATTGTATGGTGTCGTTATTTTCGGCAGGCGTAACGTCACCTTAGGAACTTTTCTTACCTCTTCTTCTTCTTCTTCCGCTTCGTCACAATCCACAACGTTTGGTTCATCGGTCTCTGAATGGTCATTCATTTTATTGTCACTGTCCTCGGAAACTGCAAACGTATTGTAGGAATTAGAGTTATAATTAATAATATTTTAGGAATTAGAGTTATAATTTATGTTTTATTGTAATTCTATAATTATGATGATAATAATGAGTATATAATGAATTGTATAGCACATTATTATAACTAAATAAATGTGGTTAAAATAAACTACGAACTTTTGATTCATCTATCACTTGGTGAAACATATTGTAGCGATTGGGTAAATGTGTAATTAATTAATTTCACTTGGTTTTATTTGTTTCACAATTTTATTTATTTCACTTCCCTAACTAGTTTCGATCACACGATCATTCTCAAAAGTGAAATAAATAAAATTGTGAAACAAATAAAACCAAGTGGTTAAAATATCAATTAAATTAAGGATATGAAGAATAGGTCCACTGTATTGCTAAATTTCTGTACTTATGTGAAATATATCAATATCTGAGAGACAACAGTATTAATAACATGTAAATATATTTCAAGAAAAAAAAAATAGAGCAG
Organism: Ontholestes murinus; assembly: GCA_963969525.1. NCBI lineage: Eukaryota > Metazoa > Arthropoda > Insecta > Coleoptera > Staphylinidae > Ontholestes > Ontholestes murinus. Next base: position 25,614,032 of record OZ018389.1, read on the forward strand.
TTAGACTATTTTTGGAGGTAATGTGCTAAAGAAATAATTATTACAAGGATTAAAAAAGCACACAATATATAAGATATTTTGAATATAGTACTTTTAATTTTAACATTAACTTCATTAATCTTTACTGTGCAATATACAGAATACATTTGATATTTGTGGATAATTTTTATTATTATTTTTTTTATTTATAAAAAATAAAGTTGGCATTTAAATTTTCAAGTTCAACAAATGTTTTCTGTACTAAAAACAACATTGATTTTGTTTTGCAATAGACACATTTTATTATAAAACTTGTTGAGATTGTAACATAAAGTTATTGAAGCTATAAACAATAAACACTCTCATAATGTAAATTATCTATACTTCACTAATATGGAAACTAAACACCCTATTCTGTTTTGATGAATGATTTTCTCATTTACCTCGTGGTGAAACATTGTGGAATAATAGGTAATTAATTAAAAACACTTGGTTTGTTTCACTAAATTTAGTGAAACAAACCAAGTGTTTTTAATTAATTACCTATTACCCTATTCTGTCTTCAATATTTGTTAGTGGGTCTCACATAAAATATGTTCCTTTTCTAATTACTATGAATATAAGATTTTAAAAAATATGTAGAATTTTAAAATAACAATTTGGAAAAATCAATATTTTTTACATTTCAGTTATTATTAATTGTTAAAATTTGTCATAGCAATATCTATTAGATAAAATACATTTACTGCCAGACTAAACTTTCTCTCAATAAAAACTCACAGTGTAAAAATCAATATCATTGGTTACTTCTTTTTTTTTTTCTTAAACATGAACATCAATATATATTAAATTAAATTCCCAATTAAATAAATTTTTGTACTATGAATATAAACGTATTCATTATATAAATACATATAAACAAAATGTATTTAAAATTAAAATACTTATCATACATATAATAAGAATATATTTTGAATTATATATTCTAAATTTCAGGCTGGTTTACAATTTATAGATTATTTTATAATTAATTAACTCAGTCTTATATTATAAACTTCCTAGAATCAGTATTTAAAAATTTAAAAAACTCTGATAATATAATTTCTAAAGAATAATCTTCTCAGAATATTAAAAAAATTGCAGTACTCACCATCACTCTTATTATGCACAGCATTTGAGTTAACATTTTCCGGTTCACTTAAATTCATTGCGTTCTCATCTTCATTTTCGAGACCCTTGTCCTCAACACTGTTATCACTGGTTTCTAACACATTCTCATTTTCAATCATGTTCACTTCACTATTCGAGTCACTTTCTTTGCTATTAACACAATCTTCCTCTTGTATTCGTTCCTCCTCCAACCGTTCGACATTCACTTTGCTTTCTGACATCTGTTTATCATCTGTTTTACAGGGCTCTGTGATTTCCGCGACGACAGTTTCCTTAGCTTCGCCTGCATCCGATATATCTTTTGCAGCTATAGCCGGCGCAGCTTCATTTTCTATGCAACCATGATTAATAAAGTTTTCTTGTTCGTTGAACACAGATTGGCAATCACAGCACATAAGGAAACAGGGGTCTTTGTATATATTGAAAAAGTCTGTGATGTTATCGTAGCGTCCCGGCAAACAGTTATGTTTTGAAACAAGATGCAAGGAAAGCTTTTCTGGATGTGGGAACATTCCTAAACAATATAGACAAATAAAGCGTTTGTGGACTTCACGCATGTGCAGAAAGAGATTCCAGTTTTCATAGTACGTGCCACATGCAGAACAGAGGAACACTTTGCGGGTGACACGTATGTTGGTGCTGTTGTTTGAGAGTGGGGCTGTATAGGTGTTTATAGGGGCTACTCCAGTGCAGGTAGAGAGGTGCTCATTTAATATTTGTAAAGATGGGAAGCCAGTAGAATAACATTTCGAGCACTTGAATTGAACGGTGGGTTGTAATCCTAAATACTGAGCGTATTCTCGTAGCTTGGGTTTTCCGTTTTTGCCTCGGAACTTTTTCGCATTAGCTTTGGTGAACTTTCTCACTATTTGTTGTTGGTTATTGTCCTCTTGGGGTTTGTACTGGCTTGATAGTTCGAATATGGATTCCGAGAAGTATGGGTTGGTATGCCTGAACTCCTCAGCTTCAGAGTTTAATTTCGGTTTTTTCTTTAATGGATCAACTCCCTCATCTATTACTAGGGCATCACAGTCTGAGCTGTCCTTCTCATCGTTGTCGGCTGGATTTGAGTCCCCATTCACTTTCAACGGACTAGTTGGTGCACTGTTGTCTGTGTTTGGAAAATTTGCCATGCCGTCGTCATCGGGCTCCCCATTTTTTATCGGTGAAGGAATGACTGCCGATGACGCCAAGTCATCGGGTCCATCTTCCATGCCGACATTTGTATCATATACACAGGATTAATCGATGAGCTAAAAAAACCACAATCATTATTGTAAATATTGATATTTTCATAGAACAATTTATTATTCTATAAATAAGTAAAATATAATAAAATTATTCCAGATTTACTAGATGTTGTCTAAATACAAAGTACAAAATAACTTTGTCAGGACTAAGAATTTGGGGCAAACAAATTTCACATTAATATCTGTATTTTATATTTATTTAATATCTTTATGTTTTCAACTTATTTCTATACACATCATTCTAAATTTTAGTGTCCTTGGCATCTAGGCTCTACTAAAAAATCATTTAACATTACTCGATAATTTCAAACTTGTAAGTATAGCTGAATGATTTTATATATTATTATTAACAATGAGGAGTAGAGAATGCACGAAATCTATTTTGCAAATCTAATTACATCGATAGATTCGAGCATTCAATTTGCGAATGAAAAATTAGTCCAATCGAATATATAACAACCAGTTCAAATAATATATACACGCATTTATCACGTACCTGTTACAAATCATTAAAAACTATAATGAATAATTTAAACTTAAGCTCCAAGGATTATTCTCTAGGTTAGGTTAACTTGTCAAAACGCACATAGGTTATGACTGACAATAACGATCACCTTAATAATCACTATTTTAACGTTTAAACGCGAATTGCTGCGAAACTACGTTCCCGCAAGGGAACAGCGAGGCCATTATTGTTATGGACACTGTCTCGACTCGTCGTCAATAAGGAAGCACAAACACTAATGTTCGACTATTAGCGAGATTACCTTTTCAATCAAAATTCTTCACAGTTGTCGGGCTGAAATAGTAAACGTGTTGAACACACCGCATTTACGAATATATTTGATAAAGTTATATCTCCCCGCCTAAAAGGTTAGTGGAATGGCGCTCCATTTTGGTTATAGCAAACTTCTTTTACAGGTTAGCCAACATTACAAGTAGAACGTGTGATGCGTCCGCGTGGGGCTAAGGCCTGCGTGGGGCCCATCGTTGCATAACGTTACGTAATTTTAAGCAAAAATGTGCAAATGGTAAGAGATAAAAACAACATTTATTTGGAATGGTGTTTTATTATATATCTCTAAAATTACGAATTAGTAAATTGTAATATGTTTATAGTTTAATCAGTTGAAGGAAGTTGTAGTGAATATTGGATAATTTAGTTTCTCATAAATATTTTATTATATTTTAAAAATGACGTGGCTAAAATGCTTTATCAAATGTTTTTATATATATTTTACAGAGGAGTCGAAGTTTTTAAACCATCGCACATTTATGGAAAACCGTGTGCATTATTAGATGTTGCCAAATGCAAAAAAATATTTGTTTTCATCTCAAAACCACGTCATAAACTTATTATATTAATTGTCTTCATTTTTCTTATTTATTTATTAAATGCCGCTTAATAGTTGTAATTTTATAATAAATACGTATCATTGGTGACAATAAATAATTGTTAATTTATAATAAGTTCGATGTGTAGCCATATCATACAAGTAAAGGATAGTGTTGCCAACCTTAAATTCGCCATTTTTATATATAAAAAACCAAAGACGTAATTTTATAATTATAGTTAAAATTAAATAAATAAATAAAAATATTTCGCAAGCAGATTAAAATAAATTAAATTCAAAATTATGTAAAAAAATATACAGAAAATAAGTAATTTTATTGGTATATTGATAAATTAAAATGAAAGTACGTTACAACTATACAGAATATAAAAAATCAATCAAATAAATCTTAAAAATTCTCCTACATTGTCACCAAAAATGTCAATTGTGTAGTAAATTTGATAATACCTTTACTAACATTTTACGCGTATGAACTTAGTGTAGACATGATTCGAGATATCCAAAGTCAATCTCTTGTTTTTTGAACACTCCTTATTTTTAGACAATGTTTAGTTCTTTGCTTTTCTTTGTCATTACCTGACGTATGTCAAATTAAAATTGGTCATTCTGTCAATTTCTTAATATGCAAAATGTTAATCTCAACACAGACTTTACCTTTGCATATGTTCCCTCTAGATTTTAAACTTGCAGCATAGAAAATAAAGGTGACTTCTAGAGTGTATTTAAATTAAGCCAATCTAATCGTTAAATAGGGGGTTTTGATATTAGCAAGTTGAGCTACTGAAATCATAGTCAACTGTAAATAAATAGTGTTATATGAATAAAGCAACTACGTGTTTCATTTTATATTTTGCTAAATAAAGTTTCATCTATTTTTTTTTTTTGTTAGGTTTACCCTATGTTACCCTATGTTCCAAATTCCACTGGTTATTTAATTTACCTAGGATGCTTTAAAAGACAATTTTTTGAATGCTACAAATTATTTTTCACACACATTTAAATGTTTCCTTTAATAATTGGCTTCATTTCTAATAATAAATACCTTAAAGTTGTAGTTTTGTGTTTAAAATTATTATTTATTTATGTATTTTATTTATTATTACAATTTCTTTATGAATTGATTAGTTTAATTAACAAGTAAAAATGTTATTAAATTCAATAAGTATCGTTGGGATGGCCATATGATTGATAAAGTTTGTACCAAAACATATATCCAGCCTCTTTTGGATTATCAATCATCTTAAGTTTCTTACCAATATTGAGGCAAGTAACTTTAGTATCATCGACGGAAGCTTCTGACCAAATAAAACCATCAAGTATGTTATCATTTTCAGAGTTATAAGTAGGATCTCTGTAAAAATAGCCATTAAATTTTGGATTAAAAATAGAGACTAATATTACCCATATTTAGCAAAATTTGTCCATAATCTGATCATATAGTCTTTAACTTTTAAATCATTTTGTGGAAGCTCGCTATCGTTAGTTTGTCTCCACAGAAACGGTATTTCCTCAGCATGTCCAACTCCGTTTATACCTTAAAAATTTACATTTGCTGAAAGTAAATATTCACAACATTAACGAATACTTACCAGTGTCATTTTGATGTTGAAGGCTGGGTGTACCAATATATGTAAACTCGTAACAGTAATTCGGCACACGGTTTCCTACTAATGTCAAATACTGCCTGAAGGGTCTGTTGAACATGCTGTCACTAATAAACTACAGTACAATAATTTGAATTATAATGTTTTGATATGTAATATGAAACGACAAAAAATAATAATTTAAAAATAACATTTTGTAAATTAACAATTAGTCTTATTAAGATTAGCCAATACCATGTCAGATATTGAATTATACAAAACCTATTTGCGTGCTGCAAATAGAAACACTAGTTTAAATGTAATTATTCCTGTCAAATAAACTTCAAGAATTTAAATTTATTAAGTTTTAATATCTAATAGAAACAAAATATATATTTTTGAATACAGATTAATACCAAATAATTAAAATGATATCTTGAATAATTATTCACTGTTATAGTATGTTGTTAATATTTTTATATACATATACAGGGTGTCCCGTTAATTCGGGGAAATGACTGAACCATAGATTCCTGAGGTCAAAATATGACGATTTAAAGTAACTTATCTATATCCAAAAATTTACGATTAAGCCGGAATTTGGCTTCAAAGTTTAAATTTTTTTTTATTTCTTTGTTTATAACAATTGAACGCTTTATTTGATTTGAATGAAATTTATTTTTGATAACTATCATAATATAATACACCATTTCAGTTATTATTATTATTATTGGTTAACAAGAAGTATAGGAAACAGTAGTACCACCACTTAAAAACTAAAATATTTTTTTATTGGTGGATCTAATAAAAACTAAACAAATACTTCCTGAAAGACCATTTAATTTAAAAACTTTTTCATCTCTTAATAATATTTGATATCTTTTACGGTTTTCTCACAAAAAAATAAAAAATATATTTTTTATCTAGTAAAAACAAAATCTAGTTTTTCATCGAATCGAAAATAAATGTTTTTCGTAGCCGTCTTTGCTTAAAAAATGTAAATTATGTATAATAATAATTATTTAGTGTCTTTTAACAATTAATTTTTAACTTTATTATAGTTCATAAATATTCATATTTGGAACAAACAGATATCTTGTTTGTATTAGGATTTTGCAAAGAAAATTGTTTGAAAAGTGTTAGATGTTGTTTTGATTTATTTTATTAATTAATATTATTTAATTTTTATTCAATTGAGTAAGTTTATTTACTTATTAATGAGTGCATAATGAGTATACTATATTCATATTTTATTTTTTTGTGCAAAAACCGTACAAGATATCAAAAACTAGTAAGAGTCAAAAAAGTTTTTAAATCTCATGCCCTTTCAAATAGATTTTTTTTGGATTTTATTGGATGCACCAATAAAAAACTATTTTAGTTTTTAAGTGGTGGTACTACTGTTTTTTATACTTCCTGTCAATCACTAATGTCCACAATAACTGAAATGATGTATGATATTATGGTACTTATTAATAATAAATTTCATTTAAATCAAATAAAGCGTTCAATTGTTATAAACAAAAGAAATAATAATTTTTGAAACTTTGAAGCCAAATTCCAGCTTAACCATAAATTTTTGGATATAGATAAGTTGCGTTAAATCATCATATTTTAACCCCACGAATCTATGGTCCAGCCATTTCCCCGCATTAACGGGACACCCTGTATATCACTTTTGATTATTATAAGTGCAGAAATTGTTAACTTTTTGTTATTTTTCCATGTGAATTATTTTTCGAGTAAATATATCCATATTTTTGATGAATTATGTTAAAAATACAAAATATCATTAAGACTTTTCTTGAATGATTTTCTTATTTACCTCTTGGTGAAACGTTGTGAAATACTAGGTAAAATTAAATTAAAAACATTTGGTTTGTTTCACTGAATTTTATATATTGACTCGACTAGTTAATTACTCTTGAAAATGAAGCGAAGCTATTTGAGTCAAGCTATAAAATTCAGTGAAACAAACCAAGTGTTTTTAATTTAATTTTAGCTATTATAAAGACTTTTGTTCAAATTTCTATTGAGTTTGCAATTACTGCAACACCTTATTTATTTTAATATGGAATTTTGTGTATAACGCTGGTAACCACATACATATTTATTTTAAAAACAGTTGTTAGCTGTAAGACATATTAATATTATCAATATAAATTAAAACTTACATTAATTATTTCTCTATCTGAAGAGAAGAATGTCGGACCTTTTCCAAAGTAATAATTCTGAATAGCAGGAGCAATGTACTTCTTTTTATCTCTTTTGGAAGCGTACATATTTATCGACACCAAGATGGTTTTAAATAGGTCCACTTGCAAAGTGAGTAGTCTTATAATAAACTTTGCTATTGGGATATCCAATTTAAGTAAAAGGGATTCAAATTAAATCAATTACTTTACAAACCGTCTTCAAAACCTAGAGCTTCTTCAGAATTTATTCCCATTATGACGGGCACTGTTGGTACTGATCCGTTTAGTAAAAGTTTGTAAGATCCTTCGTGTAATACTGCTCCTGAATGATTTATTTCGTAAGATGGGGCAAATATAATTCCATTGAGGATATCGATGCCCAAAACTGCATCCTTGAGAAGTAATAAATATGTTAAGTTAAATATTTGTAATTTATACTATTTTTATGTTTATGAATCCTCATTTTGATTATATTAATTGAATCCCACGAAATTGTGCAATGCTGGTTTATTTTTGTGTAATGGTTTTTGTGGTGTTAAATAAGTGTTGTTATATATATATATATATATATATATATATATATATATATACAGGGTTATTCACGCTATGCGGCACGGAATATTGTTGCCAAAATACGCGACTTTCAAAAAGTTTCACTTTGGGGATATATGGGGGTCTATTTGGGCTACTTTTTAAAATTATTTTCATAATATGCAGGGTGTCCCAAAAACCCTAAAAGTATCAAAGTTGTGTTTTTTTAATGAAACACCCTGTATTTTATTGTATTTTTGGATCCGTCTATAAAATAAGTATGTGTTTTAATAAGGTTTTTATTACATAAACCTTAAGGTTTTTGAATTAATTTGAATTTTGTAAAAATATAACCTAATTTTTATGTTTCAAATACTTAAAAATTAATTAAGTTATGCATACCAAATTTACACTGAAATGTAACAATAGATCATATTTTATTTTCTAAGTATAAATAAATTTGACATTTTATACTGGGTGTAAAAAAATTGCAATTAAAGAAATGAGAACTTTAAATGACTATAACTTCATTTATTTGAATGGAACGCTATATTTATTAATTTATCAGCAAATGCACGTTTTAATTACCTATCGAATGGTATTTATATCTTAAATGTTAAGTCTTCTCGTTTTTACAGAAAACGCCAAAATATTGTTTATTGCACCGTTTTAGTACTTTTTAAGTAAAAATTTTAATGTATCTAGTTTTCTATGGTATTTAAAAACGTCAGATAATTAATTTAGTATGCCACTTTAGTTTAAAAGCCTGACTTTTGTTATAGTTGTCTTATTTTGCAATTTGTGTTAGATCGTTAGTAATCGTTATTGTTTGAACATCGCTGTTGTATTTTTTGGTAAAAAGTGAAGATTTACTCAAAAGAAGGGGGTATTGGCATTATTTTTATTCTTGGAGAATGTCATCGAAATTGTTTATTGGCTTGTCGAGTTTATACTTAAAGGTTTCCTGAAAGAAATCACACTAAGCCAGCCATTTTTGACAGACTATTAAACCAATTTAAAGAAATTGGAAGTGTCAGTTATAAAAACCCCAGTATAAGAAAATCTGTGTAAATTTTCATTTTTTACTATTAAATACAACAACGATGTTCAAACAATAACGATTACTAACGATCTAACACAAAAACGCAAAATAACACAACTATAACAAAAGACAGGCTTTTTAAACTAAAGTAACAGACTAAATAATTGATCTTACGTTTTTAAATACGATTGAAAACTAGATACATTAAAATTTTTACTTAAAAAGTACTAAAACGGTGCAATAAACAATATTTTGGCGTTTTCTGTAAAAACGAGAAGACTTTACATTTAAGATATAAATACCATTCGATAGGTAATTAAAACGTGCATTTGCTGATAAATTAATAAATATAGCGTTCCATTTAAATAAATGAAGTTATAGCCATTTAAAGTTCTCATTTGTTTAATTCCAATTTTTTTACACCCGGTATAATATATCAAATTTATTATACTTGGAAAATAAAATATGATCTATTGTTACATTTCAGTGTAAATTTGGTATGCATAACTTAATTACTTTTTAAGTATTTGAAACATGAAAATTAGGTTACATTTTTACAAAATTCAAATTATTTCAAAAACCTTAAGGTTTAAGTAATAAAAACCTTATTAAAACACACACTTATTTTGATCGAAGGATCCAAAAATGCAATAAAATATAGGGTGTTTTATTAAAAAAAAACACAACTTTGATACTTTTAGGGTTTTTGGGACACCCTGTATATTATGAAAGTAATTTTAAAAAGTAGCCCTAATAGACCCCCATATATCCCCAAAGTGAAACTTTTTGAAAGTCACGTATTTTGGCCACAATATTCCGTGCCGTATAGCGTGAATAACCCTGTATATATATATAAATTCAAATATAACTTACAATTCCAAAAGTGGTTGTCTCGAGACGAGCCACTGATTCGGTATTGAGGTCCCTTAAACATTCCAGATCCCGTCCAAAGGTTTGCTTTTTATTACACCTCGAACTTTTAAGTATTTGCTGGTAATTTCTAGCAGGATAACGTTGAAATCCCCATGACGATAGAGCATTTCCACTCTGGCAAATGGCTCCAACGAAGTAACCTAAAAAATTATACCTACATCGAGGTATTAGTAATTATCCAAGTTACCTTTATCTTGTGTTAGAGGTGATATCGTTAAGTACGAAGTAAGAGCCGCACCGGCACTCTGTCCAAAAATTGTCACTTTACTACGATCGCCATTGAAAAATTCGATATTATTTTGCACCCATTGCAGTCCCAAAATGATGTCTTTTAGTCCATTATTTCCCGGTACCCGATCATCGCCCGTGCTTAGAAAACCTTTAAATATTATATTGCTACAGCTCATATTTTATACCATACCAAAAATGCCCAAACGATAATTAATCGTTACAACTACTACACTATTATCTATAAAATAATCTGGAGAATAAGTGTCAGATTGAGAATTTCCTCTAACGAAAGCCCCTCCATATATCCAAAACATTACTGGAAATAACGAATCTTCCTCTGCTGGTAACTGATATAAAGATAGTAATAAAATTCTATTAATAATGGATAAATTTTTACACTTACGGATGGAGTGTAAACGTTGATAAAAAGGCAGTCTTCAGACGCATTTTTTAGAGTAAATCCAATTTGAATGCATGGTGGACGATCCATTGTGGCATTGTAAACATTGTCCCATGGTTGTTTTGGCACCGAAGCCTTACAAAAATATTAACGAATCTGTTGGTATATCAGTAATTGCACATCATATAATATTTCTAAGTATTACTAATTGATTCTGTTTAATTAATCTAATCTGTAAACATCTCTTATCTATATTTAAAAACATTGAGTTTAATTAATATAAATAATGAATCATATACAGACTTAAATATTTACATCATTATATCATTATTCATAGGTAAAATTTAAGCTTGTTCTTAGAAATATATTATAAAACAAATTCCAATAATAGTTGTTGATTTTGAAGGCAAACCTCAAAACGCTGTGGCGGTTCTGCATATCGAATCCCCCTAAATGAGTAATATGGGTTGGCATTTGGCACGGTCTTCGTTTTCAATCCTAAAAGCCGCCCAGTGGTAATATTAATCTCTGCAAATTCACACTGCAAAATTCACAATATAGTACTGACTTAAAACCTGGTAATTTCAAAATACCCGAATTGCTGGTAGCAAGAAGACGACGACAAATTTAGTCCACATTTTTTAGACAAGTTTTAGCGAAAACTAACTTTTATAGCCACTCCGGTGTGTTTTTCCCAAGGGAAAAAAACTAATATTTGAAGAATTTCTTTGCATGATAATAAAAATTATTGAACAATTCTTGCCAATGTCGAAATTTACGGAATGCTCGCCTCGAGACGGAAAATTTATAATTGGATGGTAATAGTTAAAGCGCATCGAAGTTTATTTGTATAGTACATATTTTTAAAACATAAATAATACTACTATCATTTTTAGAAACAAAACATTTTTCACTAAATATTTTATTTAAATAAAAAATTCTTAAAAAAATGTGCGTCTTAAAATATATGTATATATAAAAAATAAATAATATATATATATATATATATATATATATATATAAATTGTTGTACACATAAATAAATAAGTTTAAAATTACAATTATTTATTCATTTACACATTGGTGCACATGTAAATTTAATGCATGGATATAAAAATATCAGTTAAACGCTTTCATGAATAACGTTTTATCGAAAAGTCCTACAAGGTGAATTAAGTCACCCTAGAAAGCTATTGGTTAGTGAACGGGCCAGTCCGAAAACCGATCGGGAATAATTTTTTGGTCTTTTGTCAAGAAATTTCGAAATACCACCCTGTAGAATTTTCAAACAATTTGAGCAAGCTGATATGACGATGGCGACGTTTTTTACCATCGCGGTGAAAATATCGTCGATACCTGGGTGTTTTCAAATTTTGAGCTGCTTAATGACCTCGTTTAGTTCTTCGGATGTGGCCGGATGAGAGGTCCACCTATGATTGTTACTATTATTGAGGTAAATCTAGACGGTGTCTGACTTCAGTGTTGAAGATGAAATTATCGCTTTGGTTGTAACGATTGGTTTCCGTGGTGTTGTCTCTTGAACGTCCAAGCAAAGTTTGGTTGTACGTTCATCGACTCAAAACGACATTCACAGTGATTGTTTTTCAGGTTTCGCAATTTCGTCTCTGACTTTATGCGCGAGTCTATTGTCTATTCTGTACGGAGGCACAGGACGCCGTCTTTTTTTCTTTTATCAAAGGCTTTAGCTCGGGGGAAGAAGTGATTCTACCGGTCGTGGATTTGTAATAGTTTCAAGTTTAGCCCAACAGAGCTTGTCGACGGTTTGCTTTAGATTAGTAGACTGAGCCTCTTTTAATCATCTCTTAGTGCCGAACGCAAGATCGAGAATATCTGGGTTGTGATTGGAAGAAAAGTCATCAGTCAACCAGATGTCGTGGTTCATGTTTGAAAAAATGGCTTAAGTCTGTGGTAAACAATCGAGGTATATAATGTAGAGCTGGTAGGTATATCATGTCTCGAGTTGTTAAGGAAATCGAAAAATGATTTTCCGTTTCTATTAACTATAACAGTCGTGGGCAAATGGTCATTGAACAAACGGTTCGGTTATTTTTTAAAGTTTATACTCAGATTTAACAATGACCACAGTTGCTTTGAGGTTCGTTCCCTTTTTACATAAATGACAGTGCCGCCATGAGGAATATTGTTGTTATAGTTTTATACAAATGTAACCCGGCATTATAGGACGCCGATCTTCACCGAGATGAGTTTCATTCACCAGCATGATGTGAACATCAATCTCGTGCATGAAATGCTTTAGCTAAGAAACAAAAACTAAATGTTCGCGGTTTTCAAGACTATTGGACGAATGAATATGGATTTATACAACAAAAGGATCGTGCTGTATGTGCGATATGCCGCGAAAGTGTAGTATGCCGCACGTCAAGTGTACAAAGACATTTCCAAACCAAACATCAGTCCACATTTAATAGCAACGATGAGAAATGTGAAACTATAAAGAGAGCTGTTTCTGGTTATAAGAAACCAGTAACTTTTTTTTTGTAGAATAACTGAAACGAAGGCTAAAGCGACAGAATGCAGCTTCGCAATTGCTCATTGCAAAGCTGCCAAAGGCAAACCCTGTACAGATGGGTAATATATATAGGAAATCTTTATAAAAAGTGCTGAAAAGTTGTTTAGCGATTTACCTAACCAACAAACCACATTAACCCGAATTTGAGAAATACCGGCTTCTGCGCGAACAATTGAAAGAAGAATAACTGAAATGGCAGACAATGTAACAACAAAACAGAATTCTGGATTACAAGAAGCTGTTTCATTTAGCGTCGCTGTTGATGAAAGTACCGATGTAAATGATATTGCGCGGCTTGCAGTATTTGCACGGTATTGTGATAAAGGTCAAATTTATGAAGAATTGTGCAGTTTGATTCCTCTGTCTGGGACAACTAAGGGGCAGGATATTCTTGCTTCATTCATAAATTATTTTGACAGCAAGAACATTAATATCAAAAAAATATTTTGTGTAACTACTGACGGCGCACCTGCAATGATTGGCAAGGATAGAGGATTTGTCAAACTTCTTGAAAATCATATTGGACATAAAATATTGAACTTCCATTGTATAATACACCAGGAAAGTTTAGTTGCCAAAATTTCGTCACAGCGCTTAATTCCTGTAATGAACACTGTTGTTAAAATAGTTAATTTCATAGTGTCTCGCTCTTCATTGACACACAGGCAATTTAAATCTCTTTTAGAAGAAATGGAAAGTGAATATGTTGACCTCCCCTTATACAGCCATGTTCGTTGGCTTAGTCGAGGCAATGTCTTGAATAAGTTTGTGTCATGTCTGGAACACATTAAAGTTTTTCTTAATGAAAAGGAACAACATTTCCCCGAATTGAACGATAAAGAATGGTTATGCAAATTGATATTTCTGACTGATATAACTAAACATCTCAATGAACTAAACTTAAGATTGCAAGGAAAGCGCCAAACTGTGCTCGAACTTTTTGAATATTGGACAGGATATGCTACAAAATTAAATATATTTTTATGTGATATTAATACTAGTACCTACAAATACTTCCCAAATGTTAAAGCGCTTGCAAATAAATCGACCATAGACAAAGATGGACTTAAAACCTACGATGAAGCACTTAAAGATGAATTTTGCAGAAGATGCAAAGACTTTGAAGCTTATGTGCCTATATTTTCCTTCCTCATAAAACCAGATTTAATAGATCCATTAATAATACCGTTTGATTTTTCAATTTTTGAGTGGATGAATGTTGATAATTTTGAAATGGAACTTATCGAACTAATATCTTCAGAATTATGGAAAACAAAATTTAAGGAATTACGAAAAAATCTGGAAGATGACTCTATGGAAAAATCGACTGCTATATTAAATTGTTGGATGTCATTGCCGGAAAGATTTAATTGTTTAAAGAAAATTGCATGTGCTCTCCTTTCCGCTTTTGGTTTCACATATCTCTGTGAACAAATTTTTTCTCACATGAAACATATTTTGAGCCCACAAAGAAGTCGTTTAACAACTGAACATTCAGAATCTTGTGTGAAATTAAAAGTCACAAATTATACCCCTGATATTGAAATATTAAGCAAAAATGTGCAGGGACAAGGTTCGCATTAAAATTTTTTATTTTATGTTAGAATTTTATGTTATTTTTTTAATAAATATGTTTAAAAGATAAATTTGGTATAAAATTCTTCTCCTCTAGAACCCCATTATATAATTTAGAATTAAGGCGGCACCCTGAATCATATTGGTAGAGTGGCTTGGCATACCACAGCTAAAAGGTTGCCGACCCCTGCTATAAAGTAATTACTTCGGATTTGCAAAACATTTTGCGTGCCCCATACTGATGACGTCGCGTTCGAACTGATTTTTAACAACAGGTTTTCGAAAATTTGACCTCAATTGATAGCCGAGCACTGTCTATGCGAAGAATTGAAATGGGGCTGCAGTTAGGTAGAAGCACTGGATGCTCATATCGAGGCTCGTGTTGTTATACAGGGTGTCCCAAAAGACAGTTTGTGGTGTGAGCATGTTAGACAATTTGGTGGTAAGTACTTCCATTTGTATAGTTTACACAGTGAGTCCCTCTACGGCAGCGGTCGGGGAACTTTATTAACCATTACCCCAAAATATTTTGCGTAAGTTAATATTATCCCCTCATTTTGAAAAGAAGAAAATCAATGTAAATTTAAATTAAACTTTATTTATTGAAATAATTTACATGACAAATAAAAAAATTGGGGCTTTTTGATGTAAGAGCAATTTGGATACAGTCTTCGGCGTTTAATCGATTTCTGTTCTTCATTTTTATGTTCATTAGAGTGGAAAAGCCTTGTTCACAAAGGTAGGTTGTTGCAAATGACAGCATCTTTTTTACCGCCTCCTCATGTGCAATTTGGAAGGCCTTTGCAGCTTTTGACAACCAAAAACACGACAGATTTGCTTTGCTCTCAAATTGAATACTTGCTTCAGTATTACATCGAAGTTCAAGAATTTCCTCTGCCAAACCTGGAGGATCTTCTGGTACGCAGCAATGTCACATTTAAAAGGATCTACAACCTGACAGTATGTATATCAAGATCTGGAAAGTAATCAGAGAAACGCTCTCTGAGTTTGGTAAGATGTCTGATAACTGTGTCCTTGATGTCATCAAAAGTAATATTTTCACAATCTTCCAAAAACAAAGCTAACTTTGAAAAAGAAGCTATCTTGTTCTGTTCTGCTTTCTGTCTCCAATATTGAAGCTTCAATCCAAACGCTGACACTATTTCTCTGGCTAAAATGATATTAATATTTTTTCCTTGCAACTCTTTGTTCAATATATTTATATTATCAAAAATGTCAGCTAAATATACAAGACGTGCAACCCACGAGGAGGTGTTTTTAAACTTATCTGCGAGAATATTCTTTTGATCAACCATAAACATTTCGAGTTCAGTTTTGAGAGCCCATACTCGATTTAGAACATTTCCGCAAGAGAGCCACCTCACTTCTGTATGATAAAGTAGGTCCGTATATTCAGCTTCGCCGTCCTGGCATAATTCACGAAATAGCCGCGTGTTTAGTGCATGTTCTTTGATAGCATTAACAATCTTGATGACATCATGCATGACGGCTTCCAGTGTAGGTTCCAAATATTTCACAAGAAGTGCCTGGCGATGGATCATACAGTGAGTAACTTCAATATTTGGATAATTTTAAGCCGAAAAACCATTAATATGACGCAGCATAGGTGGAGCTCCATCAAAAGACACAGCAATACAGTTTTCCCACTTTAAATTAATGCTTTCAGTATTGAAGTAGTCATTTACCTTATTATACACATCAATTCTACGAGATCTCTACTCGAGAGGAGAACAAAACAACAATTCTTCTTCAATTGCATATGTACCTTTGTAGCGAACATACAGCATTATCTGTGAATTGCTACTAACATCTGTAGTCTCATCAAGCTGAATAGCAAAATATTTAGCCTGTTTTAGTGAGAAAATAACCTGTTCCTTCACATTTTCCGCCAAGATAGAAATTCTTTCTTTTACAATTCTTGCAGACAAGGGCACTTTTCAGTTTCTTTGCCTCTTTATGACCACACATGATCTCTGCCATTTTCACAGCTGCTGGTTTAACCAAATCTTCACCAATAGTATATGGTTTTTTGTTTCGGGTAATCATCCAGGCTACTTCAAAGCTAGTCTTTGATGGTGAACGCTGATCAAAGGTACCTAACAAGTTGTTGTCCAATATTTACCTTTTAACAAACATTTCTAAATTTACAAAGTATTCTCGCGGTTTGGAAGCCAGATGTGAATGCAAATTATCCAAATGTTTCTTCAATTGACTTTTTTGAAAGATTCTGAACTCAGTACTTTCAAACATACAACACACTGTGGTTTCATTGTACCTTTGTCTTCTATTTGTGTAAAACCATAATTAAGGAATTCTTCCTGGTATGTTCTTTTCCTACTTCTATTTGCTGACATCTGAAAGGTGACAGAATGAGTGATTGAATAACTCTTTCATTAAGGGGGGAAACACATGTAAAAAATTTTGTTTTGTTTTTTGCATAAAAACATTCCTTATACATTTAAGATTTATCCAACGAAATATTAAAGTAATCGCAAAAGTATTCACGAACATATAACAGAGTTTCTACCTCCGTGTCATGAGCCGATTTTATCTTATAGTCTATGGAAATACAAACAATCGTTATTTGTTTGTTTTAACGTCGCGGTGATTGTTGCCGTGAACAATGGATCCGAAACGTAATAAAGACGAGTGTCATCGTGCAAGTAGATCGAAAAAAAGACAGTTCAAAGGGAATCTGCACCGAAGGAACCGAAGCATTTGAACTGCGGCTAAAAAACGTTCAAATTGCCGTATATATCACTGCTATTACATTCAACGAAGGATACAAAGGTTTCCGCAAAATTATGGAAGGGATGGAATGTATTATTGGCCAAAATATTAGGATTTTCGTTGACAACTACGACGACGCCCGATAAATCCGTTAGGAGCGGCGATCGCTAAATAGGAGCAAGGAAGCCAGAACAGCCAGAAAAAAGGCTCAAGCCGAGCTTAACTACTTCTATGAACGTGAGGAAGGCACTATCTATGTCCCGGAATCGCCGTTTAATTATAAGTTTGCACAAATTAGGCTTTTTCTAAACTTAAAACTTTAAACGCGTCTTTCTCGAAACCATGTTTTTGAAATTGGCGTACATGATAACTTTGTCAATTTTTATTCAAATCACTTGAATTTCTGTCTGCTCAACAGCTAATAAAATTTTGTTCTAAATGAACCTCCGAAATCAGAAAAAAATTAATAATAAATAATTATTACGGGCCTACGAAATCCGAAAAAGAGGTCAATTTTGAACTATATATTTGGTTTTTTTTCTACTTTCTGAGGTTCATTTAGGATAAAATACATCTAAGAAAAGGTTTGTGGAAGAAAAACTTAAAAAAGATAATTTTTCAGGCCTCCAGAGTGTACGCCAATTTAGTCGGTATTTCCAACATGGCGGCACAATCGGTTGAATAGAGGGCTAACCAATCAGCGGAAAGACATCATATTTTCTAAAATTACAGCCTATTGTATGTCCAATAAAGTCCAGAAACCGTGAAGTTGTATCTCTTTTAGTTTGTCCAAAAAAAATCCCGAAAAAGGCTATTTTTATGACCGATTACATGTATTTCCCCCCTTAAATTATATTTTTAAATGGCAGCTCACCTTGATCGTTGAAATTAGTGATGATATGATCTGCCTCGTCAACTCTAAACTCAAGCGCTCGAAGACGTGTGAGCATCACAGATAAGTATATTTTCTATGATCACGACGGTCTCTATAATACTGTATGCACGTGCACGATTGCGCGTTCACGCCGATCACCTAATGCGTGATGGTCCAGAAGCGCCTTTTGACTTGTTTTAGTAGTGGTGTGGAGTCAGGTGGCCTGGTTCGTATATCTCGCTGAATTGTTTAAGTTTTAATATTGGTTTGTACAAATACTAACACGGTTATGAATTAGCAAATTAGAAAGTTATTATTACCCCCCAAAATTTCATTTTTCCCTATTTGGGGTTAATTTACCCCGGTCCCCCGACTACTGCTCTACGGCTCCACATTTCTAGAGCAGTCTCAAGAATTCGTTACGATGATATATTCTTAACTAATAATTAATTTCATGTCATGATTATATCAGTTGCCATAGATACCAGAGTAAAAATTAGTTCTTGAGTTACGTGAAGATTTAATTAATAAATTTTGAATAAAAATACTCTGGTAGTAAGTTTTTAATTTTTTTTCAACGTTGCCGCTTGAGCAACATCTTTGAGAGACTTTTGATTGAGGTTACCTGGTTCACATCTGTTGACTCTTTTCAGCAATTACTATATATTTTTATCTTCTTCTTTTCCAAATCAAATAATTGCTAGAGGTCTGTATTTTTATCTAATTTAAAAAAAAATACTGGATTTATCGAGCTTGATATTGATATATTGATTGACTGTTCAAGATGTGCGATGCAGACAAACTTAGATCCAATAGTGAATTGTGAACAACAATCACAAATCCATTATAGCCTACAATTTGAAATTCGCTTTGTAACATCTTCCAATTCTGCAAATTTTAAATGGGTTATTAGTTAAAATGGTGAATATATCCTACACAATTGATACTTAAAATACTTATTTTTTAAACGCTAATGTGTTTCCGTGTATGAAATTCCTTTAAACAAATAATACTGGTTTCCAGCTTCCTCGTTCTCATCTTAGGAACCTATTTTATGATGGCCTTCACCTTAGGAAGTTGGCTCTACAAAGTATATACAATTTGTAATCTACATATTCATATATTCAATTCAAGTAATAAATATGTTAAACGGTTTTAAAATATGTAAATGTATAAAGTTATTTCAAATTTACTTTTGAATGGTGGGAGTTTTTTAAAAGGAAAATTGTGGATGGTGTAGGAACTAATACAAAATACAAATGTGTGTATCTATGGAATACACGCATGCGTACAACGATGTATGATTAAAACAGGTTAGAA
Organism: Ontholestes murinus; assembly: GCA_963969525.1. Lineage (NCBI taxonomy): Eukaryota > Metazoa > Arthropoda > Insecta > Coleoptera > Staphylinidae > Ontholestes > Ontholestes murinus. The sequence goes on from OZ018389.1 coordinate 25,633,772, forward strand.
TCAGCTGTTTTGTCAACAAGAAAATTCATTTCGCCTCTAACCAAAACATTGATATGTAATTCTATGTATACGATTCTTAAATGTGATTGAGTTGCAACAAAATGGGTAACCAACTGGTTGGAATTGCTCCATCCCAGATATTTCCCGTTGAACATTACCTGACAGATCTCACGGAACTTAAGTTTGATATAAGGTATTTTACTCATTTATTAATGAATTTATTCTGTAATAAGTAATTATAACTGTCTCTTATTGATTTAGTTTCATTTTAGTTGAACAGTCTATTATTTATTTAGTTTAATTTTATCTTTTGTTTATTGCAAGTGAATAGTGACAGTAAGATAGTTAATATTGACGTCATGCAAGTACGTCTACTTTAATTATATTTAGAGTACGTAATATTTGTCAAAAAGAGATGGTTATATATAATATTGGAATTTGTTGTTGAATTCTTTTAAACATAGAGATAAAACTGCATAAAGAAGTCGGAAATATTTAATGATGTGGCATAAATTTTATTTTTATAAGTAACATTGTTGAAAATAATGGTAGCATTGTACCATGGTTGCTTTAAAGCAACTTAATATGTATTTAGTTTGAACTGAGCGCCAGTGTAGACAATATTGCCACTTCCCCTTTATTTTATTTAAAAGTTATACTCATCTGGAATGGTAACACTCCTCTCGCTGATAATTTTATAAGTGTTTTGTTCCATTTCATTTATTTTATTTTTTATTTACTTTTCAAATGACAATGTTTTATTGCTATTATCTTAGTATTTTTTTTAAATACTGGTAAATAAACATTTTATTTTAAAGTTTTAGTTTATTTCTGCCCAAGTATAAAATATTTTAGTTATTTGTTTGAAACAATTTTTTTCTGCTGCACGAAATAGTTGTTATTCAACACTAAGGTTCTTTGAAGCAACTTAGAATAAACTCGTAAAAGGGGCGCGAAAAATTCTGAAAAAATTTGTCAACCCTCTTTGAACCACAAATGTGAAGAAATTGTCGTAGGACAACTTTCTTGCCATTCAAAAATAATTTGGTACTGAAAGGGTTAAAAGAGTAAATGAAAATAATTATGACTATTTTTATACTACTATTTATTGTATTATATATGTTACGCCGAATTCATGTAATTGCCTATTTCATGAATTAAGCAATTTTTTGCTTATTTCATGAAATAGGCAATCCCGTTGCTTTGTTTATGAATTAGGCAAATTATCTGCCGAATGTATGAATTAGGCACTGTATAGAAACCTTAAAATGTCAATTACATTAATCTATTATTTCACCATAATTTCGTGTATATTAAAATAATAAGTAATTAAAAATATATTTATATATCATAATTAAATAATTAACTTTAAAAATGCGATTGTCCACTTTAAAATAGGAGCAACAGAATTATTATTTAAACAAAATAACGATAGTTGGTGCATTTAGTTTCGTGTTCGAACTGCCACATTGAACGTCAAGTTTGGGTGATCTGTATCATTTGACATAGACATACAATTATGGATAATTCCGAATCAAATAACAAGCCGGTTACAGAATATATCATATTTAATGTGAATATTAGTGAGCTTAGTTGAATAATCCTTTACCAATACCTTTGATATAGGATGCGTATGCGTATTTTATTGGCCAAATTTCAGCATTTGGTTGAAGTACCTTTTTTAACAATAAGTAACCATTTTAATTTTAATAATATACAACTCGACACGCCAGATCGTACTTACTATGTAAATAAGAGGACAATGTTATGAAATTAAATCAAAATTGGAAAATAATGACCATTTTAGAATTAAGTATATATTTTAATACAACAATGTTAACTAATATAAGTAGTAGATAACTTCAAAATACTAATTAAAATTTTTACAACTTCTGCCACCATGACAGACAGAATTGCAAACGAATTTTTTTCGAAAACACCCGCATCTTACAGTTTTGCATCCTTGAGTACATTGGCATCTTTGGTATCCCTGGCCACTACCTACGGAGTTAAGACTAACTAATGTCCTAATAGATTTTTCTTCTTGGGGAACATCACTTATTTTTAGCTTCATGTATTTTGTCCTCTGCACACTGTTTTTCTCTAATAGATTCTCAATGATTCCATGTTTTGTCCCCACTTTATATCTATCATCCTGAATTTCGATTATAACGCCAATTAAATTGTTAGGGTCTCCCTTGCCCTTATCAAATTGACTAATACTAACTAAAACATTGTCACCTTTTTTCAAAGGTGGCATTTTCTTTTTTGACTTTTCCACCATTCGGTTGGCTTGAACTAGCAAATTTTCAGTTGCTATTTTTCTACATTCAACGGCCAGATGTGGCTGAATGATAAGATCTTGATCCATTAGTATACTTCCATCGACCGTATTAATTCTGGCGGATTGATCTTCAATCAAATTTTCCCCATTGATCTCTAAATTATCAATTGTCCCAATATCACCATTTATATCTGTGTTTTCAGTACAAGTATCAGTTTTAATGTAATTTTCCATACTTTCTTCAAACAACCCATTGTTGATTTTTTCTAAAAATTCGCGTGGAATTTTTGAACGTAAGCCCATTTTAGCTGATTGTCCGAATAGAGCTTTATATGGTTCCATTTTTATAGCTTCATGGTACGTTGTATTCATTCCCCATTGAACAAAAAGCAGACCAGTTGTCCAATGGGAAGTATTATGGTCGCGCATCCAAGCAATTAGAGAATCTTTCATTGTTTGATTGCTTCTTTCAACAGAACCTTGGCTTTGTGGATATCTTGGTCTCCCATTGATGAGCATCAAATCAGGCCATAAAGACCCCAATTCTTGAATCACATCTGCAGTAAATTCTCTCCCATTATCTGACTGTAGAACGTGTGGGGCCCCAAAGTTTAAGAATATACTGAGGAGTTCTTTTGCTACTTCTACCGCCCTTTTAGAAGTAAGTGGCCTCAAAAAACTGTACTTTGTTAAATGTTCTTTATAATGTAAAATAAATTTATAATCGCCATCAGGCAAACTTTGAAAATCTACCAAGTCCACTTGTCCTCTTTGATTTAAATCAGAAACGGTGATAGGGCGAACAACTATACCTGTTTGCAAACTCTTTTTTGTCTTTTCCGTGCATCTCTCACATTGTTGTATAAATAATTTTATGAGTGACATTGGTATATTAGCATAGTGCTCTGAAATTTTATTATATGTTTTCTTTTCACCCTTATGTCCACAAGCTACATGCATGTCATTAATAATCGACAGTACGTTCTTTCTAGTTGCCATAATTTTCTGATCTTTAATTTTCGACACTTTCTTAACTCCTGCAAAGTTTACTAACCTGAAAGTCTTCTTAATGTGATAATACTGTCTATCTTTTAGGTTACTATTATCTTCTAAAACGTTTATTACATGTTTCTCGTGGTCTTCAGTCCACAAATGATTGCTTCTATAATCGTTGATTGCCGACTGCACGTCCATTTCGAGTGAAAAAATATAACAAATTGAGACGTTGCCTAAAAATAGTAAAATTCTATATTTGGTTAAATCGACATTATAAAAAGAATATATACCTTTATGAGTGATTTCCGATTATTGCGAATTTATTTCAAAAATTGCAGCGGTGACAGTCCACTGATTTGACGTTTCGTTTAGTTTCAAAAAACACCACCAGAGTACTAACGTTTACCTTGCCCAATGCATGAAATGAGCAAAATAAATAATGCCGAATTCATGAATTTGGCAGATTATTTGCCTAATTCGTGAACTATGCAACGGACATGCGCATTACACGAATTAGGCAATAGTTTTGCTTATTTCATGTAATGGGCAATTTCACAAATTCGGTGTAACATATACACAAATAAAGTTTACAATATATTATCAATTTTTGACACAACTATTTTCAACTTTCGCAGGTCATTACCAAGTATTGAATGAAGAAGAATGCAGGGTGTTAACAATTTATAGGCGCGATATGAATTTTTAATTAATGAGAGAAGATTTATTACAATGGATTAAGTGCGGCATTGTAGTGCATAGCGGATTAAGGCGCGGTGTTTTCGGAAGAGATATATGGCATTATTAGAGCTTAAATAATGGCGAAGAAATTAAATCAGTCTGCTCATTAAGCAGATTAGTATTAATATTCTTGCTTTGGTGGTATATCTCTAATGGCTCCAGAAGATTAAGCCTTTGGCCTTTAGTGCTAAAATGTAAAAGTTTTAAATTATCAATATGTGGAAATGAATAATTACACTCTAAGATATGTTTTGAAAAAGAACTTGTATGCACAAGTCTAAATGCTCTATAATGCTCATTGTATCTCTTCTCAAAACTCCTACCTGTCTGTTACATTTGGAACATGAAATTTGGTATACTCCTGATTTTTTAATTGATTGAATTTTGTCTTTCGCTTTAACAAGTATATTTGAAAGTTTGTTCGGTGGTCTAAATGCAATTTTTGAAGATATTTGATATTTTATTTGTTACGTGCCCAAAATAAGTGAATGTTTTAAATTTTGTATTTGTTAGGTCTAAAATATTTAGATAATCATGAGCCCTGGTTGTTTTGTAAAGTTTTTTGTGAATTAAATTTTGAATAAGACTAGCTGGAAAACCATGCTATTAATATAATTTTGTCTAGTTTCGTGGTTCTACTTGAATCTAATAGAGGAATTATTAATGCTCTATGTATAATGGAATGAAATGCAGGCAACATGTGAGATAGAGGATGATTTGAATTGTAGGGAATTGTAGAGTTGACGTTAGTAGGCTTTCTAAATATTTCAAATTTAATTATCTAAAATTATATTTTCTTATTCATATTTTTTTCTTCTTCGTCATTCTTACAGTAATTAGTTGACTGCATAGCATGCATAGGTAAGCATAAGGTTATTTTAAGAGATCTTGTGACACGTAATCCTAGAAGAGATATTTTATAAGAAAAATAGCAATTATCTTAAAATAATCAGAAAACTGAAATCTAAAATATTAAGTAATTAATTTGAATGTGTTACAATTAAAAATATTTTTAATCATTTATTAATATGCTATTAAATACTTATTGCTGAAAAGAATTAGAAAAAATCTTTTTTTAACAAATTATAATTTGTTCACAGCAATCTAAACTCCTGCAATGTTGAAGTTAGCGAGCGAGCATCCCTTCGTATCCTAACAAAATTCCGGCATCCTCCTAATCCTCTACATAATTCTTCTTACCAGCTCTTCTATGATACTACCTTAGTAATCCCTATCCAAGAACGACTTTGATTCCTATCTGAAAAATTAAAAAAATCTCCTTTTAACTCCCACATATTATCCTTAGTATAAGGCCTAAATTTAAAAAACCTAATTCTACCATATTTGATTTTATTACATTGTTTCATTCATCTATGCAACTAGGCAGAAAGACCTCTGGTCGATACCCTTTTGACAAATTAAGACACTAACACTTAATTTATTATTTATTATTTTAACTAGAAAGAAAGAAACCTTTATTTGGCATTATTACATATACAAACTCTACTAAACTATATTCTAATAATAAACAAAAAAAAATATAATCCTTCCATATCTTTCACTCCACTCTTCTCCTACCTCTCTCCCACCCTATTTTCCTAAGCACATTTACCCTGGCCCCATCCTCATTCATCCAGTCCGTCACCCTCCTGCACCCTTCCACCCACTCTTCACTCACCCCCTTACATTCCTCTGCCAAATGCCTCCAAGTATCCCTTCCATTCTTACACAAAACGCACTTCCCATAATTCTCTCCTATCCACCACTTACTCCCTCTTTCATCTGACCCACACCTCGCCCTTGCCATTGTCACCTTATCCTCTCTCCCCATTCCGCTCTCTAAATACTTCGGCTTTCTTCCATGCACCTGCCATCTCCCATATCCCTCATTGTACTCACTCCTCTCTATGCAGCCTTGCCTTTCTTGTCTCTCCACTTCTCTTTCCTTCTCATATACCCAATCAGCCACATTCACCCCTTTCTCAAGCCATTCATTCACCACCACCTCCGCCAAACCTACCCTTTCGTACATTCTCCTTCTCTCCGCTCTCCATTTACCCTCCACTATACTCTTACTCATCCACCATACCTCCTTCACCAATCTCCCTTCTTCCAGCGCACACATTCTCATCTCGAACCTCACCACTCTATTCACTGCCTCACTCCCTAAGGTCTCCCTATCTAGCTCCTGTAACAATATATATTCAGGCGTCGACCTCTCCACCGCTAACACTCGTCTCATGCACCATGTTTGTTCCCGCTCCACACACTTATACCTCTTTGTTCCCCATACCTCCACACCAAACATCAAGATTGGCTTCACGCACGCATCCGACAATCCACACATCACCCTCACATTATTTTCCATCCATCTCCCCCACCTCTCCCACACCACACCCCACGATCTTCTCGCCTTTCCTTGTACCCATTTCATGTGCTCTTCATACCCTCCCGTACACTTAAAAATAAATCCCAAGTATTTGAACACTTTCACCCTTTCAATCACTTCTCCTTTCCATTTCAGCTCTCTCATTCTTCCTTCCCTTCCTTTGTTCCTAAACCTCATCCATTTCGTTTTCCCTACATTCACCCTTAACTCCTTCTTATCCATGTACTTTTCCATTCTTGCTAACATCTCTTTCACCCCCTCCCAGTCCCTCGCCATCAGTACCATATCATCCGCATATGCTAACATCCAAACTTTCTTCCTTCCAATCACTACGCCACGCGCTTGTCCTCTCCTCAATATTTCATCCAATTCACGTGTATACAAATTAAACAATAGAGAGCTTAGCGGACATCCCTGTCTCACTCCTATCCATGTTCTAAATTCCTCTGATACTCTATCCCCCACCTTAGCTACACACCATGTCTCCTGATATACTCTCCTCACAAACTCAACCATCCCCTCACTCACCCCTCTTCTTTCCAAACACTCCACCAATCTTTCCCTAGGTACCGAATCATACGCCTCTTTCAAATCTAGGAACACCGCATACACACTTCCTCTCTCTTCCATTACTTTTTCTACCATCCTGGCCAGGGTAAATATCTGGTCTGCTGTACCTCTTCCCCTCCTGAACCCACCCTGCGTCTCTGGCACAAGACCTTTTTCTTCCGCTTATAACCTGCGTTCGTAACGGTTATCCCCCTGTAGTTATCCGGGCACACGGCTCCAATCCTCCAAGACCGCGGTATATCCTCCTCCCCCTTCCATATTTGATTTAACACCTTTCTATACGTTCTTCTCCCCTCTTCCCCAATCGCTTTCCAAACTTCCACCTTTACACCATCCGGCCCTGCCGCTTTCCCCTTTTTCACCTCCTCAAACGCTCTGTCCACCTCCTCCTCCGTGAAGTCGTCGGATATTCTGCATCCTCCTCTGACTCCTACTCCACACGGCTTTCCGCTCCCTCTCTTACACTTATTCACCCACTCCTCCAGTGTCACCTCTATCTGCTTCCTTTCTACTCCATTCCTCAATACCCTCCACATATCCGCTTCGTTTCTACACTTCTTTAATTCCTTCATCTTTCCTTCTACCACCGCCGATTTCTGTTCCTCACATACCTTAGTATATTGCTTTCTTGCCTCCCGGCACTGTGCTTCGTCCCCTCTACCCTCCATATACTCTCTCTTCGCCCTCCTCATCCTTCTCTTTGCCAGCCTGCACTCCTCATTAAACCATCCTTTATCTCCTTCATTCTTTGCCCGCGTCCTCTTGCCGTATCCCACTATCACCTCTTCTAATTCTTCCATCGTCCTCACACTCACCCATTTCACTTCATTAAGCTTAGCCTTCATCTCCCTGATCGCCTTTTCTCCGCTCTCCAATTTCTCCCTTTCCTGACCCTGCGAGTCTTCTCCCCTGCTCCCCTTTCCTATCTCTACCTCCATCATTAATGGCAAGTGATCCGAACCCTCCACCTCTTCTACGACCATCCTCTTCACCTCACTATTCCTACACCCCTTCACCATAGCATAGTCTATCACGGATCCTCCTCCCTTCCCAATATACGTTCTCTTCCCCTCCCAATCTCCTTCAGTGCATCCGTTCAGAATCTCCCACCCCTCTTCTATCACCCATTCCTGCAATCTTCTCCCCTCCGCATTTACACATTTATCTTGCGATTTCCTCTTGATCCCTCTCCCTTCCTCACTGATTCCGCCTATTAATTCCCCCATCCTTGCATTGAAGTCCCCCCCCACGACATATCTTCCTCATTCCTTCGTCCTTTCCTCCAACTCCTTCCTTATCTCTCTTCAGTTCTTATTCACATAGACCACCCCCACTGTTATCTTCTCCCCACCCTGTCCATATATCACTCACCCCACATTTCCTTCGCCCTCCATAAATTTCACCCTACCCTGTTGACTGCTTCCTCTTACATCCACTATTATACCTCCCTTGCTCTTCCTCTTTCCGCCGTCCTTCTTGCCTCCTTCATTTCCCACCTGAACCCCCCTAGTAGCTTCGCTTTCACTTCTTCCCAATTCTCCTTTGTTATCCACGTCTCCACCAGTCCTACTATTACCTTCTCTGCCATCCACCCCTTTAATTCCTCCTCCCACCTCCCACCTCTAATCATCTCCTCTATCCCCGCCACGTTCCAGACGCCTAATGTTATCCCCCCTGTCCCCCTTCTCTCACCCCCTCCTTTCATCTTCTCTGCCTCTACTCGTTTTTTTTTACCTCTTCCTCGAACTCTTCTTTTGCCTTATTCCACTTCCACACTTTCCCCTCAATTGTCAATTTCTGATACCCCGCCCTTGCTGATCTTCCCTTATCCCACCCCCTTCTCGCCCTTTCTCTTATATCTTTCTGTATCCTTCTCTCCTTTTCCGTCAGGTCATCATCAATAAATATTCTCTCTCCTCTTCTCTTAATTAGCTTCTTATTGGTCATTATTTTCACTTTATCATCCCTCCCCCCTAGCCACAGTTATCTTTTTCCCCTCATCCACCCTAAAGCTCTCCTTCACCTCTATCTCCACTCCCATCATCTCTCCCGCAAATTTCTCCACCTCTTTGCTGTCTCGAAATTCTCTCCCTCTGATAATTATATTATTCCTTCTCTCCCTTTTCTCTTTCCTCTCAATTTCCTCTTGTAACTTCCATATTTTCCCTTTCAACATCTCCCTTTCCTGTCCCCAAGCTTCTTTCCACCCCCTTAATTCCTCCCTCCACATTTATTTTAACTATATATATATATAATTTATTAATAATAAATTTAAAAATACGAAAACATTTCGTGAATCTACAACAATGAGTCTTACTAAGACTACAAAACAAATTAATTTGAAACAACTACTTCTCTAGCTAATACTTCGACAGTATTCGAAGTATTAGCTAGAGAAGTAGTTGTTTCAAATTAATTTGTTTTGTAGTCTTAGTAAGACTCATTGTTGTAGATTCACGAAATGTTTTCGTATTTTTAAATTTATTATTTAATTTTCTACAACGAACTAAAGGATTTTATTACATATAATTTATTGTTAATAAAAGCTCTGGATAAGTCGTATTGAGTATTCTCCAAAATTTTTAGTTGTAATTTTATAAATAAATATATATATTTCTGCTAATTTTGTAATTTTTTTGGATAAGTAATTTGACTCGAGTTCTTATTTTAAAAATTGAAGATTTTGAAAAGGCCTTCTTCTAAATCTTTTCTGCGGTATTATCAATTATTCACTTTTTGTCGTATTTATAATTATTGCATATCTTTCAGTTTGGGGAGTACGAGGTTTTTAAAAGTAGCCCGCGCCGACTCCCAAGAAGGCTTGATCGTCGTCAAAGTATTCGCAATACACGATCCTTCTTTACCCCTATCTCCGTACAAAGACCGTTTAGATGAAATCCGTATTAAATTATCCTCGGCAGTCAACTGCTTGCCGTTTCAGAAAATCGTCGTCATGGAAAAGGCCGGCTTGATAATGCGAGAGTATGTTAAGTACAGTCTGTACGACCGCATCAGCACCCGACCTTTCATGACGAACATTGAAAAACGTTGGATCACTTTTCAAGTCCTCTATGCGCTCTATCAAGCGCATAAAGTGGGTGTCTGCCATGGGGATATTAAACTGGAGAATATAACAGTGACATCGTGGAATTGGGTGTTATTAGTTGATTTCGCCTCGTTTAAGCCGACGTTTCTTCCTGAGGATAATCCTGCGGATTATTCGTATTTTTTTGACACCTCTAGGAGGAGAACATGTTACATTGCGCCAGAGCGTTTTATCAAAACGTTGTCAATGGATAGTAACGCAATGTTCAATGAGAATCCTTGTAATTCAGGCGAACTGAAGCCTCCTATGGATATATTCTCGGCTGGGTAAGTAGTATAATCACTACTGATAATCTTAAAATTTTTTTACTAAATTGATATAATTGATAATACAATATTTTTTTAGTGTTGTTTGTTAGACCCTTGTGCAATTTTCTTTGTTAATTTTAACGTTAATTAAAAACAGCAGTTACATGCTATGATTATAGATGATATAAATACTCATTTGTAAGGTTGATGTCCTTGTTTTTTTTAATTATTTTGAAAATATATTATAATATAATATTTACAAAGTCCAAATAGTTAATTTCTTTAAATCTATAACTAAAGTGTAGTGCAGATAGAAAGAAACAATTTAACGGTACGGATAAATCTGGGTAGATTAAATAAATTATAATAAAAAACAGTTGAAAGTAATTGATGGAAAATTTACGAACGATAGCAATTGTTATTCCCTATATAGGAATGGTAAAAATTTAACGAATAATATGATAAAAAACAATTAAAATTATTTAAAGCACGAAAATAATTGAACATCACTTCAAATAACAATTGAAATTGTTGGAATTTTGTAAAAAATACACATTTTACATATTCTAGTTGTGCTTTGTTGGAGTTATGGAATGAAGGCCATCCACCATTTGAGTTATCGCAACTCTTGGCTTATCGCTCAGGAGAATACTCCCCACACAAACACCTCGATCGATTAGAAGACCCCGCTTTAAAAAATCTATTATCGAGCATGATCCAAAGGGATCCGGCCCAACGTCTCACCGCCGAGCTATATTTATCTCAAGAAAGGGGCCGACTGTTCCCTGAATATTTTTACACATTTCTTCAGAGTTATATGCTGATGTTCTCCGCTAGTCCGATATTGTCCTGCGACGAAAAAATATCCCGATTAAAAAATGATATTGGTAATAATAATAATTGAAATATTAAAACATCTTTATAGTACTAATATTATTATAGGAAATATATTTAAATTTTTAAATTCAAACGAGGACCCTGGTGATTCTGAAAAGGCCGACGCGCGGAAAGAAAATGACGGATTGGTGATTATAGTATCACTAGTTACATCCAGCATTCGTGGATTACATGATTGTACGTCCAAGCTTCAGAGTCTGGATATACTTTATGAACTAGCCATGCATGCTAATGAAGAGACAATTTTGGATAGAATTCTGCCATACATTGTAAGCACTGGTGTAAAGTAATAATGAAGCCTTATTAATTTTTTTCAGATGTATTTGGTGCATGATCAAAACGCCAGAGTGAAAGTGGCTGCTATTAACACTATTACTAAGTGTTTATCAGTTGTAAAACACGTACCACGTTCAGATGCTAACATTTTTCCCGAATACGTATTACCAGGCTTGGCTCCTCTGGCAACAGATAGCAGCACTTGCGTAAGGGCGGCTTATGCAAAAAATATAGCTAATTTAGCTGAAATAGCATTGAGGTATCTTGAGTACACGCAGACGGATTATTGCGATAAGACAGTGACGAAACATAATTCTCGCTTAAACTACGAACTTGAGTTACAAACTCTACATGATATGGTGCAGCAAACAGTCAGTTCGCTGCTGACTGATTCTCAAACGCTTGTTAAACAAACATTAATGGATAGTGGAATTACTAAATTGTGTGTGTTTTTTGGTAAACAAAAAGGTAAGTTAATCATAGCTAGTGATGTATTAACTGTTACTATATGATTACTTAAATTTTAGCTAATGATATTCTTTTATCGCATATTATTACTTTCCTTAATGATAAAGAGGATAAAGAGTTGCGAGGAACGTTTTTTGACTGTATAATCGGTGTGGCTGCCTATATTGGTTGGCATTGTTCCCCCATTTTAACTCCACTGCTTTTACAGGTAATACTATGATGCTAATAAATAAATATTTTTTTACAACGTTTAACAAATAAAATACTTTATTTTTTAAGTAACAAAATCCAATTCATAATAGTCTCTCTTAGGTTTAGGTAAACATGTTCCATATTCTTATGAATCAGTATTTTATAAAAGTTATTGTAATACAAAAAAAATTTGATTTATGGTTTCATTTTAGGGACTTACAGACAGTTCGGAATTCGTGACGAGTAAAGCAATACATGCTATGGCCTCGTTGACGGAATTAGGCTTGATAACGAAACCGGCGCTAAGTGAGCTTGTATCGGAATGCGCTTGCTTCCTCGTCCATCCCAGTTTGTGGATTCGTCAAGCCGTTGCTGGTTTTATTTGTACCGCTGCTAATGTTCTCTCCATCTTGGATGTACAGTGTAAAATTATGCCAGTTTTATCTCCGTACATGAAATACTCAGTAATACAAGTTGAAAAGTAAGTTTAGTATTTACACGTTTAGTATTATCAGATTGTTATTAACTATATTGTGCACTTTCTTTAGACAGATATTTCACGTTTTCAAATGTTTACTTCTTTAGGCCTGAATTACTATTAGAATCTCTGCAACCTCCGGTGCCGAGGAGTGTCTACGACAGCGCCGTCAAGTGCGAGAAAATCGAACTGTTGCTCGAAACGCTGCAGATGCGGAAAAAGGGACGTGATATTATATCCGGGAAAATTCCGAACATCGATTTTTCCATGGAGATGGATAAGACTGTAAAAAATGTGAGTGAACCTTGCGAAATTAACCAACGCAATTTTAATTGGTAATTGTCTTAGTTGCTGATAAGGTTGGAAGCTAATGGCATGACAGAAATGGTGGAAGATTTCCTTTTAAATATGGGACAACATTTGAGAAAGATTAGCAAACACCGACATCAGTCCGATAGTAAAAGTAAAGAGGTTGATGAAAACGGAAAGATTGAGATTAAATCTTTAAAGAGTACGGTGCGCGGGCACATTTTCAATTTGAATGAGACCCGGACTAAAACAGATTTTAATATTCAAACAAGGTATATTTTTTGTGTACACGTTTGATTAATCTTAATAGAGCGTGCGTATTTAATCGAAAACTTTTAATAAAGACAAATCGGGTAATTATAATTGTGGTGGTGATACTTTGAATATTTATAAACAAGGAAAATTAAGTTTCTTTTTACACAATCATTAATAGCATAAAAATATTAAAATATGTATGTTCTTACAAATATACTAAAATGCAACTAAAAACAAAAAAGAAATATTTAAAGTATAGTGTAGAAATAAGTTTTGTTAAATTTAAAAAATACTTTCATTTATTTGTACATTTTTAGTAGCGATATTTCAAGACGTCAATCAGAAAGTACGAATTCTGGTGGACCGCCATCAAGATCCACAACAAGCAGACCTTCGTCCCCTACATTAGAGTCAAGTTCACATTCCAATAGATTTACACATGAATCTCCACCAAATATGAGTCTTCATGAACGATCATATATACAATGTACGCGCAAAATAGATATTGTAGAATTATTTATATTATTTATTATTCTTTCTTTTAGACCGTACAGCAAATTGTAGCATGGAATTGAGGATATTAATCGCCCGGCAGCAAGATCATTATTTAGAAGCAGTTAGGTACGTGGTTTCAATTTTATAAATATAGTTAGTTTTTTACCTCAATTTTGGAGTGCTGAACACACAATTGGCTTGACCAAATACAGGACTGTCACAGATTTTTTTGAAGCATAATGTCACCTTTTAGTCGCCATATAAAAAGACTCAATGTGATGTATATATGACTCACTAAATATATCTAGGGGAAAACTCTCATTTAATATTTTTTGTGAAAAATAGTAGAGTATTTTCAAATACAACATTAAATCGACCAAATTTATTTAGTTTAAAAGTCTAATAGTTATTAATTTACTAATTCAATTCTAGGAGTAAGGATTGGGCGGAACAGGCAGCTTGGCAACCGCAATTGCCACCTCCGGGTTGGCGAATCTCCGGTTTATTAGTGGCACATCTTCACGAGCATCGCAGTTCCGTTACCCGTTTAACGGCGATTCCCGAGACTCCACTGTTTGCAAGCGCATCCCTCGATGGGTGCGTGAGACTTTGGGACTGTTCCAAGATGGAAGGCAAAAATATAGCAAATAGGTCTAAAATCAACTATAGATTGCCAGGGAATTCGGGAGTCGTAGGTTTGGCCGTTTGTGAGAATGGCCAGTCTTTAGCAGCCGCTTCGCAGGATGGAAATATATCCGTGCTAAGGATAGATACTGGCAGTAACAGGTAAGAGGACTTTGAGGAGCCAGGTATAATAATGAAACTAGCTCCACTATTTTTTCTTGATGTATTTTGAAAGTGGTCGCTTTGGATAGGATTGTATATTAAATGTTATTTTAAACATTTTTCAATTAAATATTAAATAGTGAACGCTAGTGGGTGGCGCATACTGGTGGTGCAGATTGCTCTGTGATTGTGCATCATCGTTTAGTATGGGTCTACTGGATGGTTGACAATGAATGGCCCTTTAGAGTGACGGGAGCGTTTCTTTAAAGTAACAAGCTCACTTGAACAAACACTATTACTACTACTATTACTATTAATTAGTATACATATTACATAACTTTTAGTCAACTACACTATTTAAAATTAGAGCTCAATTCTTACTTACTGCATTCTGTGAGTTGGAAACCATAACTTTTTGATATTACAAGTTGACAGCTTATGATATTTATTATATATTTGTGAATAAAAAGTATTATTATTATTTGTAACTGCTGATATTTATTTGAACCAGAATGACACCACTACAAACTCGTCAATTGGATCCAGATGAAGATGGATGTGCTGTTGATGTTCAGTATCTAGATTCTGGACCACAGAGTGTGGTAGTATTTGCAACATTGTATGGGTCTTTGGTCGGTTGGGACCTTAGAGCGCCAGGGTACGCTTGGAGGTTAAATAATGGACTTAAACAGGGTGTCATTACTAGCTTTTGCCTGGATTCTCATCAGAGCTGGCTCACATTGGGCACGAGCAGTGGTGTACACAATGCGTGGGATTTAAGGTTCCAGTTACCTATAGCGACTATTGAACATCCATCAGGTTTGAAAACATGTTTTTTAATATATTTTTTTTCGATTTGGCTGTTAATAATAAGTTATGTACAGTTTAAATTTATTATAATAAATTTAATATTTTATAAACTTCTTTGTAGTTTTACAATTATATAATCTTTATCATTATTTTCACTATCAATATTTATTATTAATCCTAATTGGAATAATGTTAATTCTTGTTTAAAAGTTTGATATTCTTTGGATATTCTTTGGAATAGAGCCCTATCTCAGGTTACAAGTCAATACGTTGAGATATAATAATTTCAAGGATAAAATATCCCCAAGTTTATTTATACATGTGGTTGTAGTTATAATGTTTATTAATAAATAACTCCGGCTTATTTATGTTGTATGATATGTACTTATAATGTTTATTAAACTCTAGGAAGTCGCGTACGTAAAGTGATCAGTCATCCTACAGAACATTCATGGATTTTATCCAGTGTCCAGGGAAACAATGAGATTTCAATGTGGAATTTGGAAACAGGTTTCCGACAGAAGGTGTTATGGGCTAGCAGTAACCCTCCTCTATCAAAAACACAGGTATTTATAGTGATAACATACTAGAAGATAAAATAAAGTTGCCTTATTTAATTTTATCATATCTACATATTGTCATCACTAACATCATCGATGGCATTTAATGACATTAAGGGATTTATAAAAAAATGTATACCAATTAGAACTAGAGAGTTGATGTTGATGTTGATGTGTGCATGTCGTGCTCTGGCAGTTTATTATTATTGAGTGGGTATTTCTTACTCTATGTGCAACAAACTCGATAGACAGTTCACAGTGTGTATCAATATAGAGGATAAAAGTTTGTGGAAAGATTGAGCAGCTGTGGCCGGTGATATAGTGTTTGGTAACAAACCACGTGGCGGAGCGGATTTCTACATCCAACGTTATCGCTGGCATCCGTAGTCATCCGGTGACGGGGCTTAGGTAGAGTGTATAGAGAGGAGGGAGCTACTCGCGAGGAGTTGTATTTTTTGGCCCGGACGTTCCCGTCTGCGGGTGAGTTATTCAAGGCGCCTCCACCACAGGGTGACGACGAGCATGGGAAATAAGGAAAAACAGAAGGAGAGAAAAGAAGTGGAGGAGTGGGAGAGGAGAGAGGAGGAATGGGCGAGGAGGACGCCGTTTGAGAGGAGTGGGATGACGAGGAGGTCTCCACAACAGCAAGGGATGCAGGAAAATGCAGACAAGAGAAAGATGGGTGAGACATCCTTTGAGGAAGAGGAGAGCAAAAAGAGAGAGAGGAGAGAGAGCGGTGAGAAGGAGAGAGGGGGAGATAGAGGATGCGGCAGTGAGATGGTGGAGGCAGTGTTGAGGGAGATAAGAAGAGAGAGGGAGATGTGGAAAGAAGAGATGCAGAAAGTAGAGGAGAGGTGGAAAGCGCAGATGGAGAAGGCGGAGGAGAGATGGAAAGCGCAGATGGTGATGTGTAAGGAGCATATGGAGAAATCGTGGGAAATGTGGAGGGAGGAATTAAGGGGGTGGAAGGAAGCTTGGGGACAGGAAAGGGAGATGTTGAAAGGGAAAATATGGAAGTTAGAAGTGGAAATTGAGAGGAAAGAGAAAAGGGAGAGAAGGAATAATATAATTATCAGAGGGAGAGAATTCCGAGACAGCAAAGAGGTGGAGAAATTTGCGAAGGAGATGATGGGAGTGGAGATAGAGGTGAAGGAGTGCTTTAGGGTGGATGAGGGGAAAAAGATAACTGTGGCCAAGCTAGGGGGGAGGGACGATAAAGTGAAAATAATGACCAATAAGAAGCTAATTAAGAGAACAGGAGAGAGAATATTTATTGATGATGACCTGACGGAAAAGGAGGGAAGGATACAGAAAGATATAAGAGAAAGGGCGAGGAGGGAGTGGGATAAGGGAAGATCAGCAAGGGTGGGGTATCAGAAATTGACAATTGAGGGGATAGTGTGGAAGTGGAATAAGGCAAAAGAAGAACTCGAAGAACAGGTAAAAGAAACGAGTAGAGGCCGAGAGGATGGAAGGAGGGGGTGAGAGGAGGAGGACAGGGGGGATAATATTAGGCGTCTGGAACGTGGCGGGGATAAAGGAGATGATTAGAGGTGGGAGGTGGGAGGAGGAATTAAAGGGGTGGATGTTAGAGAAGGTAATAGTAGGACTGGTGGAGACGTGGGTAACAAAGGAGAATTGGGAAGAAGTTAAAGTGAAGCTACCAGGGGGGTTCAGGTGGGAAATGTAGGAGGCGAGAAGAACGGCGGAAAGAGGAAGAGCAAGGGGAGGTAATATAGTGGGTGTAAGAGGAAGCAGTCAACAGGGTAGGGTGAAATTTATGGAGGGCGAAGGAGATGTGGGGTGGGTGATATATGGACAGGGTGGGGAGGAGATAACAGTGGGGGTCGTCTATGTGAATAAGAACTGGAGAGAGATAAGGAAGGAGTTGGAGGAAAGGATGAAGGAAGGATGAAGATATGTCTTGGGGGGGGACTTCAATGCAAGGATGGGGGAATTAATAGGCGGAATCAGTGAGGAAGGGAGAGGGATCAAGAGGAAATCGCAAGATAAATGTGTAAATGCGGAGGGGAGAAGATTGCAGGAATGGGTGATAGAAGAGGGGTGGGAGATTCTGAACGGATGCACAGAAGGAGATTGGGAGGGGAAGAGAACGTATATTGGGAAGGGAGGAGGATCCGTGATAGACTATGCTATGGTGAAGGGGTGTAGGAATAGTGATTTGAAGAGGATGGTCGTGGAAGAGGTGGAGGGTTCGGATCACTTGCCATTAATGATGGAGGTAGAGATAGGTAAGGGGAGCAGGGGAGAAGACTCGCAGGGTCAGGAAAGGGAAAAATTGGAGAGCGGAGAAAAGGCGGGAGATGAAGGCTAAGCTTAATGAAGTGAAATGGGTGAGTGTGAGGACGATGGAAGAATTAGAAGAGGTGATAGTGGGATATGGCAAGAGAACGCGGGCAAAGAATGAAGGAGATAGAGGATGGTTTAATGAGGAGTGCAGGCTGGCAAAGAGAAGGATGAGGAGGGCGAGGAGAGAGTATATGGAGGGTAGAGGGGACGAAGCACAGTGCCGGGAGGCAAGAAAGCAGTATATTAAGGTATGTGAGGAACGGAAATCGGCGGTGGTAGAAGGAAAGATGGAGGAATTAAAGAAGTGCAGAAACGAAGCGGATATGTGGAGGGTATTGAGGAATGGAGTAGAAAGGAAGCAGATAGAGGTGGCACTGGAGGAGTGGGTGGACAAGTGTAAGAGAGGGAGCGGAAAGCCGTGTGGAGTAGGAGTCAGAGGAGGATGCGGAATATCCGACGACTTCACAGAGGAGGAGGTGGACAGGGCGTTTGAGGAGGTGAAGAAGGAGAAAGCGGCAGGGCCGGATGGTGTAAAGGTGGAAGTTTGGAAGGCGATTGGAAAGGAGGGTAGAAGAACGTATAGATAGCTGTTAAATCAAATATGGAAGGGGGAGGAGGATATACCGCGGTCTTGGAGGATTGGGGCCGTGTGCCCGGTGCATAAAGGAGGAAGCACAGGAGATGTGGAGAACTACAGGGGGTTAACCGTTACCAACGCAGGGTATAAAATAGCAATGACTGTAGTAAAAAATAGACTTGTAAAGGAAGTAGAAGAAAAAGGTCTTGTGCCAGAGACGCAGGGTGGGTTCAGGAGGGGAAGAGGTACAGCAGACCAGATATTTACCCTGGCCAGGATTGTAGAAAAAGTAATGGAAGAGAGAGGAAGTGTGTATGCGGTGTTCCTAGATTTGAAAGAGGCGTATGATTCGGTACCTAGGGAAAGATTGGTGGAGTGTTGGGAAAGAAGAGGGGTGAGTGAGGGGATGGTTGAGTTTGCGAGGAGAGTATATCAGGAGACATGGTGTGTGGCTAAGGTGGGGGATATTGTATCAGAGGAATTTAGAACATGAATGGGAGTGAGACAGGGATGCCCGCTAAGCCCTCTATTGTTTAATCTGTATACAAGTGAATTGGATGAAATATTGAGGAGAGGGCAAGCGGGTGGCGTAGTGATTGGGAGGAAGAAAGTTTGGATGTTAGCATATGCGGATGATATGGTACTGATGGCGAGGGACTGGGAGGGGGTGAAAGGGATGTTAGCAAGAGTGGAAAAGTACATGGATAAGAGGGAGTTAAGGGTGAATGTAGGGAAAACGAAATGGATGAGGTTTAGGAACAAAGGAAGGGAAGGAAGAATGAGAGAGCTGAAATGGAAATGGGAAGTGATTGAAAGGGTGAAAGTGTTCAAATACTTGGGATTTATTTTTAAGTGTACGGGAGGGTATGAAGAGCACATGAAATGGGTACAAGGAAAGGCAAGAAGAGCGTGGGGTGTGGTGTGGGAGAGGTGGGGGAGATGGATGGAAAATAATGTGAGGGTGATGTGTGGATTGGGATGCGTGCGTGAAGCCAATCTTGTTGTATGGTGTGGAGGTATGGGGAACAAAGAGGTATGAGTGTGTGGAGCGGGAACAAAGATGGTGCATGATACGAGTGTTAGGGGTGGAGAGGTCGACGCCGGAATATAGGAGAAGAGTGGAGTAAAAGATATGGAAGGATTATATTTTTTGTTTATTATTAGAATATAGTTTAGTAGAGTTTGTATAGGTAATAATGCCAAATAAAGGTTTCTTTCTCTTTCTCATATTAGAACTAGGCTACACAAAACAAAATTATTGCTTAGTGCTTAATGAGTGATTAAAATGTATCAGATATAACTATTTTATGAATTTTTAATAAACTACCTATTATTAATATAATGTTTCATCAAATGATTAATTAGAAACAAATACTATAACTACCTATGTCAGAATGTTTAAAAGTTAATTCATATAAAACAATTTAAAAAATAACCAAACAGAAAAATGAATGTGCCCAATCAACATCAATATCAGGTAAAGTAAAAGTTCTAAGCGTTTTCAATAGCAATATCTTATCACATCGGGTCATACTATAAGGAGAGTTGGGTTTTAAGGCGTTTCAAAATGTACGTAACATAGAGAAAATTCACAATAAAAGTCAAGAGAGCTTCACAAATAATTGTACATAATGTATCGATATTATTATGAACTATTTAAAATTTATGTTGAATAATATTTAAATAAATATCACCGATAATTGACTTGAGAAATTGCATTGGCAATATTGCAAATAGTTCGGTGTCGACATTTTTCTTATTATTAATTATTTCTCTGAAAAATTCAAATCTTTTAATTTTAAATTAAACTTCTAATTGCTTGTTGAAGTGTTGTATATAATAAATATTTACGTTTTCTATGTTACTTATACTTCATTATTATTTGTAACTTACCTCACATTGGTAAAACCATTTTATAATTCAAATGTGTTTCCTTAATGTAATTCTTGTAATTGGAATAACATTTCCTCATTCTCAATTTTCTTACTTTTGTGTATTGAATAATACACGCCATCTTTTGGCTAAAACTGCGATTTAGTTGTTATTTGAAACATCTTGTATTTAAATTAATAACAACTGAACGTAATTTTCAGGTTACTAATCACGGCGTGTGCGCAATGCAAGCGGGTTGTATAGACCGATCAGGTTTTTTGTTGGCCGGGGGTACGGATCAGCGATTAAGACTATGGGATCTGGACAGCCCTGGCGATTCATACGTGGCAATCCCGGCACCTAACGATACACACGCTTCTTGCACAATTACGTACAAGAGCCGCCTAATTGACGGCACGTGCGTAATCCACGAAGTCGTGGAGCAAGGCAGCAACCTTCCACCAGGAACAGGAAATAAATCCGACGAAGTTCCGCGTGCTGGACCGGAACCGCCTCCATCCGGACACCGAGATTGCATAACCGACGTGGCGCTTTGTAAAACGTCACAGTGTTTGTTGCTCACCGCGTCGCGGGATGGTGTTATCAAAGTATGGAAATAGATATGGTCGCAAAGAAGTGTAAAAAATTTATACAAAATTTGATGTTGGTGTTATGAAATCAAACATTACTTGCATTAATTGTTCACATATTTTATTTCTTTTTAATTTTCTAGTTAGTTATGGCTTTAATAATTGCCAGTTTTACAATGCTTTATTAAATATAAATAGTACACAATAAAATTCTTAGATTGTTTCGATACGTGAAAAGTTTATAGATATGTAAAACACTAATTTTACACTTTTTTCACTTTGTTTTTTTGGTCACCAAATGACCATTATCAATAGCAACTAATTAAACTTATTTGTCGCTTGTTGGCTGTACATATCATTTAGCGACAAATATGTGAAGTATAAAATGTGCTAAACTATGCAAAAACTTATAATTTGAATTATTTGGCTATAAATGTACAGTTTATTCCGATATTTAGTTTACTCTTGTATTAACTAGAAAAAATATGTTAGCCTTTTTCAAAATTTTAATTATCCAATCAATGTGTTTATCGTTTCTGAATTAAGCTACTACACAATTACTTTTTTTACCATATGTGAAGTAATATTAATTCAAAGATAAAATATGCTACAACCTCTAATTGCATTTTTGTCACAAAAGGCACTGTGGTGAATTTGTTCTTTATTATATTTTAAAGTATATTATTTAATTAGTACTAAATGTTCTAATTTTATGGTTGCAGTATCAAAAAATTTTACATCTAAATGGGAGGAACACTAAATTTTTGATTAATAATTAAAACTTTTTAATTTAAATATATTTTTCTGTTAAAATATAATACAATAAACATTATCGCTTTTATAAGCACATATTGATGCATCTACTTTAACAATTAAGCTTGTTTTATTTTCTTTATTTAGGAATTCATTATTATACAAAGATATGTACTAATTATTAATAACTCAAGTACATTCATACCTTATGTTTAATTCCATGGGTTAATTTAATTTTTAATATTATAAATAGTTATCGAAGGGTTTATTTTCTATTCACCTTGTATTATTTGCGCACTATTCACTTTAGAAATTAATATGTGAATATTTCAATTCAACACATTGACAGATGCTAATTGACTTCACAATATATAAATATATTTCTAGCACCATCATTAAATTTTGTTTAAATTATGAAGGCTGTTATATAATTTATATAACTAAGTTGTACTATATTTGGTAGTTTTGTACTACTAAATAAACGATATATTTAACATTATATCCTATTATAGCTTTCTTTCAAAATCCGGTTTGAAATATTTTGTGATGTATAAAATTATACTCGAAGTTATTTTCGTGTTTAAATGAAATAGTATTTTAGGTAGTGTAATAGATTGTATATAATTTAATTTATAGTAATAATAAATATAATTTATTACGATTCAGTTTGTATTGTGATTGGAAGTTAGTTATTTAATTATTTCATAATTTATTTACAGGTGAAATAGGATTGCCAGAATAGGAAATATTATTTAGAGATGACATCAGCTCTATGTTTCTATGTGTTTATTAAAAATAAGTTCAAAATCATAAACAGGAATCCCATCTTTTGTTAATTTTGACGATATGTAGAAAATTAAGTGGATTTAATTTAAATCTGTGCTGTAGTTGTTTTGTTGTTTTTGTATGGTCTGTATACGATTCTGTCAAAAGTTTATGCTCCTGATCACCAAGGGGGCCTTGTCATAAATGCGAATCTATTTTTTATTGCGAATTTTGAAAGAACATAAAACTAAGGATTCCAATAGATTGTACTGCTTTTGTAATAACTTTGTTTATACAACATAAAAAGACGATTAGTGTGGATTATATATTAAAATTAAAGTCTGGTTTAAATATGTGTAAATATTGTTATAATTAGTAACGATTGCTCAATTATAATAGATGGCGCTATGGTCGAATATTCGGGAAAATAGCAATACAATGAACAATATAACTGTGAGGTTTATTTTACTTGTATTTTCCAAGAAATATTGGATAGACGTACAACCATCGACAGATTTTTTAGACGTCTTTGCACGGAAAACTGAAAAACGTGTATTGTGGTGGTGCGTCGACAATCGCACTATAGAAAATTTAATGTATTTTTATAAATCTGCAATTATTTCCCCCCAGGACATTTTAGCAAAAAACACAAGAGAGCGGTTTTGTAGATATTAAATACATACATTTAAATCACCTATTAATAGTACATCACAATTATTTTAAACCGAGATATTTATATTTACCTTTTACTAGTATCTCCTAGTAGGGTTTTCATGGCATCTGTTGGTGTTATTCATTCTTATGGCTCCTGTTTCGCTCAATAGAGCATTTCAAAAACCTGGTGTAGAAAAATCGCGGCTGTTATAATCGTTGTTCTTGGTCACCATATTATTAATTCATAAGCCTACATTTCCATATAAATCTACAGAACAAGCTTTGGAGCTGGTCCCCATGTTTTCTGTACAATTTGTCTGTAATGCGAGAAGGCCAAGTTATTATTTTCAGTTTTTTATTTGGAAAGATACCCAAATATTTTGCTATTTATCCCAGAAAACTTCGTTACTCATCTTGACAAATTTTTATTTGCTTTTCTCCATTATTTATGTCAAGAACATTCTACATACGTTTCGCGAACATATTTTTTTTTTCTCACGAGGTGGTGTCGCTTAGCGTCCCTGCACTGCGGTCTCCGTGGTCCTTTTGTGCGCCTATGGCTGTTTTACACCTTTTAAATTCCTGTTACTTCTAAGAAGTCCAGGAGTTTCTGCCAGGGGATATTCCTTAGCTGTTCTACAGGAAACATGGGCTTCCCGAATTTCGTCTTGCGTTCTTGTTTGTATGCTTCGCAAGTGCACAATAGGTGTTGGGGAGTTTCCTCTTTTTCCAGACACCCACGGCAAAGGGGGCTTTTCTCAATGCCCATCCTATGTTTGTGCTTGTTCAGGTCACAGTGCCCAATGACTAGTCCTGTGATTTTTCTTAGTTTCAATCTGCTCAGTCTAGACAGCTTCTGCATGCTGTCAGGTACCGGACCATCTAGGAAGAGTCTCGTATGCCTCATTCCGTTTTGGATTTGCCATGCCTTTTTGTGCTCCTCTGCTAACTTGCGTCGGATTATATCCTTTCCGGTTTCGTGAACATATCTTAATATACATTCTAGGGAATTTTCGGGAAAGTAGGATTGCGATATCGTCGGTGTGACTTACCGCACAGAAGCTCTGTTTCCGGTAATTCTGACATATGAACCATATATAAACTATTATTATATTAGTTACCCTCCACTATAACATATTGCAATATAATGGCTTAATGTTACTTGTATAATGCAGCGGTTATCTTTAGAAAGGAGGTCTTATCAAATGTTCCTTTTATATTTAGAAAAGTCGCAAAAGTGAAAGCATTTTCTTGGAGTGATTGCCCAATTCTGCTCACCTCACAGATTATGTGTGATATAGAAAATGTTTTATTATCACAGTTGCCTTAGGAAAGATGTAATCCAAGCCTCATGATCTTGACATAAAAATTACCTTGTTTGCTTGGGGTTTAGAACTAGAAAATATTATATGTGCCTGGCGGTATCCACATAAATGTCCTATTGTAAGAATGTTTAGAAACTATAAAAGTAACTACATTTTTGTTATCTTACTCACGACTTATATGTGACTATGTTTTTAACCTTTACAAGTTCATTATCAAACATACGTTGATGGCCTTGTAAAGGTTGAAACTATAGTCACAAATAATTTCTGTATGTGATATCAGCAAAGTGTAGTTTCTTTTCAAGTTTATTTTAACAGAGTTTAATTTATTTTATCATTTTGGTTTGTTTCAGGACGATGTGGATGTATCTTTGGTGTCTGTGTATATATCTAATACGTTTTGGGCCGGAGTTTTTGAAGATCGTCTATTTTAGTCGGGAGTTTTTCTAGGCTTTTTCTAGTAGTAGTAAAGAAGCCCCTAGGCCTCTTTACTTTTTTCTTTCTAGTTGTTTATAGTTGCTTATTACTTCATTGGGAGTTATTTTGCATGTTCATGGCTCTGATATATTTTCTTCTTACTAGCTTTTCCGCCCTTAAAGGGTTGTCATCATTTTGTGGGTTTGATTTTCTTTTCTAGATTCTAGAACTAAGGTATATTTTGGATCTATTTAAAGTTCTAGTTTTAATGATTATGGTGAGCGTTGTTATAGTAGCGGAGGTTGGCGACTATTTCAGCATATGATTTCCTATCTGTTGTTCTCATCCGATTTTTAAACCCCAACCCTGTCGAATTCCTAATGTTCCGGAGCCACGATATTATTTTCTTTCCAATGCCTCTCCTTTCTTCTATCTTTCCCTGGATTATCAGACGTAGTAGTTCGTAGCATTTGTGCCTCATTACATGGCCAAGGTAAATTTTTCGATTTTTGATCTTGAGTAAGCCCACTTTTTTAAGGATTTCTTCATTCGATACGTGTTCGGTCCATGCTATTTTTTTTGCATACGACGCATACACATTTCGAAGGATCTATCTTGTCCATAGTGGATGTTTTTAGCGTCCACGCTTCCAGGCCATATAGCAGCGAGAGCCATACGTAGCATTTCGCCATTCGGTATCTCATACTAAATTGTAGGTCTTTATTGGTTAACAGGTTTCTCATTTTCATAAATCCCTCTCTCACAATCTCTATTCTAATTTTTAGTTCTTTGTCGGGATCCATGGTCTTGTTTAGCCAACAACCTAAATATTTGAACTTTGCGACTTGCAATAATACGTTTGTAGGAGGAAGTTGTTTTTTTGTTATTACCATTATCTTTGTTATTTCCACGTTGATTTTGATACCTATAAATGTAGCTTCACTGTTCACTGTATTTAATAGGTTCTCTCCAGTCCCCTTCACTAGTCGCTATTAGTACTGTGTTGTTGGCGAAGCGAATGTTATTTACCAATACTCCATTGACCTTCACCTTCTTCCGTTGCTTGATGCAGCGCTCTGTTGTACTCTGAGCATCTATTAAATAATAGCGGAGAGAGTACACATTTCTGCCAAACATTTATATATATTTTAAATTCGCTAATTTATCTCTCCCGTTTGGTTTCAATAGAGGTTCTCTATAAGCGTTACTTCCTATTCATCTACTCCGATCTCATCAATTCGTTTTATATGGTTTATAGTGTCGAACACTTTGGTAAAGATTATTAAGCTTAAGTATAGGTCCTTTCTTTGGGACAAGCAGTTCTGAGCTAGAACTTTTAGTCCGGTTCCCAAACCATTCCGAAAACCAAATTGAGTTGTGTCTATATTGTCTTCGCATTTACTGAAGATTTGAGTATGTATTACCCTCAAAAATATTTTTAAAGTATCGTTCATTATGCTGATAAGTCTAAACTCGTCGCATTTTTTGCTATTTGGCTTCTTGGTATCGGTACAAAAGTGGATTTTTACCATTCTGCGGGAAATGTGCCTTTTTTCATATATTAGGTTTAGTATAATAGTTTATCTATGTTTTCTTCATCAACCAGCAGAATTCTGCTGAAATGTTGATCAATGTTGTTGTTGACAGGCCTTTCTTGGTTTTGTTCTTCTGATGGCATATTCGACTTCACTTTTTAGAATGCTTAGAATTTGATTTTTAGTTGCTCGACTCCGTTGTCTCAATTTTCTGTAAAATAATTCTTGAACGTACCTTTCCCATACTTGCTGGCTCTTTTCTGTTTAAAGCATGAAATGTCCCTATTGGTTTTGTATGACTATGTTTTTAGATCTTCTTTATTTTTGTGTGTGTATTAAACAAGTCAAGTTTCTGCTGTCAGCTCTCGATTTTGACACAATGTTCTCGCCGTTTTAATTTGCTTTCCTTATCTGCTTCTGAATCATCATATTCATGAGCCTATAACCTTACGGTGACTTCTGTTGTTCGAGCCTTCTCTTTCCATAAGTTTCAAGATGTTTTCGGTCATCCATCTTTGCTTTTTCGTCGTTCTCTTTGCTTGTAAATATTTCTCAGTCGATGTATTAACTACTTTCTTTATTGATGCCTGTTGAAGTTGTAAACTGTACAACTGATAGCTTATTTTATATGTTGGCAATCCTGCCGCGCCTGTTAATAATTTAGTGTGTTTCGTCCGTGTTTTATTTCTTAACCCTATCAACCATCACAAGTTATGGGTCCAGGCATGCTTTAAAGTCGCGTATGCGTTTAAGGTTGGGAAATTCCAGCACACAATTCGGAAATCGACATTCCGACGTAAACAAACGAAAAATGGCTGCCGTGAATCAGCATTCGGACGATAGCAGTCGTGTCGTGGCTAGCATTCGCAAACTAGCCAACGATGAACAGTGGGAAACTTGGAAGTGGCAAATTGAACTTTGTTTGAAAGAACAGTATCTTTATTCCATTGTTGATGGTACACAAGTGTGTCCATCGGCACCTGTGGGCAACGCTTATCCGTCCGACAGTTATCGAAACTGGCAACGCGACAACGCGCGCGCCGCTCGTATACTCGGTACGGCCCTCGATGAAGAAGCTGTCATTTACCTTCGCAGGAAAACTGACGCGTAAGAAATTTGGGATACGTTGTTATCGGTGTTTCAACAATCATCCCTACAGCGACTATACACGCTGTTCGATAATTTCTTCGAGATCTCGAAAGATGATACTACTTCCGTCACGAAGCACACTTCTCAGCTGGCTAATATATTCGTTGACATTCTCGCAGAATTACGAAAGGAAAACCCGAGTGCCAACCTTCCGCTGTCGCTGCTTCATCATCGAATCTTCAAAACACTTGGTTCCGAATATTAATATTATCGTTCAACATGGTATCGTCTTCCAGAAGTCGAGCAAACTACAAAGCTCCTCGTTGAAAATCTACGTTCGATTGAAAATTTGCTGATGCAAGAAGCACCACAGATGTCTGGCGCTTTTTACGCAAAATCTCGACCACAGAAGCCACAGAAGAAATCAGCACTAGTGTCTTCTTCGACAAATGTAAAAGGAAAAGAAAAACGTGCGTGTTTATACTGCAAGAAAGTAGGTCACTTTATCGCTGATTGCAGAAAAATAGTGAGCTCAAATGTCAATAATAATTCTGATTCAACCTCGAAAAATAGCAAACCAGGTACTTTTCTCACAACAGACCTAGCTGTTGATGCAGACTTCGTTCCGTTGATTCTTGGGTTTCGGATTCCGGTACGTCACATCTTATGACAGCAAACAAGCAGCATTTCGCTACGTTCGAGAAATTTCCGATCCCGCAATGCATTCAGACAGCAGGTAAGGGCGTTATCCTTGCATATGGATCCGGTAAAATCAACATTGAGACACTAGTGGGTGACAGATCTGAATGACGTTTGGTACGTGCCCGAGGCACGTCATCAACTTTTCTCCATTAGACAGGCTGCCAAGTATGGAAAAGAGACTGCATTTTGTCACAACGAAGTGCAAATTCAACGAGCCGGTGAACTCATCGCGACTGGAAAAATCGTCGGCCCTGTGTACGTCATGAATATTCGAGTCTGTGTTCCGGACGCGCCAGTGTAGTCGAATTTCGCAACAACTGAATAAATACTCCAAGGCTGGCATGAACGCTTAGGCCATCAGGACAAACAGCGATATGTTATCCCGTGTCGGTATTTCGGTTAGGTGTTCAGACACCACGTCATTTTATGATGGTTGCGTTCTCGGTAAGTCACATCGAAAATCGTTCCGCTCGCGTCAAGATCGTCCGCAAACCGTCGGAGAACTGATTAATGCCGATGTTAACGGCCCAATGTCTACCGACTCGATTAATGGTTTCTGATATTATGTAGCCTTCAAAGACGACTATTCTCGATACTTTCGCATATTTTTCATGAAAGAAAAATCAGAAGTTACTTTGCAGAACAAGCCAACAGACATGTTGTTGAACTAGCTCGTTCAATGCTCTCCGTGAGCAAACTGCCGAAAACGTTTTGGGCTCACGCATGTGATTCGGCAGTATTTTTGACAAATCGCACAGGGAAGTGAAGTGTTCCAGACAAATCTCCATTCGAGTTGTGGACTGGAAAGACATTCAACAGTTTCGAATTCCTCCGAATTTTTGGATCAGAATGCTATGTCAATATTCCAAAGAAGTTTCGCTCAAAATTTGACGACAAAGCAGTACTTGGACATCTCGTTGGATACGTGAATGAGAAAGATGGTTACAAGGTTTGGAAACCATCGACGCATCGATTAGTAAAGTCACGAGACGTTGACTTTCGTCCAGAGAAGCTGTGGACAACAAACAACACCATTGAACTTGAACTTCAAATCCCAGAAGAGAGCAATCAAGACGAGGAAATCAACATTTCTGAAGACATCAAACAAAAGTGTGAATCAACTCAAGCTAACAGTAATTCGGATCAGTATGACACTGAAGACAGCGACACCTCGGAAGGGGAACCAACTTCCGTCCAAACTCGACACTTGGAACGAACGACGAGACAATCAGTGAGATTTGGTGACTACGAAGTAGAATACTCACCTCGTCGATCCCAGGCAAACAGTGCTGTAGCGTGTTTGACAGAAGCTGTTCTGGAAGAACTACAGCCAACTAACTTCAACAATGTTTAAGTTGCTTCTATACTTTCACCATTTGTCGGCGTTTCTAGTTTTAGTATAGTTTGAGACCATTGTTTAGCAATTTTTTTGATTGGTCTTTTAGCAACTGCATTTATTCCTTTGTTTCTTCTTTGTTTGTTTTAATTTTAGTCTAATGTTTGTCACAATCAGTATGATTTAGTATAGTAATGCAATGAATTACCGCTGTTGATGTTTTGTTGGCTTTCTAGTATCTGATGGTATTAGTTGAATAAAAGGGATTTCTTGTTCTTTCACTGTGCTCCATTGTAAGGTTGGAGGGGAGGAGGAAGTTTTCGAAGATGTTATGGTGTATACTGTCATCTATTTCCCTCATCTTGGATAATATTGATATAACCAAATAACCGACAGGTTTGGGTTCATTTTATTTATTTTGTCTTAACCTTTGAAATGGACAAGACTTGCTACAGTTACGGTCCCATTGGTATCTCAAAATTCGTATTTGACCTCTTGGCTCTCTATATTTCTATTTGAATAGCGAGAATGTAAGCCCTTTCTTCTTTTTAATCGGGCTGTCGCTGTACTAGTATTTTACATTAATCCCCGTCTTCAGTATCTGCAAGTCTCACTGCGACCTTCTCACTATTCAAAATTTTCGGATCAATTTTTTTTTCACTTAATTTTTTTTGTATCTTGCCACGCGTACCTGCGTTATCAGAGTATGTGAGTCCAGTATTAAAATAGTCGTCAATGTGTGTTCGTGTATGTTTCTATTCCCTTTTAATTATAAAGAAAAATTTGGACACCTGATGGTGCAGCAATAGGTAAGTCCTACTTCTAATAGTGGATGTATACAATTAAATAATTAAAGTAGATATAGTGCCAGTAATTTAGAATTTAAGTCATGTAGATGAAATCTATAAAAGGTAAATAGGTGAAAAACATTTGTATTTATTCCGTACTTCCTTATAATTTTAATTAGTATTCCTAGTCCCGTCAAGAGCATAAATGCTTAACAAACATTATATTTAGAAAAGGTATTGAAAAATTGAAAAAAAAATCAAAATATCAATTTAAAAGAATAGCATCATCATTCGTTTTACAAATATGTAAATAATTGGAATCTTCCTGAAAATGATGAGTTTTTAAAGAAAGGATCTAATAATATGATATTTAAAGTCACTGAGATTGTTTTATTCAATTTTGAAATAATTTAATATACATATATAAAACCTAAACGCCTAAGTTTATTTTTGGGTTTTTGATCCTGATTTAAATTATTAAAAATACACTTTGATTTCGCAATAAAATGCTTTATTCGAAAATAAAATAATATATAGGGTGTTTCATTACAATTTTTAATATTGCCATCGCATCGTTAAATCAATAGAAAGTTTAAAATTAGAAAAATATATAAAAACAGATTTGTAATATCTTCTTCTAATTCCCACATCCATTGTAATTCTTTGTAATTGATTCATTGCACTTTTAATACGCAAATGACTGATTGGAATCACTAGGGTGTTGAAATGTGCTGATTCACATTCCTATAAAAATGTGGTTTGAATATTAAAACAAATTGAAATGACTGCCTCGCGGTGATTACACCACGGCGTAATTAAAATCTCGCAAATCATTCTTTCACTAAAATTACATCTGAATGAGCGCGTTTCATTTTTGTTTCCATTTCATGAATTTCCACATCAAACGTCTGACACTAATTTCATGAGTTTACTATCACCGTGTAGAAATTGTGTGTGTAATCGAGTCGAACGTAAGGACGCCGACAAATTAAATGCTGTGTAGGTCTCGAACATGTTCGATTTTCACATACACACATATTTTTTTTATTTTCAGTTTCAGTGAACGTGTTTAAAGCAGTTCCAAATAAATATTGGGCATCGTTCTAGGTCGTGTCTGTTTGCTCGGTTTGTTTACATTGTGGTCTTAAATATCAAGGATTGTCTGGTAGTTCGAAGAATATGTATTGTATTGAAATAAATAAAATAAATATATTCCGTGCGATTTGTTTATTTTATTATAGTGATTATCTTTTTTCGTGTAGTAATGTAAATGAAAATATATAATATTGTATGATTTAGATCTACTAAATATTGAGATAACGCAATTATTTGATTTTTAAATATTGGTTTATAATAAACCGTTTATTAAACACTACATATGTTTCGCCACACTGTTGCTTCTTCAGGCGAAGTAAATATACAAAATAAAATACGAGGGTAGATTGAAAAGTTTCCGAATGGACAAGAGATGGCGCGCGTATCGTGAAATTGTTATGATGGTTGTCAAGACTAACCTATTTTAGGTAAGCTGTCAAATTTTCAGACACGTGCGTCGTTCCGTTTTTGTTTACTAAGATATCTTGTGAAGCAAGTCAGGCACTTTTGCAAAAATGGATGAAAACGAATTTCGTGCAGTCATCAAACATTTCTGGATGGATGGGATAAAGACGACGGAGATACGAGATATTTTGCAGAAAGTTCATGGCACATCCACACCTTCATTTTCGACTATTAGTTTCTGGGTGAGCGAGTTCAAACGTGGACGTACGAGCACCAAGGATGAACCACGCAGTGGACGTCCAAAAACGGCCACAAATGAAGAAATGGTCGACAAAGTCCATGATCCCGTGTTAGCCGATCGACGAGTGAAGTTGCGCGAAATAGTAGAGACCACGGGCATTTCATATGAACGTGTGAAAATATCGTGCACGAACATTTGGGCATGAGGAAGCTGTCGGCGCGATGGATGCCGCGTTTGCTGACTATGGACAACAAGCGAAATCGTGTGATCACTTCGAAAGAGTGTTTGGCCTTGTTAAAACGTAATCCAACGGATTTTTTTCGCCGATTCGTGACCGTGGACGAAACATGGATCCACCACTACACACCAGAAACCAAGCAGCAGTCGAAACAGTGGATTTATCCTGGCGAATTTGCTTTGAAGAAGGCAAAGACTGTTCCATCGGCTGGAAAGGTCATGGCCACAGTTTTTTGGGATTCGCAAGGTGTGATACACATCGACTTTTTGCAGAAGGGAAGTACTATCACGGAACAATACTACAGCGATTTATTGGATCAATTCAACGGCATATTGAAGGAGAAACTGCCTCATTTGCAGCGGAAAAAAGTGCTCTTCCACCACGTCAACGTGCCGGCCCATTCATCCCGAATCGCCAATGCTAAATTGGTTGAATTGTTCTACGAGGTGGTGCCGCATCCCCCGTACTCTCCAGATCTGGCCCCGTGCGATTTCTTTTTGTTCACAAACATGAAGACTTGGCTCGGAGGCAAGCGCTTTACGTCAAATGAGGAGGTCACTAAAGCTTATTTTGCAGAGTTCCCGAAATCATATTTTTCTGAAGGCTTAAAAAGTTGGAGCACCGCTGGGAAAAGTTTATCGCCCTGCAAGGGTACTATGTTGAAAAATAAAAAAAACCTGTTTAATTACTGCGTTTTCTTGCCCATTCCGGACACGTTTCAATCTACCCTCGTATACGTTGTTTCTTATACAGGGTGACTGACGAAAAACCTTTGGTGCTGTATCTCGCTTATTTTTTATCCGATTTTAATAAATAAAACATCAAATTAAACCATTTTTAAAAGTCTTTAATAGAATCTGAACTGTTATTTTTTCTCGCACCCAGTTTTTGACAAAATACGATCAACATTTTTTTTTTACATTGCACTGTATATATATTTTTATTGATTCGCAAGGAGATTTTTTTCTGAATATAAAATTGTAGACAAATTTATCCATACATCAAACTTAAGTCGAGAAATTGAGGATTAAAAAAATAAATAAAAAGTCAAGTATCCATTGTAAACAATATACAGACCCTATTTTAAATGTCAAAAGTGACAGTGACAGCCATTGATACAATACTGCAACGATTTTTAATTATTTCATAATTAAAATTTTGCAATATTTCAAACACTGTACTAGAATTTTGTGCTTCTACAGAAATCGTTTTCAGGTTTTTGAAATCTTGCAACTTTTTTATTATGAAATTATTAAAATTCATTGCAGTATTGTACCAATGACGTACGAGGCCGTTTGTCTTCAACCTTATCAACTAATCGATCCAGTAATGCACAATAACGTTAGTTATTAAGAGTTTTACAATGTTCAAGATAATTTATGAATATTATGTTATGCGCATCTCCAAAAAATACTAGTCCAAATCTTGCCTAATAATTGTTGTACCTTCACCAGACAATAACAACTCAGCTGATTGTTGATTTGACTCCAGTGTATAGTAATAGTTTCTTCCATAGTCACAAATTGAAACAAAAACTCTTTCTTCTTATATTACTTAAGAAACGACGCGCACAAACAATTTTTATGTGTAAATATTCATGAATGACCAACGCATTTCTTTGAGAAGCCTATGCTGTTAGCTAGCTCCCTCAATTTTGCATTCATTCACAGATTTTCTATAAGTTTTCTAGAGTAACTGCCTTTCCTGAACGTGGTACATTATTTATGCTTTTTTAGGTTACAACAAAACTCAATAAACCAATATTTGATGGTTGATTTTAGTGGGGCAGCTTATTTATAGTTTGATGGAACTGAGTAACTACTTCTCGGACCTTGGCTTTTAATTTTTTCATTGTAGTAGATCGACTAAGGAAGACTTTGCCTTTTAGCTGACAGTATAAAAAGAAATATCCAGCAGTTATAATAATTTAGGGAAATTTCTATAGTTGTTGCACAAGGGGAAAAAAATTACTTAATTTTACATTCGAATTTTACATTTATTGGATTGTCAATAACCTGCGTATAGTTTGTGCGTCAGGATAGTTGTCATAGAAGAATGGGAAACAAGAACAGGTAGAAGAAGCGTAAAGGGTTAGAGGAATGGGAGAGGAGGGAAGAGGAATTTGGAAGAAGGGCGGCTTTTGGGAGGAGCGAAATGACGAGGAGGTCTCCGCAGCAGGGGGAGAGAAATGAAACGATTGAAAAACGTAAGATCGTAGAAACGTCTTTCGAGGAGGAAGGAGAAAAGAAAATAGAGAGGAAAGAGAGTGGGGAAAGAGATGAAAGAGGATGCAACGGAGGCTGTAGGGAGCTAGTAGAGGCTATAATGAGGGAGAGTAGAAAGGAAGGAGAGAAGTGGAAGGATTAAATGGAGAAAACAAGAAGGATGTGGCGAGAGGAGTTAAAAATGATGAAGGAGATGTGGAGAGAGGAGGTTAGAGAGATGAAGGAGAATAAAGGATTAAACGGATGTACGGAAGGAGATTCTGAAGGGAGGTGGTACCAAAGTGAGGATGGTGAGGGGATGTGATAGGAGGGACGTGAGATCACTGGCCAATAAGGGTAGAGATACTGATAGCAGAAAAGAAGGAAGAGTTAATACAACAAGAAGAAACGAATCTTGAAAGCGGCGATAAGGAGGATGAGGGAGAAGCTAAAGGAAATCAAGTGGCAGAAGGTTGAATCAGTGGAAGCAATGGGGGAAGTCATAGCGAGTTGCGGCCGGAGAAAGAAAGTAAGAGAGGGAGTAAAGGAGAAGTGCAGAAGAGGAAAGGCAGAGATGAGGAGAGAGAAAAAGAAATAGAAGGAAGGAAACGGCAAAGAGAGAAAAGTATGGGAAGCAAAGTACGATAGAAGATGAAAAAATAGGTAGAAGAACTAAGGTCATGTAAGAACGAGGCAGAGATGCAGAAGATACTGAAGAGTGGGGAAGGGGAAAACAAATGGGAATAGATATAAAACGAGAAGAAGAAAAAACGACGCTTGAAAGCGACGATAAGGAGGATGAGGGAGAAGCTAAAGGAAATCAAGTGGCAGGAGGTTGAATCAATGGAAGCAATGGAGGAAGTCATAGCGAGTTGCGGCCGAAGAAAGAAAGTATGAGGGGGAGGAAAGGAGGAGTGGCTCGATGAGAAGTGCAGAAGAGGAAAGGCAGATATGAGGAGAGAGAAAAAGAAATACAAGGAAGGAAACGGCAAAGAGAGAAAAGTATGGGAAGCAAAGTACGACAGGGTGTGTAAAGAGAAGAAGAGAAGGGCGATTAAGAACTAAGGTCATGTGAGTGGGGAAGGGGAAAACAAATGGGGATAGATATAAAAGAGTGGGCGGAAAAATGTAGAAAAGAAAGTGGAAATCCAGTGGAGGTAGCTCGTGAAAGAACAAAGTAGGAAATGGCAGATTTCTCAGAGGAGGAGGTGGAGGGAGTATTTGAGAAGCTAAAAGAAGGGAATACGGCAGGACCGGACGGACTAAAAAAATGTGGAAATAAATAGGGAAGGAATCTTCTCGAGAGGGAAAGAGAACATTACGGAATCGTTGAAGGAATCACGATAATGAACACAGGTTGCAAGATCGCGATACTATTGATGAAGAGAAGGCTCGAGGAGGAGACGGAGGAAAAAATCAGATAACAGTAACACAGGGAGGGTTTAGGAAAGGCAGGGGAACCAGAGATTAGTTATTTACCCAGGTCAGGACAATGGAACGAGTGTTAGTGTTTGCGGTGTTTTTGGACCAGAAAACAGTGTATGACTTGGTGTCGAGAGAAAGGATAATAGAGCGACTGAGAAGAGGGAAAATGAGTGGAGGAATGGTTGAGTTTATAAGGAGATTGTATAAGGAAATGTGGTGCCTTGCGAAAGTGGGAGGGAAGTGCTCGGAAAGGTTCAGGACGTGAAAGGTTCTGAGGCAGGGTTGCCGGATGAGCCCGGTGCTCTTCAATACATACATTGGGGACTTGGAAGAAATATTGGGAAAGGAAGAGAAAGGTGTGGACGCTAGGGTACGCGACATGGTACTAATGGCGAGGGTATGGGAAGGAATGAAAAGGATGTTAAAGAGGGTGGAAGGATACATGGATAGACGAGATTTGCAGGTGAATGTTAAAAATAACGAAATAGATGAGATTTAGGAATAAGGGAAGAAAGGAAAGGATAAGAGTCTTAGAGTGGAAGGGGGAAATGATAGAGTAAGTGAAAATGTTTAAGTATCTGGGCTTTATGTTTAAGGGGACGGGATGACATGAGGAGCATGCAAAATGGGTACAAGGAAAGGCAAGGAAGGCGTGGGGAATGGTGAGAGAGAAATGGGGAAATTGAAAGAAACGAAATTTTAGTGTGGCTTGTGCGATATGTGCGTAAGCACTATTTTGTTATACGGAGTGAAAGTATGGGGGGTAAGGAAGTATGAAAGGGTAGAGAGTGAACAGCGGTGGTTCCTGGAGCAGATGTTAGGGGTGGAGAAACCGACTCTGGGTATCATAATGCTTCAGGAAATGAATAGAGAGAGACTGTATGTGAATGCGTGTAGGCTAGTGATGGAGGTGTGGAGGGGAAGGGTGGACGCAGTAAAGGGCAGATGAAAAATAGCGAGGAAGAGGATGTATGAAAGAGTGGGCTTGTCGGAGGTGATGGTTAGGGGAATGGTTGGAGGAAGGAGTAAATGTGGTAGGATGGGTACAGGTGAAAGTGAAAGAGGTGGAGAGATAGAAGAGTAGGAACAGATAAGAAAGAGTGAATACAATGAAGGGTATCAGAGGTGGCAGGTACATGTGAGCAGGCCAAGATATCTGAAGGGGGACAAATTGGGGACAGAGGAGAAAATAATCATGACGAGAACGAGGGTCGGACGAGAGAGAGAGAGGAATAGATGAAAGATACGGGGAATTTGTGTTATGCAATGAAGGGAAGGATACGTGGGTACACTTGGCAGAGGGTGTAGAAGGGTAGTGGAATGGATGAGAGAAGATGGGGCCAGGGTAAGGATCCTGAGAAGGTTGGGGTGGGAAAAGGAGAAGAGAAAGGAAGACGAATGGAGGGAAGAAAAAATATTTAAATGTATTACAATGAATTTTAAAAAAAGAATGTGGATGTTATGTTAATTGATTTCAATGCCAATAAAGGCCTTTTTTAGTTTATTCTGACACGAACTTCATCATGTAGTGAAGGGTCTGCCCATCTAATGCAGGTGGTCTCCAGTTTGCTCCGAGCAGTCTGAGTAGAAAGACGTGCCTCCGCGTGTTCGACTTTGTAACATGGCGCGATGGAGTATTCGCTTCAACAGCGATATACAATCAAGTTTCGCAATTAAAGACACGGCCAGGCATCACTATAACAATGCTCCCAGCCACACGGTCTTCATCGTTACCAATTTCCTGTCCCCGGTGGTTCCCCACCCCCCTTATAGTCCCGACTTGGCTCCTTTAACTTTTTGTTTTGTTTTCCCGACTGAAGAGGAAAAGGAAACGAAATAACAACGCAGGTCATATAAAAATTGTCAACCCTATGTACCTAGAAGGTTGAGAGAATTTTGTCACTGTCACTGTTCACTGTTTCACACTTACTATATTAGTTTAAGGATGATTTGATTATTGGAGTAGGCGTTTTTAGTTTATTATAGAAAAACGTTTTATTAAATTCCTTTTTAATTGCATTTATATATTTCGAGAAATAGTAAAATTAATATATGTTAATTAATGTTGAATTAGCTCTACTTGCATTTCTATACACCTCATTAGTATTCTACCCCCCGTTCTGTACCCGAGCAAGGGATCCGAAAGAAGCTGGATACTTATCCAATGCTGAGAATCAACGATTTACTCCAAATCACAGGAGGAAGCGAGTGGATATCCACATTAGACACGCGATCAGGCTATTGGCAATTTCGCATCTACAAGGACGACAGGAAGAAAACAACGTTTATTTTGAACGTTCATATTGAACGTTCATATGTTAATACGGAACATATGAATTCACAAGCCTGTGAAATGCGCCAGCGACATTCTTGCGCATGATTGACTGACTATGCCAGGAATTGCCCAAACTTAAAGAATTCGCTTACGTAGGCGACGTGATTGTGCTATCCCAGAACCTACGATAACATATCAGAAACTTAATCATGATGGTTTTAACACTTCGAAAATACAGCTCCGGATCAACCGTTAAAAGACAAACATTAGACAACAAAAAGTATCGTTTCTTGGCCATATAACCCCGCAAAAGATAGATAAATGTCAACCCAGAAAAAAGACAAACAAAAAAGAGATGATCAGCTTCGGACAGACCTGCGCCTGATATCGATGCTTCATGCAAAAATAGTTCGGCCACTACTACTATTAAAGAAAAACACTGAATTTATCTGGAAAGAGGAATAGGAGAACGCATTTAGGACCCATTAACGCTTCCTGTCTTCACCACCAGTTTTACAGCAGACCAGGGAAAATGTAGTAGCGCAACTACTCAACCATCGAGAGAGAATCACTCGCCGCCATCTGGAGTATCAATAAGTTTCGAAGATACATTTAAGAGAGTGCCTTGACAATTTACACGGATCATCAGCCGCTCAAATGGTTGCTAAGTTTGGGGTCACCAATCGGCCGTTTTGTGAAATGGGCACTACAAATCATCCGGTACTACGCCAATATCCATATTGCCGCCACCTCCAGAAAGCCCACAAATACACTACGTGCTAGGTCTGTGAATAGACGTAGAGTTGAAGAAAATAATCACCCACTTAGAAACACGCCCAGGAACATAGGACACCATTTACTGGTTAAACAAGGAAAAGGGAGTACCATTTTGCACCAGGCTCAACGAAGAATGCAGTGAAGCCCAGCAGTGCGTACCTCGAAAAACGTCCTAGAAGTTCTCGTCGCCTTCCATGATGCACCAACCACCTGCCATGCTGGAGTCCAAGCTACGATCAGTAAGATCCAACAACAGTTCTTCTGGAAGAAAATGAGAGCGTATGGTGCATCATACGCGAAGAAGTGTCGGGAATACCAACGCTACAAAGCAATCCAACGAAAATCAGCCGGTCTCGTGCAGATTACAACCACGAACCAGCGATTAGATTGCTATATTCGACCTACTAGAATCACCAGATGGATATACCACGATCCTGATGACGGAGGACCTTGTAGTCCATGGGCTGAGATTTTTCCCCTACGATGAGTAACTGTTAAAAGATATGCTACAACCCTACTCAACAAGATATTCCTTCGATATGGAATACCCACTGCGTTAGCAGAGTGATGCAACATGTCTTCAATTGTTTGGATTTTTTGATAAATTGGTTTAAAGGACAATTTTGAGTTGAACAAGATGCCTTGATATATACAGGTGTACGTGGGATGCATAATGATAGTTGTAGGTTGTAATTATAGGGACTTTTGGGATATTATTTAATGAAAAGGGATATACAGTATGAATTTACTGGGAATAATTTTTATGTGCTACTTATAAAAACTTAGTTTGGATAGAGTCATAGGGGGATTGGCGGGTTCGTTGAGCAATTTAAAGAGTGGTTATCGTTATCGTAAAGTAAAAGGATATTGTGATGGGTTATAATTCGTAAAGTTAGGACTATACATGTTTTAAAATATAGGAGATAATCTTGAGGGTTGTTTTGTAATATTGGGTAGGATAGGAAAATATTTATAGGATTCTTCTTACTTGGCAGGAATAATTAAATAACAACGAATTTATAGTAGGAAACATTTATATAGGAATAAAAGTAATAATTAGAATTATTTTGAGCGTTTAGCTGTTAGTTGGTAGTTTTTACATTGTAATAATGTAAAACTGCGGTGCAGAAACGCAAAAATAATTAATTGTAATTATTACTTTTATTTCATTAATACTGCACCTGTAAATCAATATTAATTTAAATTTATATAGGTGTTCAATTTGCCAATTAGTGTTGAAAGCTTTTTCGGAATCTAAAAATAGTATGATTGGGTTTTGGTTGTTTTTTACCAACAACTCTGTTAAATTCTGGAGTAGTTGTTTCACCAACAGTATAGTCAACGCTAGAAGGACTTCTTGGTTGTTTATTATCCTGTGTAAGTTGTTTAGGTTGATTAATGCCTGGTTTAGATTTCCCATCAACTATAATACATATTATATTCTTCTCTTATTATTATTTCTTGCGATATTTAGGTTGTTTCTTATCATCAACACTAATGCATTTTTCTCTTACTGTAGTTTCTATGGTTTCGTATCCTTTTGAAATGTTAGAACGTATAGGTTCATATCTCCAAGATCGGGACGTTTAGATCGTTTATTGTCAGGATGTTTAGGTCCTTCATTATCTGGTTTAGCTTTTTTAGCTACTTTTTTGCCATCAACTATAATGGTACGCGTCAAATTGATTTGGTTGTTTATCTGCAGTTCTAGTTTGTTTAGGTTGCTTTTTATTATTAGTCAAGTTGTATTGGCCTTCAGGGTGCTTGATAGGTTTCTTAGACCTACGTTTATCTAAAGATGATGTTGGTTTATTGGTTACCCAAGTATATTCTTCAGTGGTGGTTTTAGTCGTATGTTTGATATTCTCCTGGGGAATTTTTTCATTACTCGTTTCACTTGGTGATGCAACCTTTTTAGGTTTTTCTTCGTAATTAGGTTTACTTTCATTTGTTGTGTATCTTTCTTTATAAATTGTATGCTGTTCGCTAGTTTTGACATTTGATATATCGTATTTATCCACGCTTGGTTCCCGCCGTTTTTCTCTTTTAGGTTTGTATTTTGAAATTTGTTCTTTTGTAGTTTTTTTCAGTTGAAATTTATTCTTCATCTGAATTAGTTTCATCTTCTGTATCAGCAGACGGTTTTACTTTTTTGGAAATTGCAACTGTTTGCACTGTGATCTTCTGGGCGTTTAGTAGGTTTGTCCTTATTTTGTTTATTAGGTTTGTTTTCTAGAGATGAAATTTGCGAAGGCACTTGCTTGTATTTAGTTGGATACTGCATGTTAGGCTTTCTTTCTGGTGACTTTCG
The DNA here is from genome assembly GCA_963969525.1 of Ontholestes murinus. Taxonomy (NCBI): domain Eukaryota; kingdom Metazoa; phylum Arthropoda; class Insecta; order Coleoptera; family Staphylinidae; genus Ontholestes; species Ontholestes murinus. The sequence continues at coordinate 25,675,313 of OZ018389.1, forward strand.
CAATTGGGGCGGGAATTCCTGGATCTTTCTTTTTTCGTTAGGTTTACTTTCTAGAGAATTGCGAGTTTGTGGAGCAATCTCCTGTGCATCACGTTTTAGGTGTATCTTTAATAGGGTGTCCCTTTTTTGGAGATTTGCGAATTTGTGATGGGAATTCCTGAAATTTCTTAGGCCCTGATAATGGTTTAGATTTTCTGGGATATTCGTTTTCTCCATTTGGATAAAATTTTACAGGTGAGTGATGTTCAGGTGTGCGTTAAGTTTGTGTGTTTCTTGCTTTGAGTATTGGACTGGAGTTTGAGGTTTCGGTGATTCTTCACTGGGTTTCTCAGGACTTTTGCTGGGTCTTCTAGCTATTTGTTTTTGTTTGGTTTGTACATTGGCGATAAGGCTGAGAAGAAGAAGTATGATCGATGTTTTGGGAAGGTTGCGAAATTGATATTCTGGAATGGATTTAATGGGTGTTAAAAGAATTTTTAATTTTATTAATTATTTTATGAGTTTCCTTATAACAGGACGAACTGTAATGGGATTATATCTAGAAATAAGTGTGGGGTTATTTTCGAGTTTAGAAATACGAAACTTCAAAACAAGGTGAAAATAATGAGATAGTGTTTCTTTAATTGTTTGAATTGAATTATTTGTAAAACAAACAAATTGCAATTTATTATACTCGTGTTTTGAATTCATAAATAATAGTAGTAGTGTTTTAAAACTATTAAACAAAATGAGGGATATACATTCAAGCGTATTGTATTCCATTAAATAAATTACAACGATGCAAATAATTGAATATAAACAAGCAGAATTTGTTTTTAACACATATGTCTCGTAAATAAACTAAAACCGTGTCGGCTTCCTTATTAATCATCCATGACCTTACGTGCACTTTAAGGTTACATATTATTAACACAAAAAGAAATGTTATATGTTTAAACAAGTTCTTTTTATAAATAAACGATGAGTAACGTGAGTAATGTAAAGAAAATTACCCCCTAATTGCATAGTCACATGCAAATATTTCGGTATGACACAAAGAACTACAAAACACAGTGCGTAATATATTACCTTGACTTCCTACTTACGTGTGTGTATGAAAATATTGCATTAATCACTATAAGAATGCTGTAAAGAAGCTGAATGCTGTACTATGAATTATTTAAAGATTGTTCCTCATATAGAGACCACCATATTAGCACACACTATTGGAATACGTAATAAAAGTAATTAAAGATTGAATGTTTATTACAGCTTTTATTTAATTGTACGATTTATTTCTATTAGTAGTTATATATGAAATTAAATTATTTCTATCGATCTCTGAGTAAAACCAATACCTAGTTGAGCAGTGGTTGACCCTTGCTGGTAAGTTAGAATGTCTCGTTGCGAATGCAATTGCACGTTATTCCTTAAATAGCATGTACGAGCGAGTGCTCCAAATATTTGATGTTTAATTTATGGATTTAAGCCTTACCGATTTGGATGTTTATAAATAGAAAATATCAATTCCTTCTTTGAGAGAAATGATATCACATAATGATTTATTTATTTTAGTAGAATAGTAATGTATATATGGAAGAAACGGCTGAACAATAGATTCCGGGATTCAATATATGATGATTTAATAATGATTATGACAATCGTTCTGTTTCATGATACAAGGTGAAATACAAATTGATAGAACATTTCCTAAGAAAATCCTGTTTACTGATATAGCTAGATTTACTATAAATATATATTATATATCACAAAACTGTCGTTGGTGGGCAACAGAAAATTCAACATTCTGCAAAAAATCAATATTCTCAAAAATAAACATTTTGAACAGAAATATTATAGGGCGCTGCATATTTCGGCAGAGAGATATTTAGAATTTTTAAATATAGAATTGGAAAATGAATTTGACATGTTACCTTTGGCTACAAGAAATTCTCTTTCATTCATTCAAGAATTCCAAGGCCTGCTCGCTCACCCGGTCTAAATATACATGATTGTTTAAAAGCATAGTTTATTCTGAGAGGCCTTTTGGAAATTTAGAGGGTTTGGAAAATAAAATTAGAAATGGTGTAAGATATTTAAATAATCATCCCAATATTCTTGAAAATGTAATCAGAGATTTTAACAGAAGAACAAATTTATGTAATGAAAGGGAAGGGGTTCACATCGAGTGCTTGTTATTTAATTAATAATATCATTAAGGTTGTTAATTTCAAAGAAATTAATTTGTTTTGTTGATTAAAGCCGCATTTCATTTGTTTTCTCTTTTTGTATTTTTAAGATCAAGCACCAACTTTTATAAAGAATACAATTTTCTGAGAAATAAATACTAAATTAAGTTTCCCATATGTTGAATATTTACGTGGACAAAAATAAATTTTGTTGTTTCTTTTTTATGATTTTTATTCTTTTCTTGTAATATTTCAATTGTTTTGATGTATATTTTAAACTGACTGTGTTTAAGTTAAATTTTAAACTATTTTTGCAAAGTTTTAAAGGTTTTTAGCATATCTCAATTATTATTTAATATAAATGTTATTCTGTTACATTTTTGTGATTTTTAAATAATTAGTTAGATTTCCAAACACACATTTACCGTCTAAATAAACATAGATAAATGATGAAGCCACTGTGTGGCGAAACATGTTCTAGTGTTCAACAATAAATGTGAAACCCTCCGAACTGTGTTGATTTATTTCATAGATAAATGTGTTATTTAATAAAGTCTGTAGTAATTAATTTATTCAAACCGCAATGTGAATATATAAATGTATTTATTAATTGTTTATTTTGACTGGCCAGAAACACGGAAGGTCTTGGCCATCAACATACTAACCTACTTAAATGTGAACAAATTTATTATTAAATAAATAACGAGTATCTCAAGTAAATATTTAATCATAAAGAATTAAATATATAAACCTATATATACTTCGGATTTAAAAAAATAAGATAATTCCCTATTGACAAATTTATAACATTTACAAAACTTTGTATGCATTTATCAATTTATTTAATTTAACTAGAGATTATTTTCCTATTCAGTTTATCCAATTTATGGAATGGATTTATAGTAGTTAACTTCTTAATTCCTCGCTAAAAATTAATAATTTAATCATAATTATGGTAGGTTAACTTTTGTTGAGTATTTTTTCGTTTTCGTTTCTTTAGTTGTTTGGCGTTAAGGTCCAGTTGAACTACACTAACTACAGATGGACCTTGCAGCCTAACAAACTTATTTTTTGAAAACGAAATCAATTCCTCCTGATATTTTTTTCTACTATGTTTTTCGAATTTCACTATATCAGTTTCTCTGGATTCTTTATCGTATAGTTCTTCTTATTATTTTTAGGATAAGGAGTTAGAATGAATGAACAATTCCCAAATTTTTTTGGAGTAAATTTTGGATTTATTATTCTATGCCCTTGATACTTTTGACAATTTGTTATTGGGATAGGTGTAATATTTGCAATTTTGGAGAGAGATTTCATCTCTGTGGTTTGAATAATCAAATGGTATTCGCTTTTTCATAATTTCAAATTACTTACATGTTTTCTTCACCCTTTATCTTTAGGTGGGTAGCCGAACTTCAAATTACAAGAAAAACGTGATTCTCAACACAATGCACTGTGGTCATTAATATAATAATTAATATTAAGTAAAAACTGGGAAAGATGCCAGTCCCAGCCTCTTTGATGGTCAGAGACTACAGGGTATTTCTAAAATAGCTGAATAAATTTTCTTGTTCGTCCTGTATTTGTAATAAAGTAGCTCCTTCCAATTCACATTATTTGCGATTATATCCAACACGATTTTTATTTTATTTGGTAATGAATTACTTAAAACTGATCTGATGGTAAATGACTTCATTTTTTAAATGCTCTACGAAATCTACGTCTTAGTTTAAACTAAAAATTACTTGATTTGTTTCACAGAAATTCTTATTCTTTTCTTTCTGACTAAACAAAAACGCGCACACATCGTTTTAGTTGAAGCGGTTTAACAGCGGTGATTACTGTTTGAACGCCCTGTAGGCACTAGAAAGTGCGACAATTATGAGTTGGAGAAGATGCTGGCTAAAAATTCGGTACGAATGCGACAATGATGAGTTGAATGAGAATGAGCTTGTAGAGCAGCTTGGAGTAACATAGTAGTTGATTTTCAAAGGCCTACATGAGATGGGAAAACTCCAGGAAGAAGGAAAATGGGCTTCACATAAACTCTTTGGCACCAATAAGCGACACAGTGGCTTTCTCTGCTTAATAAACAGCGCCGAAAGTCATTTTCATAGATATTTGTTGCGATCAATGAGAAATCGATATTCTATAACAATTCGAAGCGCAGATAAACATAGGTAAATCCCGGCTAATTATCACAAACGGTTGCAAACTCAATCGCTTCAGAAATATGCACTGTGATATGAAGGTCATGTTTTATAATGAGTTGTTGAATAGATAATGTGGATTGCTACCAATTAATCGGCTTGAGCAGAAAATTGGAACAAATTTGTCGAATACTGGAAACGTCCAATAAAATTTGTTGCATGACAAAGTCAGGCCACACATTGCTTTCAATTCAAAAGACATCATAATGAGTGTTGGCTGGGACGTTTTTCAGAACCCGGTATATTCCCCAGACATTACTTCATCTGAGTACCACTTATTCAGTGGTAAAACAAAGTTCAAAAATAATCAGGCAAGGTAAAGACAGAGTTTTTAGATCTCTAAATAGCTGTTTACATGATGTTTGAGGAAGAGCACCCGAGATGCACCTAATAATACGTTTCTGCGCTAAGAATATAGATGACCAGTGCTTAGTCAGGTTCCAGAAATATACGCCATATAATAAACGCGATTGTGCAACTGTGTAGTAATATGTTATTAATTGTGGCTTTATTAAAACTCTTATTTGGAAGCGAAACATTGTTTGTTATCTGATTGATTAGATTGTTGCAAGGTAAGCCCCAATTTAAATGGTTGTCCAGTGTTAGACCTAGAAGTAGTACACTCGGTAGGTGATATTGAATTGATAAATAGACTCGAGGCAGACTCTTTATTGGGAGCAACAAGTGTGGCGCCTTCAGGGAGGCTTGCAAAGCCGAAACCAAAGGGAACAGCGAGGACACAAATCCCAGGTCCCATGGCATAGGTGACTGGTCACAAGGGCCGAAAAGGTACAAAGGCCCGCAGAAAAGAGAGCAAGGAAGACGTCATCTCTTAAAATATTACAGGCTAACTTTAACAGATGCCATGCGGCCCACGATGTCTTGGAGATGACAGCCAGAGAGCGGCCACTACAGATCCTGTTGATTAGCGAAGAGTAGATAAAGACTGGTGCAGGAACAGCAGTGGCGATGTTGCCATCCAGACCAGGGGAGCTGCAAAACATTGCCATTGCTTCCGGAACCTGGCCCACCTGGTATTAATTGGAGGTGACTTTAAGCTTACCAGTGGGGTGAGTCGATATCCGAGGCGAGGAAAGCTCTATTAGTAGACCTAATAGCTATGCTTGACTTCGACGTGACAACGTAGGCAACACCCCCACCCTTCATAAGTATAACACAGAATTAATAGACCTTAACGATACTTAACATCTCGAGATATATCCTTGGCTGGAAGGTTCTCTCTACGTTCAGAAAGAGAATATTGCACTTCCAACCTCACTACCGGTGTCAGATGGGCTCTGGCAAGACCCAGGTGGATCTATTGCTCTCGCTGATGAGCCAAGAGGTAAGGCTAGCGGAGGGTGTGGCGGATTCAGCCAAGAATTACTCTAGGCGTCTCTGAGAGCTGTCTGCGATGATGCCATCCCAAAGAGTAGGACGGTAGGCATTTTCAAATCTTCCTAATGGTGGAATAATATGATACTGTAGCCGAGGCTATTCGGTCAGCTAACGTCAAGAGAAGCCTGAATAGGGCTAGAGGCTGGGCAGGGTTAACCAAGAACTGTGGAACGAGTGCAGTGCGGCAAAAAGAGCGTTACGTCAGGTTATGGCCTCCAGCAAAGCTTTAAAATAGAGGGAACTTTGCGAGGATATTCAGAAAGATAAATGGGGCAGGCTCTACAAAATCGTCGCGGGGAGGTCAAAACGTTGGCTTCTTACTACTAGGAGGAGTTAGAGAGGTTGTAAATACGCTATTTCCCTCGATAGCCCATGGGAACTATCAGTCGATAGTGAGAGACAGGGTGTGTGCAAAAGCAAATATCATATCATAATAAAAATTAAATATTCATTTGCCACAAATATGTTGTTTCACATAAACTCTTTGGCACCAATAAGCGACACAGTGGCTTTCTCTGCTTAATAAACAGCGCCGAAAGTCATTTTCATAGATATTTGTTGCGATCAATGAGAAATCGATATTCTATAACAATTCGAAGCGCAGATAAACATAGGTAAATCCCGGCTAATTATCACAAACGGTTGCAAACTCAATCGCTTCAGAAATATGCACTGTGATATGAAGGTCATGTTTTATAATGAGTTGTTGAATAGATAATGTGGATTGCTACCAATTAATCGGCTTGAGCAGAAAATTGGAACAAATTTGTCGAATACTGGAAACGTCCAATAAAATTTGTTGCATGACAAAGTCAGGCCACACATTGCTTTCAATTCAAAAGACATCATAATGAGTGTTGGCTGGGACGTTTTTCAGAACCCGGTATATTCCCCAGACATTACTTCATCTGAGTACCACTTATTCAGTGGTAAAACAAAGTTCAAAAATAATCAGGCAAGGTAAAGACAGAGTTTTTAGATCTCTAAATAGCTGTTTACATGATGTTTGAGGAAGAGCACCCGAGATGCACCTAATAATACGTTTCTGCGCTAAGAATATAGATGACCAGTGCTTAGTCAGGTTCCAGAAATATACGCCATATAATAAACGCGATTGTGCAACTGTGTAGTAATATGTTATTAATTGTGGCTTTATTAAAACTCTTATTTGGAAGCGAAACATTGTTTGTTATCTGATTGATTAGATTGTTGCAAGGTAAGCCCCAATTTAAATGGTTGTCCAGTGTTAGACCTAGAAGTAGTACACTCGGTAGGTGATATTGAATTGATAAATAGACTCGAGGCAGACTCTTTGTTGGGAGCAACAAGTGTGGCGCCTTCAGGGAGGCTTGCAAAGCCGAAACCAAAGGGAACAGCGAGGACACAAATCCCAGGTCCCATGGCATAGGTGACTGGTCACAAGGGCCGAAAAGGTACAAAGGCCCGCAGAAAAGAGAGCAAGGAAGACGTCATCTCTTAAAATATTACAGGCTAACTTTAACAGATGCCATGCGGCCCACGATGTCTTGGAGATGACAGCCAGAGAGCGGCCACTACAGATCCTGTTGATTAGCGAAGAGTAGATAAAGACTGGTGCAGGAACAGCAGTGGCGATGTTGCCATCCAGACCAGGGGAGCTGCAAAACATTGCCATTGCTTCCGGAACCTGGCCCACCTGGTATTAATTGGAGGTGACTTTAAGCTTACCAGTGGGGTGAGTCGATATCCGAGGCGAGGAAAGCTCTATTAGTAGACCTAATAGCTATGCTTGACTTCGACGTGACAACGTAGGCAACACCCCCACCCTTCATAAGTATAACACAGAATTAATAGACCTTAACGATACTTAACATCTCGAGATATATCCTTGGCTGGAAGGTTCTCTCTACGTTCAGAAAGAGAATATTGCACTTCCAACCTCACTACCGGTGTCAGATGGGCTCTGGCAAGACCCAGGTGGATCTATTGCTCTCGCTGATGAGCCAAGAGGTAAGGCTAGCGGAGGGTGTGGCGGATTCAGCCAAGAATTACTCTAGGCGTCTCTGAGAGCTGTCTGCGATGATGCCATCCCAAAGAGTAGGACGGTAGGCATTTTCAAATCTTCCTAATGGTGGAATAATATGATACTGTAGCCGAGGCTATTCGGTCAGCTAACGTCAAGAGAAGCCTGAATAGGGCTAGAGGCTGGGCAGGGTTAACCAAGAACTGTGGAACGAGTGCAGTGCGGCAAAAAGAGCGTTACGTCAGGTTATGGCCTCCAGCAAAGCTTTAAAATAGAGGGAACTTTGCGAGGATATTCAGAAAGATAAATGGGGCAGGCTCTACAAAATCGTCGCGGGGAGGTCAAAACGTTGGCTTCTTACTACTAGGAGGAGTTAGAGAGGTTGTAAATACGCTATTTCCCTCGATAGCCCATGGGAACTATCAGTCGATAGTGAGAGACAGGGTGTGTGCAAAAGCAAATATCATATCATAATAAAAATTAAATATTCATTTGCCACAAATATGTTGTTGATATTTGACTTTGTGGTTTTCATGAATAACATAAAAAAACGTTTCTTAATGTAGCTATTAAACTTATGATAAGTAAAATTAAATTAAATATACTTGGTTTGTTCCACCTATTGTTCTTTTACCTATTATTTCATAATGTTTCACCAAGAGGTAAATGAGAATATCATTCAAGAATTAAACTTATAGTTTGACAATGATCATGTCTTGATCGAAACAATAGTCACTAAAAATAAATCGTGATAATAACATCACTATTCCTAATTCCCACGCTTCTAGTAATTTTTCTTCTTTCCACAATCTGTTGAACAATCTCCGTAGTCTATTTTCTCATATTTTTAATCATAGTTTCTGTCAGTTTGTCTGCAACTGGTGATTTTCCACTTGTAAGTATTTTGATTGACTCCTATACGTCTTGTTCCGATATGCCGTCTAATGGGAATACGGTATCTTCTCTAATTGTGCTTTCTGTTTGTTCAGTTCGCTCTTAGTATCAATTCAGTAATACTTGTCAATATTTCTTCTACGTTTATATTTTTTCTTTGAGAGTTATTGTCTCTGTAAGCTTTTTTAATGACTTGTAAAATAACCTCTGTTTTTTGCATTTTCTTTTCCAAACTTTTCCCAGGTCCTGGGATTTTCATTCAATATCATTTTTTTTGTTATTTCTTTCTTGTATTTATAATAGCTGCTAGGAGGCCAAGCTCTGTTCAGTGGTAGATTTCAACACAGCTTCCTGGATCACTAGAAAGAGAGCAAGGGAAAAAGAGGTGCCAAAATAAGGAAATCAGAAAATCAGAGGACCGAATAACTTGATATACTACTAGAAAACACTCAGAATAGCCATTAGGGAAAATCAGGATTGACTATTAAAACAAGGGCTATATTAGAAACATAAAAGCAGATTGAAGAAAATAATAAGAATGGCATGAAATATTTTTCTGATAAGGTCATTACCTTCTCAAATAGTCTAAATTGTAAAAGCCATCTTATACTTATCCTTATACTCATTTACAGTGCTTAACTTAAAGCAATTTGAAAGGTATACACCAATTGCTTTAGAATAAGTTAATTTTCGATTAAATGAGAAAAAAACCCAAAGATTTCTGGATGGGCCTCTCTTTATTGACCGCATTCAAGTTGATGAAGCGAATAGAATAGATTAGATTGCCAGAAAGATTAAGCTTACGAGATCAGTGTAGTTTTAGATAAGTTATAGATATAATCTGAAATTACATTAACAAAGAGCGTCTAAAAGAGAAACTGATACTGGAAATGTTGTTGACCACGCTCGTATGCTTGTGAAGAGTGCATGAGTTGATTAGTCTTAGAGAGAGACGCACAATATTTTTTAGGCTATTAAGAAAGTAATGCCGCATATTTAGACGCGCGCTACAGAGAGTATATTTAAACAACAAAATAAACGATCAAATTGGGAAGGTGCTTAGAAGTTCAATTGAGAAGGTCTACGATTACTCTTGGTACAAAGGCAATCTCAACATAAAAAAAAGTTTAACTCGTATTAGTAAAGCTGATCAAGCTAACAAAAAAATCGAGTGGTTTATGACAGACCCACAACGCTCAGAAAAAAGGCTATACAAAGAGGTCCAGATTGACTATTTTCTGATCATTATCCTGAACTCAATATCCAGAAAACTGGTCTAAAAAAGTCTGAATTTCATAAGCCACAATTAGCTTAAAATATAGACTGATAAAAACCATTAGTGATATGAAGAACAGACTAGAGAAGAATATTTAATGGTCTGGGCGTTTACTTCGTGATAGATCTTGAATGAGTTGTAATTGAAATACGATAACTTTATTTTACCACTATATTTTAAAACAGCAGGAATGGAAGTACTAAAAGCAGAGGTGTGAAAGGAGATACGAAATAAAGGGAAGAAAAGATATAAGGAGTTGCTAAATCAGATATGGAGAGGAGAAACTAAAATACCGGCATTATGGAGAGTAGAAATTATGTGATCGGTACATAAAGGAGACACATACAGAGGAATAATGGTAATGAGTATCGGTGTTGAAAATAGTGAATTATTGCCAGAAATGCAAGGTGGTTTTTAAAGAGGAAGAGAGACAAGAGTCCAGATCTTTACTCTGACAAGGATAGTAGAGAGAGTGGTGAAAAAGTAAAAGAGTAAAGTGGATGCTGGTATTTGGAGATGATATGGTATTAATGTCAAAAAATTGGAACATGTTGAAGGGAGTGGAAAGATATATGGATAAGAGAGACGAAGTGAAGTTTATGAAGGGGTTAAAGTATTCAAGTATTTAGGATTTATGATTTTATGAAAGTACAGGCGGATATGTAGAACATGTAAAATGGGGAAAATGTAAATTATTAATTCAACTTCTCTGTTTTTAATGTATGAAGTGGAAGTATGGGAAGAAAAAATGGATGATTATATAGAAAGAGAGATAGAGCAACTATGGTTTTTGAAGCATATGCTTGTGGTTGAAAAGTCAACTCCAGGATACATAGTGTTTCAGGAAACAAGTAGAGTAAGTCTGCAGGCTAAGGCAGTGAAGAAAATAGCGTATTATGAAATTAGAGGAAGAGAGATTGGTAAGAGGGGGAGAATATATGTATGAAAGTAGGGTTTTTGGATAATTTAGTCAATAGATGGTTGGAGCATGGGGAAAATTTAGCGGTTTGGGTAAGAAAAAATGGAAACTAAGTTGAAATTCATAAATGGTAGGATTTTATTGAAAGAAGTGAATATAATAAATAATAAATCAACAGGTGGCAAGTGCATGGGAGTGTACCAGGGTACCTGAATAACAGTCAGCTCGGTATTTAGGAAAAGGTCACTTTGGTAAGAGCTAAATGTGAATCAGGAGAGAGAGGGAAGAAATGCTGGACGGAGAAAAGTTATGGAAAGTGTGTATTATATTATTATTATTATTATATCATCTTGGGTTTGAGTGGAAGATCCTTCGATGAAGAGAACTCCGCCCGTCCTTCTTTTGACTAAAATTTTAAGTATATTTTCATGTTTTGTAATATAAATCTTGTCATATTTTGTTAAAAAGGAGTACAAAGATATAAATAAATAAATAAATAAGAATGGAAGGGATATTTGGAAGCATTTGGTAGAGGAGCGCGAGGAGGTGAGTGAGGAATGGATGGGAAGAGAAAAAAAGTGATTGGATGGATTAGTAGAGATGGTAACAGGGTAAAGATTCTGATGAAATTAATGTGAGAAAAGGTATTATATCGTATTATTATATACCATTAAAGGTCTTCCTTTTTTACCATAGATTGAGCTACCCTCTAAATCTTTTGTCTAACCAGAAAGAATATTCATTGGCAGGGAAGCGAGGAAGGAGACACTGTAATATGGTGTTTGAGTTATTAAAGAAAATCCTTTAAAAAACCTCTGCTTTATGAACAGCAATCGCCTATATGTTAGCACTAATATAGTTGAAGCAGTTTTATACCAGAAAAAGGATATGAATGTATATCCTGTTGAGGTCGTCAACGTTCGATTGATCCCGATAGAACTACTATCGAGAAAATGGTGTTGAACAATGAAGAAATTCAGAAGATATAGTATAGAGTTTATAAATCACAGCTACCTCTATAGTTGATAAGCTTGCTTACGGTTTGTGCCATAGTGCATTTACTTTCATATTGTTTCCAAATTCTTCCAATGTCTCTTACTGTCTTGGACTCAGTATTATATTTTTTTGCTTTAGTTTTCTCTTAATTTTGATTTCCCATTCTTTGCCCATACTTTCTTTTTCTAGTTTCGTTTATTGCCTTAGTTATTTCTTCTTCAAATTTATTTACTGTAATTTCTTCTTTTATTTTGCTTGCTTTCTTTACGTTATCATATGATTTTTGATCACCGTGTTTTTTGCTTCTCTTATTTTCTTAGTCCTTTTCTCTTGTAAGTGGATAGCTTCCTATTCTTCTTCTAATTCTTACATTTTTTTACTTTCTTCTGCTTATCATTTCTGTTATAATACAATTCATTAAGTATTTGTATTTATATAATAATATAAACATGAAGTAAAGGCCTCCAGTGTCAAAGAATTAAAAAAAATAAAGATTATTATTTTAATAATTAATATTGAGAGTAATAAATCTCTATGAGCATTACTGCACTAATGTTTTACATATTAATGTAAAAACTCCAGCTAACAGTTAAAACAACTACTCCCCGTACTAAACGCGCCTCGAAAATCGAAGATCGGCAATGTTTAAATTCTAACTGGAATTGATTCATTCTCGTGGCGGCCTTTCAACAGGAAGGACGCACGTAATTACGACATAGCTGCACTGATGAGCTGTGATACAGCGAAACACGTGTCTGCAGATTGTCTTACATAACACTTTTCGAGACGCGGTTAAGAAACGATAACACCACAAAATTGTTACATAGTGCTAAATATTATTTTAGACATGTAACGACAGCTAACAGTTATATCATTCAATGCCTGGCGGTGCTTTAGTACGGGGAGTAGTTGTTTTAACTGTTAGCTGGAGTTTTTACATTAATATGTAAAACATTAGTGCAGTAATGCTCATAGAGATTTATCACTCTCAATATTAATTATTATCATTAACACTGCACTAGAAATTTTAATATTTCATTTGTATATTATTATTTTAGTTTGTTCGTTTAAGGATTAGTAAAAAAAAGAATTGAAGAAGATCCATAATGTTCTACTAGAGAAAGCAAACAAATACAAACTACTTAAATTAAGACTACAATTTCAACAACGAATTCAAAATTCTACATATTGCGATCGCAATTAAATTTATTTGAATCTTTAGAAATTTAGATAAATGTGTAATTTGAAAATTTATTACAGAATACTGAGAATGTTAAATATAGATTAATAATTAAACACGTATTATTAGTTTTAGTGACAGTGGTTCTAGATTCCAAGAATTCTATAATTCTTATATTTCTTTATCTACTATTAAATGATATACCATGGTAACTTTAGCATTCTTTTTTAATATACAGCAGAGATGCACAGACTTATTAAGACTAGGGGCCACTCGGGCAAATCATGAACTGATGGCGGGCCGCCAGAAGTGTAGGTAATTAAAGACAATAAATAATTGATAATAATGTATTAAAATTAAAAAGGAATTTATTAATTTGAAGCGTGGCACTGCATAGTGCTTACAATCTTTTTTATATTTGGCTCAAATTTACTTGTAGCAACACGTAAAACTGCTTCCAAACTTTCATTTGCAAGGCGGTTTCTATTTTTGGTTTTATTATTATTAAGTATTGAAAAAGTTTGTTCACATATATAGGTAGAACCAAATAAGCTGGCACATTTCAGAGCGTTTATGCGCAACTCTTTGTACATATTTTTATCAATGCAGCGGTAAAAGTTCAGCAAGTCTCCTTCGTTGAATTTGTTGCGTAAATCTTCGTCGTTTTGAATGTCGATAATTTCTAACTGCATTGACTCTGGCGCATTTTCAACTGAAATCGTGAAAGGATTGCTGAATATGTCCAACAGAGGTTTCACTTTTTTAAACTCCGAAAATCTGTCTTGAAAAGATTGAATCAAAATATCTAGCTTTTCTACATAACTGAAATTAATCGCAGTTTTGTTGAATTTTTCAGCCATTTTCTTATAATTCGGAAAATGATTGTAATTTCCAGAATTCAATTGCGATCTGAAAAGTGTCAGCTTGCATTGAAAGGATGATACATGAGCGTAGAGCTGGGATATCAGTTGATTTTTGCCTTGAAGCCGTGTGTTCAAGACATTCAAATGATTTGTAATGTCAACTAAAAAAGCCAAATCACACAACCAATCAGGATTTTTAAGTTCCGGGACATCCCTTTGCTTTTCCGCCAGAAATATTCCAATTTCTTCTATTAAATTTAGAAATCGTTCCAGTGTCAATCCACGACTTAGCCACCTTACTTCTGTATAATACAGTAAATCTCCATATTCGCTTTCGATGTCATCAAGGAATTGTTTGAATTGCCTGTGATTGAGTCCTCGTGATTTTATGAAATTTACAGTCGAAACTACCACTTTCATGACATTTTGAAATTCAATTTGTTTAGCACAGAGGGCTTCTTGGTGTATAATGCAGTGAAACTGCATGAGATCTTCAGCCTTTATGTTTTTTTCTTGCAGATGCTTTTTCAGCAAAGTAACTAGCCCGGAATTGACACCAATCATCGAAGGAGCACCGTCAGTCGCAACTCCCGATAATTTTGATAAGTCCAAATCAGTTTTTGAACGCTCATCCAAAAGTACATTGAGTATATCAACTCCTTTGGTTTGACCTTTCAATGAACACATTCCTAATAACTCTTCTACGACTTCAAAATCTTGAGTAACACCTCGTATGAATATTAGAAGTTGAGCTGTGGAACTAATATCAGTGGATTCGTCGAGTGCTAATGAAAAAAATTCAATGATCTTAGTTTTTTCAGTTAATTGTTCCGCAATATTACCTGACAAAGACATAATTCGTCTTTGGATGGTCATACGATTCAGTTGAATTTTCTCAAACTTTTTTGCTGCTTCTGGACACATTTTCTTAGCGGCAATTTCTATGCATTCTTTTACAAAATCCCCATCATTGAAGGGGCGACTTCGCTTTGCTATCATTCGAGAAATTTCATAACTAACTTCTGTAGCTGTTTCTGAATCTTCAATGGGTTTTCTAAACATAGCTTGCTGACCCGTAAGCTCCCGTTTTAAAGACAACATTTTTTGCTTTCTTAATTCGCCTGTAAACTTGGTAAAAGAAGGATGCTGCGTTTCATAGTGCCTTTTTACATTATATTCCTTTGCAATTGCAACAGAATTCTTGCAAATTAAACAAACGACTTTGTTATGCGACCATACAAAAAAGTATTTCTCAGTCCAAATTTCTTGAAATTGCCGATTTTCATCTTTAACCTTACGTTTTTTACTAGGTCCTGGCTTGTCCATGTTGCGTTCTAATCCTGGCTAGGATTAACACAGCACCTAAAAACAATTACAGTACCTACTTAAATTACCCATCCTTTTTAAATTATCAAAAATAATTGATTAAATAGGTAGGGAAACACTTATTAATAATAGAGTTTTACTTACGATTTCACAACACAATTATACACGGCACTTGACGGTTAACACTGCAACAGGAAATCTACGTTGAATGTGGATCAAAATATATGACACCGGCTAGTGGAGTACAACTATTGCCTCCCAAAACCTCTATTAAACTCACAGAACACTAATACACCTAGCGGCGATTAAACGTGGCTTTTATACCGCGCGTATAGAGTCGAAAACTGTCTGGAGAAATCTCGAAACCGACTCTGGAAGCTTCGAGTCGTGTACTATCTACGCGAGCGATCGTCATCGCGCCGCCGGCCGCCGCGCTTCTTCAAGCAAACGAATTTAACCGAGATCAGCACGAACATTACCGACCGCTGTTACCGACGACGCACGTACGGCGCACCGTAATAGCGCGCGCGCGAGATTCAAATTACTTTTCGAACATATTTTTTTTTGGATTTATTCTGGAATAGAATTCAATATTTTTAGAATGTACGAGAGTATTATTTTTGCTGTCGGCGGGCCACCGGTATTCGACCGGCGGGCCGCATGCGGCCCGCGGGCCGCGGTCTGTGCATCCATGATATACAGGGTGTCCCGTTTTGTAGGAAAGTGGTATCAATATAGGTTCCTAGGATCAAAATATGATTGTTTAATCCAACTTTATTTCATTTTGGTGTGCCATTCTAAAGTGGATTAAATTATATTGTAAGAGTGTACTTCCTTAGAAATTATTTCTTATTATTTATATCGTTACCGGTTTCGGCTATACCATCATCACTCGAAACTTGTTCTCCAGGAAGTACATTTCTTACAATATAACAACTTTTATTGTTTTGCGTGTTTTTAATAAAGCTATACTGATGAGATATAAACGTTCTAACAAGTATCTGCATCTGTTTTTTGATACATTGTTTAAATTTGTTTTTGAATTTTGGGTGTGTGGAACATAATGGAGTTAGTTAGGATAGAATTAAATCGAGATATTATAAGTGCACTGATATTTGTTGCATTTAATTAATTGATTATAAACAATGTAACTATTTTGTATAAATTATTAAATACTACTAATAAAAGTGATTGTTAAAATAAAAATTGGAATTAGCATTATTTTAGAAAATACACAAAGGATTTAATACTTATTAAACCAACAACCGCGTCAACGGAAGTAATATAAAATAAATAAATTTTACTTCACTTATAAAATTTTTGATCTCGATCATATAAGATTTAATTACGGCACTTTGAATATAATAAAATTATTTTTAGCATGCGACCTATATGCTCATTGATTGTGAAGTCCACTGTATAACATTACGACTTGTACTTTCTTAAAATATTTAAATTATAGTCGAAACTGCCGGATTTTCATAAACATCCTGACATTTACTGGAGCAAGTAATACATATTCAAACGTACACGGTGACATTTACCCACCCGCGGGGTCCTGAAAAATCCCCCTCGTCGCCGTCACAATTTAAAATTCGCGATCCGTCTGTTGGCGGACACAAGGACGCCGATAAAATAGACCACAGGAAAAATGATAAACTGCCATTATGTATAAAACAAGAAGAGAGGCATAAAAAGCCACAGTTGCAAATCGACCGTTAAAGAGTAAAGATTGATATATACTATAAAACGCCGGTTTCAATAGAAGAATGAAGAAATTAACCATCATTGTTGCCGCCTTAATCACAGTGTGTTTTTTAATGACTTCTGTTTCCGGCGACGCTTCCCCGTTTTTTAATTTGCTGTATTCGAACGCCAGAAGACGGAACTACGGAAGAAATTTTCGTTCGCAAGGTGATGGGGATGGTGGAAGATACGCATCGATCTGCAGAGTGCATGCTGCTGATTCGTTCGCGTTTCCTGGGAGAATAGGAAGACCAGTGTGTCCGTAAAACAAACGCAAAAGTGCAATTATTTATCTAATGTTTATTAAAACACAATGATGTGTAATAAAAATATTTTTAATTTTCTTTAAATACAGTGTTTTTATAATGTGACATAAACGATTTAAGTGTGGTTATTAAAGAATAATCTTCACAGAAGTATAAAATAATTTGGATTAAAATTCCTTCTAATTTAATAACTATTCAAAATTTATTTAATTAATATATTTTAATTGGAAGACTTACATGGTAAAATAAATTCTTAAGTTATTAAAAAATATATATATTGTACATAATAATATAATAATACAATATAATTATATTCAACGTCATTATTTTATATTTTGCAGTAAACACAAATAACAAAAACGTAAAAACCATTGCTATAATAAATCTATTTTCATACTTTTATCTATAATACTATTTATTTTTAAAATGTATAGACGTAATTTGTTATTCATGACTGCATCACAACATTGATAAAGAAACGAGATAACACTCCTAATTGATTTTTTAGAGCTACGTGACTATTTTGAAATTCAAACACAGTAAATTACGGATCAATTTGTTAAAAAAGAAATCTACCTAATAGCTTTCTGCAAGAAATCGTAATATATTGTTATCAACTCTCAAACATAGGTGGCAGCACAGACTAGCTTTCATAAAATAAACCTTAAGTCAGAGTGAATCAAATTGTGAATTCCAGTTTTCTGTAAATAATACCTGATTTGCGTTTACATTTTATACGTTCTGTTATTAAGTCAATTAAAATATTAGATCCAATATCCTATTTTAAAATCTGTCTTGCTAGTCCTGTTGTACTAATTCCAAAAGCCAATTCTAGTTTGATAAGTACATTAATGGTAAAATATGCTTTATATAAGCAATAAATAGATACCTGTAACGGCATTTCGAAGCAGCATTGATTATCTATATTTAAGTGTTTGAGTCAAAGATCCTTCGAAGAAGTGAACTCCGCTCGTCCTCCCTTCAGTCAAAATGTTGAGTATATTTTATTATTTTGTAATATATTCTTTGTGATATTTATTTAATAAGAAAGAAGTACAAAGATAAAATAAAGTCTAACGCCACTTGACATATTTTATTACATTACTACAAGTCATGAGATGGATATTAGATTAAGAACTTATTTTATTATAATGAATGAAACTAATTTTAACAATTCAATCATTTTTAGTTCATTTTACAGAAAGAAATACGTTCAAACTAGTGTTGCTTTGATAGCCTTGCTATTTTGTAACACGCAAATTACTTTTGTATTATTCAATGTCTGTCGAAGTATTAGCTAGAGAAGTAGTTGTTTCAAAGGTGATTTGTTCTTGTAGTCTTAATAAGACTCATTTGTTGTAGATTTTACGAAAATATTTTCGTGTTTTTTCTATTTATTAATTTTAACAGTTTTACTTTTATTTAAAGCCACTTAACGATTAATTGCAACATTAATTAAACGCTTTATATATAAATGGTGATGTTAAAAATCGCACACGCAGATCAGAGCTCTGTGAATGCCTAGTATCCTCTTTTCGCTCTTCTATTTGGTATTGCTTTGGCAACTTCTTGAAGGCCTTCACTAGAACGTTTATAGAAGAGCTGGAAGCATTTCCGAATGATTTATCTTTCCAGGATAATGAGGTGTTGTGAAGCGATTATGACCTGTGTATAATATTCGATTTGAGAAGGTATGAATGTTTTATATGTGTGGTTGTCAAATAATGCGAGTGGTTAGCCTCCTAATCAGCTTTAGTCGGTTGCGGACGGTGGTGGTAATATTGTTAATGCTAGCGGAGTCAATAAGTGTTTGCAAAAGAAAAAGCCAAGATACACTAATATAAGTACGGATTGCAACGTAGCAAGGATCGCAACCATTCTCTTTATTAAAGCCAATATATATTTCCTCGCTGTTGGGCTTTATGTTTCATCTCCATTCAGTGGTAGAGTTTTGGATGTACTAATGGAGATCCTCCATTTGCTTCCAGTCTTTGGTATGGCATATATAGATTCAGGTTTCGAAATGGTTGTCCAGAACGCCGTGTCGTTCTTATATTGTTGAATCGTTGACTAAATTGGCTTTGGTTTGGAGAGAGATCTCTGTGCTCTTCATTAAAGTTCGGTTTCTCATTGGCGTGTGACGTCGTTTTCAGGTAGTTGGCGAAAGTTGTTATTCTTCCTCGTTTACCGCAGTAGGTAATATACATAGCTGGCTAGTTCTAGTGCTCTTTTGCCCTGTGAGGATTTTAAATTTTTTCCATATAGTAACACATTCTATGTAGTTGAGGTCTACCCTCCAGGAAGTAATGGTGTATTCAATAACGGAAAGTTTTATTTTGACTTTCGATTCCACTCCGTTTTTACCGCAGCTTCATCTTCTCTGTGATGAGGTTCATGACAGATAGTTTCGCTCGTTGTTGTATGGCTCCAGCTTTGGATGTGTTAATGAAGATCTTCAATTTGTTGATTCAGTTTTAGGCATGGCGTATGTAGGATTGAGGGTGATTTGGAGCGGCTTGAGGCGTCGTGTATTGTTGATTTGTTGATTGGATTATCTTCAAAAGTGGTGTGGCGATTCACAAATAACATGAATAATAGAGGTCCTAGATTAGTGCCCTGAGGTACACCACTAGTAAAGTAAAAACGCTTGGAACAAAAGTTATTATATTCTACGTACTGAGATCTATCATATAGATATGATGGCATTAGTTGAACCATTTTATCACTAAACATAGATGTTAAAAAGGGTAGGGGAGTGAAGGCTGGAGCGTGGCGTGAGCGTTTTGAAAGTGACGTTCCTATAGGAAACCGTGCATTTTCTGTTGTTGAGGAAGCTGACCACGATCTGTTGCAGTTACAGTGGGAATCTGAATTGTTGCAACTTGTACAGAAGTCCGCTGTGCTACACTGTGAAAGACTTTCTGGAAGTCCTAGAAAATGCCGTAACACACGTGGCCGCTGTTGATAACTTTTGTGGCGTCGTGCAACAATAAATGGAAACATTCTTAATGGGTTTGACTGGAAGAACATTCTGAAGAATGAAGTCCGCCTGTGATTCCTGTGCTCAAAATTTAGTGTATTTTTTATGTATGTGTATATTAATGTATTTTGTTAACAGGTAATCTAAAGCATCACAATAAATAGATTGTGGGCGGATTTCCATGGCCTAAATATGGACTGATGAGTCAGATTGATGTTGAGCTTGCTTTAGCTGGCGTTGATTCGATTGAGAATAATTGTGTTAAACGTCTTTTCAATTCCGTACATGAGCGGTTGAGTTGACGTCGCCAGGTGCATTACCCCGTTTTTGAAGCATAATTATTTTTGCCGTTTTTCATGGTAGTAGAAAGTTGCCGCGGACATATACACCCATGACCTATCTTGTCTGGGCCAACAAGTCTGAGTTTTTTTATTTTCTTAAACACGCCGATGACATCGTCAGAGGTGGTGGGGCTGTTGTCGGTGGAGTTGCCACTATTGTTCTCTTACTGGTGGCAGATGGCGGGACTGGAAGTCATTTGTATTTGATCAAGTCTCTGTGCTCTTCGTCAAAGTTGGATCCTCAGCGGTCTTGAAAATCGTTTCCAGGGAGTCGGCGAAGGCTTCTCTATTTACTTCGTCGTCCACTATACGTTGCTCTGTTAGGATTTTAAAAAATTTCTAGAATCTAGCACTATCTCTGTCGTCCGTTTCCCCAATGTTATCTGACGGAAAATTTTATTTTGACGTTCGATTAAAAATCCCTTTCCACTGCAGGATTTCCTGTCGATTTTCATTGTTGTAAAAGCTTTCTCTTCTCTTTAATAAGGTTCACTATAGATGGCGAAAGAACAGGCCAGCATATGCTGTGTGTAGAAATGGCAGTCAACGCAACAATAGCATGAATCATGGTGAAAATGGCTTGCGGCAGAGTCTTGTTGATGGTCTGGATTTTTACGTTGTAGATGGTTTTGAATTTTATAAGTGTTCTTCTTGGTTTAACTAGAAAACAAGAATATGTTATTGGAATATGATCGCTGGTAATGGTGGTGCCGTGATAGGTGTGGTTGTGGAAGTAGTGAAGAAGTAAGTGTTCTCTGATAAAGGTAGGGGAAGTGTTGAAGTTGCCTGAGATGATAGCACGAGAGATGTCCGCGATAAAGTGGAGCCAGTGGAATAAAAATTCTCCGTATTGATGGATGCATATTAAAAAATAAAGAGAAGGAAATTGCATAGGCGGAATGCTGTAATCAATGACTTGCGGACGTGCTGTGATGTTGTTGTTTCGTCATAGCAGTAGTGTTACACATTTTGTAGAAATGTCGGTGAATGCTGTAACTTAAAACAGAAATACAATGACATTCACGGTAGTTGGTTTTCTGCACTGCTAGGATGTCCAAGATGTAGGTGTAGAGGAGGTGATTAATTAGGCTTGGCCGTTCCCAACTTACCTGATTGCATTCATCGTTGACTCGAGTTCACGCTGCATGGGTCAGGTATAGTAGATTTTATTTCCACTATAGGAAATCTTGATTTCCCTGTGTCTGTTTGGTCAAGTTAGCTCGACGGTCCGGGATGAGGTTATATAGCTGAGACAAGCAGCTCACTTCTTTGTCTCAGAAATTCTTTTAGCGGCAAGTTTGTTCACATACGATTTGTATTGGCGTGAGGCTGGGGGAACCGGGTTGCTCGGCTCGGCCCCGAAAATATACTTAAATAGTTTAAGACCGTCGTTCAGGAAACGGTCGAGGCTGGTTTGTTTTCTTGGAGATAATTCTACAAGCTAGTGAGCATGCAAGGTATGAAACTTTCGTGGTTTTCCATCACCTCCTCGGGTTTAGGTCTAAGGCTAGACCGGTTACAACGAAGTATACCGATTTGGACGGACAAGCAGTGCAATCTTATCGTGGCTGTTCATTCTGTGGAGAGGTGTTTAACGGTTGCTTAGTTGCCACAAATCGATAGTGACGTGATTTTTTCTTGGCCCTGAGTACTTAGAGAAGGAGTTTTATGAGGCTCTTGTGGTTTTGGAAGCTCCCAAGGAGAAGCTCGATCCTAGTCAAAGTGGTCTTTCTAGGCATCTTGGCAGTTCGCGTTGGTGTTTTTTTTTTATTTCGTAGAGGTGCAATGTGAGCTGAGGCAAGTCGCAATTTAAACACTTGTGATCTGGAGGTTACCTTGGATAATTATTTCGTTGGTGACATCGAAAACCCTTTCCCCTTGGGGGTTTGGGGTGCCATGGCCTGTGACCGTTGAATGAAGTTGGACGGGCAAGCTGTTAGCCGTTCCCTAATATCAGGACACAGACAGGATGTAAGGGAGGACAACTTCGAGTATCAAGGAAGAATGGACGGGCAGGCCATCAGCTATTCCCTAACTCGACTCGGAGTGCAAGATGAAGAGGATGATGATAGTTGATTGCGTCTTAGTTGTCGCCGAGAGAGAGAGAGATAAGGTCCATATAGCTCAGAGGTTTAATTGACAAGGAAACGGAATAGTTTAAAAATTACCAATTCCCGATTAAGTACAGATACACCATTAAGGTAACATCTATTGTCTAAATGCTGCACTGATTTTATTCGATTATTTTCGTTAATTGTCGCTGTTAGAGACAACTATTATAATTTAGTTGACAAAAGTACATAGGCATATATTATGTACCACATTTTATAGACAGTACTTTAGTCACGAGTTAAGTATTAGCAAAGTAAAATAGGTTGTTTGGAGAAGTTTATGAAATAAATTGAATACTCAACTTTTTCTTATGTTTATTGACAGTTTTTAAAGTTTAATTGTATAGCAAATATTATAAGCTCAGCTACGGAATATTTTCTTGAACAAATTAGAGATAAATCCTACCGCACCTTTTATCTTAATAGTAGTTAGTCGCATCGATATTAAAAAAATGTTCTGGAAAAGGTTAAAAGTATATGTAAAATTTGATGCTTTCGCGTTGTGTTACTTGTAACGACTGGAATCTTGTGTTGTTGTTGAATAAAATATAAACTCTTTCTAAGTTGTATATTGATAATAAAACCTAACGCTTACAGAGCTAAATTCTTACTGACTAGAAAATTATGAAACATATTTACAGGAAAACAATACAATAGTGGGGCTCAGAAGAGGGGTGAAATTTCATATTTCCCTTCGGAGGATGCAGATGATCTTCGGCAGCATCAGGTACTGGCATCGGATGTGGTCCCGTTAGTCTCAAGGACAAATCGTCCCTTTTCTCAGTAATTCGGGTAAAAGCAAGGTGCAGGCGCATAAATTTAGAAATATAAGCATTGTCTGGGAAAAATTCTGTGTCTAATCCGAACAGTATAATCACCTTGTTTACACAAAACTACAACTACAGCCTTATTTTTTGGATATTGTGATTGGTACTAAAAGACCGACAGGAGAGGTGAAGTCTACCAATTAGTATAAATATAAGATTAGGGTAGAGAATCTTATGTAACCTCTACTAATAATCAGATCAAAACATTAGGGA
Source organism: Ontholestes murinus (assembly GCA_963969525.1). Taxonomy (NCBI): domain Eukaryota; kingdom Metazoa; phylum Arthropoda; class Insecta; order Coleoptera; family Staphylinidae; genus Ontholestes; species Ontholestes murinus. The sequence continues at coordinate 25,699,032 of OZ018389.1, forward strand.
AACCCCTCCAAGCGTTGTTCTGTCCTTTGCTCGTCACCTTGGGTGGCTAAATGAGTGATAGAACAACAGAGGGCTGTCTTAGCCCGGGGCGGGAGGGAGAAAACGAGTCTAGTGACGCCTATGTGCTCTGGTCAATGATTTGATCACCCCTGGCAAACTCGATCCAGATCCAGATAATCAGATTGAAAGAAGACCTAAAGAAATTATCGACAAGCTTATCTCAGTTAATCTTGTAGTTCCTAAACCTCTAAAGCTACTTATATGGTATTTCCTTCTTAGCTCAATACTCTGATTAAAGACTAAAAGACTGTTCGACAATGTTTAGGAACTCCAATTTATTCACAAAATCTCAAACCGAAAATATTGCTCAGTGTGATAGAGGTTAACAAAGAGCTTGTAAGCTTTTACAGTAAAAAAGATAAGAATAATCCTCCCGGAATAAAATTTTCAAAATATGATGTCACTGCTGATTGCTAATAAATACGTAAAAATATTTTAAAATCATTACAACATATTGATTTTAATTAAATGCGAAGGTATAGGGCTTAAATAGGGCTAGCTAAGATGACATTACCGCTGCCGATTAAATAAAAATGTTGGTATAAAATTGTATAAAATCTGATTAAGTGATACGTGTCTATTTCATGCAATATATTACTAGTGATGACAGGACAAGTTACCAACATACACCAACAAAATTGAAACAAATGTCAATTTCATTTAAAACCGTCCTTCATTGTTTGCCCAGTTCATCCTCATCATCCTCAAAGTTTTAAATGTATATGTTAGGGAGTGTACAAAATCTATATTCAATATTCTTCAACTCGAGGAAAATTATAAGCATCTTTTAAATGCCGAAAAAATTTCAAATAGCCTTAATAAATGAATTTTTAGTATTCTTCTCAATTTATGACTATTTAAATAACAGCTTGGTTTAAACATTCAAAATCTTTGTTTCGTCCTCTAACATACTATTTTATAAGATCACGTTTATTATGCAGAGGTGGAAATAGGATACAACTCTATGGTATAATGTTAACGGTCGACGCGGAAGACGTCCTGGTGACGGACTGTCAAGGAAGTAGCACCGACGGTACTTTCTGGAACCAACACGCACTGGAGGCGGCCCAGGGGTCCCTGGCGAGGCTCACCATCGATTAGCAGCCGCAGGCTTCGATTAAACAGTTTCCCTTCGGTGATACTTGCTTGGGTTTCCACGCCACGTCAACGAATGGGCACCGGCTAGCTGTGAAACACAGTAAAAGAACACGAGAGATATGTGTAAATTAAAACATGGGGCCGGAGAAGAAGAAAATATATTACAAAAGAAAGATAGAATAGACATAGAAAATATACAATATATACAAGTAAGGCAAGAGGCTTGAATCGGCGGAGCCGACCAGACTGACCACCGCTGCTGAGGGCAGACGACTGGTAAAGAGCGATGGCCGGAGCCTGGTTTTATATGGTGGTCTTCGGTGACGCGGCTTTGTTTCGGTCACGTAGGCCCCGCAATTCCGGGAACAGGTAATGATCCTCTTCGCCGAAAAAGGGCCCGACCTATTGTTCCGCACTGGCAGCTGCACATTTTTGGAAAATTACCTCGTTTGGATTATTTCAATAATGCGGAATTTATGCAAATTATTATTAGGAGCAATGGGTAGCTCGTAAAATGGATTAAAATATAATTACGCATTTGTTACCACGTTCAGGTAAACTGAACGCCGGTAACAATAAGAAGTACTTTTAAAAGCATCAAACATCCACTGCTTTTCTTTTCTTGATAAATATTGTCCTGAAATAATCCTGATTTTGTAACTATAGATGAGTACATTGTACTCGAAATCGTACATCTAGTATATAAAAATAAATTTGTGAAGAAAGTGTTATTGTTTTCAATACAATTTAAATCCCGTTTTTCCCTAAACATATAAAAAAAATATCACTTAATATAGCCACATTGTTGTTCTAAAAGAAAATTAACTATCTTAATTTTAACACAAATGATGTCCTTATCTTCAATTGTTTTTTACCAGTGTTATTGTTAGGAGTTTAGTTATTTTTAATTCTTCAATAAATTGCAAAAATACATTTATTTGATTCATATCTCTGTAAACTAAAAGCCTAAGTAGTTGTCAGTTCAGAATTAACGGTTAAAATAATAATAAATAGAATAATCTGCTTTAGTGAAAGAAATGAAGTAAAATATATTTTTGAGTGTGAGATTACGAACATTTAATCACTTTAGTTACTTGGCTTCATTTTTTTGAAGCTAGGAAATATATTCTAAAAATTTACTTTCAAAAATTCTCAGAAAATTAATTTCTGACAAAATTAAAGGCTTTAAATTTATCAGAAAATATTTTTGTACAGTCAAGGTAAGTAGGCTTCTCGTGTGTTGATAGACTGCTGTTAAACGAAGAAGAGATATATTCTAATTACATATTATGCCCAAAAATCACTATCTACTATATGTAAGTAAGAATAAGCTGCATCTTCAAGAGTTCAAAAAATAGGTAAAACAACTGTTAGGAAGATGTTTGAGGCAAAAGAAATAACACATTAAATAGAAGAATATACGTTTATTATTTGTGATCATTAAAATAATGCAATAATAATGTACCTACAGAAAGAATACATACATGTATTTGTGTTGGTTTGAAATTAATTAAATATTAGTCTATACCATGGAAGCATATTTACAACATAAATATACTCGTATACTATTATCTACATCAGATAAGTAAGAGTATAAACTAATCAATTATATATGTACTTATTGAGGTTATTCCAACTACAGGAATAATCAATTTGCAGATGCCCGTAGTTGCTCAATTTGAAATGATTCGGTTTGGGCCGGTGGTACTTGATGTCGTCGTATATCGGCGACGAGCCCGTCGAATCGTAATAATCGGGTTTCACGTAAATGTCCTCTTCTGCGTTGTACAATTGTGGATGTTGTTGATGATGCGATGGTTTGTAAGGCTCGCATCTGTAAAATAATACAATATTTAGTTCTATGTGAAATAATTAGTCCTAAAATAAAAACAAGAAATAAATTAAAACTATAGATTTTATAATAGTTGGTTTAAATACACTAAATATGGTTATGAATGGACTAGCGCACACTTTGGTCAATTTTTTTCTTGACCATTTATATACATTTTTGTTGAAGGAGCGCTGCTTGTTAGAGTAGCCCTTTGACTTCAATTAACTCTGTTAAAAGCAATCAAATGGGGTTAAATCACTTAATTTAGAGGGCTAATATATATGACCAATATGTTCATTAAGCAATTTATTTGTTTCACGGACTGTATAGGAAGAAGGTATTTGTTAAAACCAGATGCCCTCTAGATCATTATTATCCAATTTAAATAGAAGCAATTACATTATCATAACGCGGTATATAACATCAGAAACATTCACTGTATGATCAGCTTCATTTTCAAGAAAGTATGGTCCAATGATGCCTCTAGCCAAAATTCACATTTTACAATGCTTGACAGCTTGAGAATGCATTTCTTTTTCGACAATCGCATGTGGGTTGTCTGAATTCCAAATGCGGTCACTTTGTCGATTAATAAAGTCATCAAGATGCAAATGTGCTTCATCGCTAAATGATTGTTTTCTAATAATCTACCACCACTTGTTGATGTTAAACAACACATTCAGTAAATTCTCCTTGCTATGAATGATCATTAGACTTCCGTTCTTGTGTCAATTGAACTTTATAAGAATGGAGACGTAGTTCTTGAGTAATTATAGGCTGTAGAGAGCGCATATTTTGTAATTCTTGGACACGCCGCGAAATCAATGTTCCTGAATTTTCAGCAACAGTCTCGCGCACAGATTTTTGACATTTTAACAGTTTTTGGGCAGTATGTTTATCATCGCCAATTGTTCTAGTCTATCAGAATTTTTCAATTGTTATCTTCACGTTTGACTAATTGAAATCAATATCCTGATCATATTTTGTGAAATATTGATTAATAATCAAAACTTGATATTCTATCTTATAGCGTTCTATTTTGAAAAACCCTAAACTCTCAGCTATACAATGTCTTTCTTTCACTTCGGAAATAGTAGAAAATTCAAATTTTTCGTTCATTTTGAGACACATAAATAATTATGATTAAGGCAGATCACTTATAGAATTTAACTTTACGGTCACTTACTTAAGCTATTGGTAATTTGTATAGGTGTTAAAAAATGTGTATAACGTAATTACTTACTCATAATCGCCTACTGAAAAACTATAACTGCGGTTTCTTGATGATTTTGCCTTTGGATTTTTGATATATGTTCTAGTGCGCGGTGTTTGTTCTGCTCCATAGACTGGTATGGGTTCTTCTTTAAATCCAGACTCGTAGATATTTTCTTCTGAAAAAATATCAATATTAGAATTTTATCTTTTAATATTTTAATAATGTTGAAGAATTTATAACTTCATAAGGACTAAAATAAATACACAAAAATATAAAAATACTGTTGATAACTTTTTAAATATTGATATTATATTTTTCCTACAAGCATTATTATAAATGTTTAAGTCATTAAAAAAACTCTATCTTATAATAGTTTATACTATTTTTCATATTTAATTAATTTAACAATTTTTGAAGTTTGTTATTTTTATATAAAGGGATACACCCTGTACTCAACATTTAAATGTTAATGAGGCGATAAGAAATCACATAGCAATACTTTTTACTTTTCATGTACAAAAATCCGATGCAACAAATTGGTAAATTGTGTTTATAGGATGTTTGTATTTGTAAAGGGATTAATTTGTGTTGATTCGTAAAACAATTAGTTGGATTAGATGTGGAAATTACAAATTAGATGCCCTATATATTACTTTGAAGTGGTCTAGAGAGGAAGGGTAATATTGGTTTTTAAAACTTAGTGTCCGAAATTACAAAGTCTGTTTTTAAATTTAGCTTAAATGCTTTTGGCATATGATTTGAAGGATAGTTTGTATAGAATAGAATGAATAAGATAATTAACATAGGAGAATACCCCAAATAATGGAAGATTGTAAGGCTGGTACTTATACCCAAACCCGGGAAGAAAAACCTATAGATCGTTATGTATGCTAAACACATTTGGAAAACTTCTAGAGATAATGCTAGCTACTTAAGGAAATAGTGCAGAGTCCCCCTTGCTTTGCCGAAAATCAGCATGACTTTCTGAAAGGAAGATCAACCATAGGAGCACGAAGCAAGTGCTCGAGATCGCCCTGAAAGAAAAGACGAAAGCCCAAAAAAAACAGACGCTTCTGTGCATTGGCAACGCTCGATGACAGAAACGCATTTAATTCAATTTTGTGGATTAAGATATTGAAAGCAGTAAACAAAAAAGGAATTTCGCCGTACATGACACGGATCGTACAAAGCTACCTGAAAGACCGAATGGTAGAATTGGAGCCAGGAGAGGAAGATACAATGACAGCAGACGTACCGCAGGGATCGATACTAGGGCCAATACTATGGTATCTAGTGTTCGATGACCTCCTTAGACAAGAGATGCTTCCTAATCTCATCAAAGTGGCCGATGCGGATGATGTAGCAGTGGTGACCACGGCCCAAACCGAAGAACAGTCACACTCAGTGGCTTAAAAATGTTTAACATAAACTTCGCAACCAACTTATCTAACAATTTAGGAAAACATGATTGAATAACTATTGCTCTGTAATTGTTTACAAATTTCTTTAATCCTGATTTAAAAACCGGGATAGTGTAGCAACGCTTCCAAAGAGATGGGAAGAATCCATCTCTGAGTGAACGGTTAAATAATTTAGTAAGAGGTAAAGACAAAGCAGTTTGCACATGCTTTTATCAAAGCAGGCGGTATTCCATCAGGATCGGGTACATCACCGTTTTTAATTTCAGATAGGCATTCTAAAACATCTGTCTCACTAAATTGCAAAGTATTGAATATTATATCACTAGAATTAATAACTTCAGGAGCAATTGTAGTATGATGATAATGTGAGTTTTGAAAATAATCAGCAAATAGATCAGCTATACCTGAATCCGAGTTTGCGACAAGGGTTCCATACGTCATACTGGATGGAAGACCTCTGCCACTGCCATTTTTAGATTTACAATATTTCCAACATATGTTTATGTCATAAGGTATACTGCTCTCAACGTCCTCGATATAATTTAAGTGGTCCTTAACTATAGCATCCTTACAGACAGCTAAATTAGAAAAAATTACGTAGTCATTCCTAGAACCTGACCGTTTAAAATTTCTGTGAACTCTCCGCTTTTCTTTAATTAAACTTATTAAAGATTTCGAAATTCAACCAGGAAAATGGGATTTTAATTTCTTTCGTTGAGAGACATAACGATTAAATGCCTGGATTAGAATTTCGTAAAATGTATCTATATCATGTTCTAATGAGAGACTCTTAAACAAATTTACCCAGTCAAAGCTGCTAATATAATTACTTAAGCCTATGATATCAGCATTAGAGAAATTATAATGAAATGATTCATCTAATGTTAATAAACTGCTGGGAACATTAAAATCTATTAATAACGGTGGATGATAAATGCCACACTTCACCAATGAATCAGAGATAGAACAATTTACACTAGGGCCATTAGAAAAAGCAAGGTCTAAAATATTACAGCTATTATTAATAAAGGAGTTAAACTGATAAAAACCGCCACTCATAATACCATCACATAAAAGACGCGCACTTTCACTAACCGTATTTATTGGTAAATATCCGACACAATTATCCTCGGTGATCCACTTTACTTCCGGTAGGTTGTAATCTCCAAGCAAAAGTATATTAGAATCAGGGTATTGTTCAATGATTTCAGATAGTGCGCTAATATGTCCGGCATACATCTCAGCAGCTGATCGTGGAGGAATGTAGATACAGCCAATTATATTCTGGCTGTTGATAGACACCCAAATTTCTTCACGATTTTCGGAATCCACAGTAAGAAGACTAGAGCTTAACTTCCTATTTACTCCTATAAAGACGCCACCGTCTCTAGAATTTGTTGATGTGGTATTGTCACGATCACATCGATATATAGTGTAACGGTTGTCGATAACTTCATTATCCCGTATATCGGAATTTAACCATGATTCAGAGATACAAATGACGTCATTTGTCAAAACAGCATTATAGAAAGAAATTAAATAATTTTGTTTTTAATCCTCTAACATTTTGATAGAACACAGATAGACCAGTAGATACTAACTTTGGCTTGCTGACGGCTTTTCTATTCGAAAATGGTGATGACGAATAGGAACAAATTCTTTAATTGCGATGCATTGCGGCCATTTCGACGCATCAAGTAAAGTTTTAAAATATCTAAGATAAAACATTTATTTAGGAGAACACAAAATTAAATTCCTTTTTATATGGAGAAAATTAATTGCTGGTTTGTTACATTCTAGATGCTTAGTTTGAATATTGCAGATATGAAAGGCAAAAGATGGATTTTAATGAAAGAAGTCAAATTGATAGTTAGTAATTAATATAAAGCATGTTTTTCTTTTGATTTACACTTAGGTGTACCAACTATAATTTCTTTTTCCAGTTAGAGGAGAAATATTTTATAATGTAAAGGTTGGGAATTTTTAAAAATAAAAACGGATATTTTGTGACAGCATTTATACGATATCATGAGGGATATTGTCATAACCAGGGGAAGTATTTCTACCAGAATTAAAAACTCGATAAGTCTGCTTCTCGTAAAATATAGCCAATTAGAAATTGAGAGAGATGAAAGTTAACTAAATTATACAAAGTATTTACTGTGTCGTGGATATTGTGGTCAAAGTTATTTTGTACTAATGTTTTAAAATAGATTTGGAAGCACCTCGTCAAATATTTTAGAAATTAATTTATCTTTATAAAAAATCAGATAGTATTAGTAAAAATAACATTTTGGTATTATTAATATTATCCGATTTTGAGTCCTTAGTTGTTTAAATTCTTATTATTTTAGAGGAAAACAAAATTAAATTTATGCTGCAACTCAAAATCTATCGAGTATTTGATCTAAAATACTAAACTTCATCAGTTTAGAAAATCTGAAAACCTTTTTGAATAATTTTGCTCAGTGAAAGTATTTTATTCCTTTTTATTTAGATTTTCCTTTACAAAAAAGTTGGAAAAAGTGTAATGCTTAAGAATGCACTCTCCATACAAATTCAAAAATTACAAACCGAAAATTTTATTCTGTTACTAGAATGCACATAAACTCTTTTAAAGGAAAAGGATGAACATAATTTATACTTTTGCGTATCAAATGTAACCTATCTGTACTATACCAAAATTTTAGACGAATAAGAAACAAACCATTACATTATATAAATTATAATTGTAGTTTAACGAATAGCAATGATGTTATATGTGTTTTCCAAAAAAAAATCAGCCACTAACAAAGAATTTATTGAATTTATACTGCTGTGATCAAAACTAATCGATGCAACTCTGAAAGAGGTCTTTCTGACAACTAAGTTCTAATTCTAATGCATTTTGTCCTATTGCCTAATTGATTTTGTGTGTGTTTTGTATATCCTATCTGTTGTACATACAATATATCTTAAATCATTTTTTAGATAATAATATGTAATTCTATTTAAAAGAAATTCAAAAATATATCAATAAGTGCAGTTTATTTATTTTTGCTCTTAAAATATTCGACATAACTTCAAAGGTTTCACATATTTTTTAGAATAATTGAGCAAAGCGAACGGTTCTCGCTGACCAATAGTGAGGTTGAACGGCCTTAATGAATAAACATGCAAATTCACGATTGTTTTAATGTCTCCGACCAAATTAAATAATAGAAAAATCGCCGGCATGCAACCAATGTTATGGAGTAACGTTACTCGGCGATTACAAAACATTCGCCTTTCATTGATATTCTTCGTGTAAACCAAATTGTAAAAGGCCATGCACATGTATGTATAGTTAGCGATTTTGCGATTTGATTGTACAGCCTGAATTAATGGCGTCAAAGAATGTTACGTGAACTGTGTCTACAAACCGCGTTTATTTAATTCGCGTTCAATTGCAATAGTCTATTTCGATATTTTAATTCAATTGAACTTTTTTTAAAGTATTTGTGACACTCATTCAATTTGATTGAGAAATGATTTGCAATTCATTTGCTTTTGGTTCTGTACGAATTTCAGGAAAGTATTAATGTAGTGAAATATTTGTCTGCAGTATTGAAGTGTATGTATTGATACAATGTAATGCATTTTTTTGCTACTTCTCGTTTTCTTCCCTCTTTACTTTGGGTTTTGTGGGCGTTGTTTCCATCCCAGGTTAATGGTATCGTGGGATCTCTTAGTTTTCTGGATTATGATTTTTAATGTGATAAATGTGGTTTCTAAATTTTGATATAAAATTAATGCAAGGAAGTGGCAAACGAGATGAAAAATTTTAAAAAAAGTTCTTCGTTATTAAAAGATTTTTCTCTATCTTAATTTTATTGGGTTAGAAAGAATTAGATTTCAGAATAATTAAAAAATACTTAGCCTTCCATATACCTACAAAAATGAGGTTTATTAAGACTAATAGACAAATCACTTATTAAATCAACGCTAATCTGAATCAAGTCAGCGTAAATTTTTCATATTTTTTCACATCAAATTTAATCAAAAGCTTTTCTCCGAAGTTTGAATTCTTAAATATTAAACAATGGTTGAGGGATACAATATTCAAAATAGTGTCTAAAAATTCCTAATTTATTTATCTAATCTCTAATTTACTTTCTAGAAAAATACATATATAACAAATCAACGTTGAAAGAACATACATCAATTTTTGTGCAAAAGAATTTTCTACCATGTTGAGGGGAATATATCCACTTCGACATTCAGGATTTTTTATATGTGTTTTTATTTATTTGTTTGTCTTTAATTCAGGAGATAATTTTTTGGCTGTTTATGTCAGCACACTAATAAAGGAATTTTGAAATTTTTGCTATCCATGTATCCATATCTGAGGCATTTTTAACGTAACCTTCGTTTCGAAATACCGCTGTTGCAGCGCTGTAATCGGTAGTCCGCTCATATGCAGTGTGATTGTGATTCTTTAGCTGTTAACAAGCCATACGCTCCATTAAAACAATCGACCGCTTTTACACTGTTTTGTGCGTATTTCAAATACCCCTGCCGATTGACAATCCCGCAGACAGTAAGGTACGCGCTGTTATCTGCATTTTTAGTGCCAAAGGCGTGAAAGCAGCTAAAATCACAATCATATCTGTAAAGTTTATGGAGAAAACATTATGATTGATACAACTGTTAACGGTGGAGGCTTCTATATCGTTGTTTGCATAACTGTGACTTTATTAATTGACTATAATTTCGACCATTTTAACTTGTCATTTTCAAACTAGAATTAATCACTTCTGGCTTGAAAATGACAAGTTAACAATTATCGAAACTATAGTCACTTAATAAAGTCACAGTTATACAAAGTTAAAAAGTGTTTGGTTTGTGGATTATGTTTGATAGTAAGAAAATGGGTTAGAGCTTTTAAACATGACCACAATAATGTTCATGTCGAGGAACTGACTGGGCGGCCTTCTGATGATTTGATGCTAAAAGCTGACGAAAACTTTACGATCTCTTCGAAGTTTCAAGAAGTGTTCTGTATGAAATTGTAACCAAACGCTTACATTTTCAGAAAATATGCTCAAGATGGATACCAAAAATGTTGACAGAGGATCACAAAACCCAACCTTTAGGCAGCGCTTTTGAATTCTTTGAGCGTTATGATGCCGAGGGTAATAATTTTTTACGTTATGCCGACATCAAAGCAACAATCCATTGAATAGCGGCTTTCGAAAACATCCAAGCAAGTATAAGTCAAAGAGACAATTTCAGTTGTAAAAATCATGTGTACCCTGTTTTGTCGACGTTTACCTAGTAGTGAAACAATAAATTCTGAAAATTACTGTGACAAAAAAAGATGAAAATGGGGAAGGTTAATAGATGATAGTACGAGATTGACGTGTGACCTATAGGATACGTGCGTCAGACCGATCTTGATGAATGGGGCGGAGGTATGGGGGGGCCGAGGTATGAAAGTTTGGAGATAACAGTGCTATTTCCTGAAGCTGATATTAGGAGTGAAGAAAACGTCTGAATACATACTGCTTCAGGAAACGAATAGGGATCGCGGGTCGAGTGAAACGATAAGAAGTATGGTCGGGTATGAAATGAAACTGTGGGGATTAGACGAGGAGAATTTAGTAAAGGAGGTATGGAAGGAACGCATGGCTGTAGAATAGGAGGAGGCCAAGCTACCTGGTGGATAAGAGCTTCAGAAGGGAAAAGAGGGTGACCTAGGCAAGGGCGAAATGCGAGACGGAGAAGAGACCTCCGTTCCGCATTTCGCGGATGGATTAGTGAAGAAAGTATACGCAGAATGCGTGCTGTATGAGGACGAGAAGGATAAGTAGAGTCATTTGGCAGAGTAAAATATGATTGGTTGGATAGATGTAGAAGCGCGAGAGAGTGGATGAAGACGCAATTGAAAACATTTTTCTTTTAAAGTATCGTTTCATTAAACTACATTCTTGTCTCCTAGAAATTTATGCAATCTTAAGTGAAAATATTTTATATTGAACAAATTATTCTGATGTATTATTTGACCATTAAACTAGGTAATGCTTTTCTTTAAATAAATACTCCAATTTCCTTAACTTTAGACTCATTTAGAAGATTTGATTTTTATAATTCTATAGTGACAAAGACTTATAACAATTCGGTTACGGCATGTACACTTTGAGCATTGATTTTCAGTTCAATATGCGGAGCTATTTTTAGATTTAAAAAAAATCATTATTCATTTGGAAAACTTATTTATGTTTGTTTATGTTTAAGCTTTCTTCCCAAAAGAAATAAATACATATGAATACACACAAATGTATAACAAAACGTACAAAAATTTTGGAGTTCGCGCAGTTGCTACGTTCTTCCACTCTAACCCTGGTTTTTGTCAATGATGCTGAGAGTGCAAATATCCTGGACATCTGTATTCTTCTTTAAATACTCGTATTTACTTTTTTGTCCACTTTTTAGGGGATACTTTTTGGCTGTTTATGTCAGTATGTCAGGGTGGTTATAGATCAATTGGAACTATCTCAAATTTATTCTAATGGAATCTATGCTGATATTTTTCTCATTATTTGGAAAGTTCCGCAATTGGTACTCCACACCATGCAGTTTTAAGTGGTTATTTTGGTTGGTGACAGTATCTATAAGTTTCACCTCTGTGTTAAGTATGTGGGATTTTATTCATTTTTTTGGGGTCGATGATTAATTTTAATTTATTTTTGTAAGGCTTGGTTTAATACTTTAGTGGTGCGGATTCTCACTCAAATAACGGTGATGGTCGCCGTACCTGTTATGATATATATCAGTGTGTTTAAATGTATTTGGGTGTTTTGTATAAGGAAGGGCCACCTGATAGTATTATGACTAGTGCCTTTCAAGTATCTTTAAATCAGGGTGATTTAGCTTTAATTATTAAAGGACATCAGCTGTATATATCACATGGATCACAAATTACTTTAAGACATACACATGATAAAACTTGTTGGTTGCATTCTCCACAACACGTTTGTGCAGTCAGGTATTCTGATAAGAGAGGATTCCAGTCATCAGCAACGGGTTATTATTCGTTTAAAGATGTAAACAATGAAAAATGATTTGGTTGATTTAATTAAACATGGGGATGTTATATAATTAGTACATGGAATAACCTTAAGATCACTGAATTCACGCGATGTAGCAGCACCAATGCCTCTACAATGCCAAGAAGTATCTTGCTACATAGTTTATAATGTTTCGATACCTGCACAGAACCTGTGCCGTGTTTATATCATTAACAGAGACTAATATCATGAAACATGGAATACCATAGAGAGTATGGTGCGGTTAATCTACGTCGATTCTAATCAAGCACAGAAATTAAGTGGAAAACAATTGCCAGACTTCTTCCATCAGCATCAGGATAATCGTGCAGGATGGTACTGAGTAGAATGTGGAGAAGCACAGATACATAAAATCTAAAGATCAGAAAGAGTGCGAACGGGATTCTATAAATGGGGAAATTATTTTTTTGGCCGTAACACATGTTTCCTTTGGGATAAGTTTCTGAGATGCCGCATAAAATGATGTTTTATAATACAAAAATCACATGTACAGCCCTGAGAAAGTTGAACGACTTTTGATGTCAAGAGGAATTGCATATTTTGTACCGAGCACAATAAATACACAAATATATCTCTTAGGCAACATGCTGATCTGGTATTCAGAAACTGCCAGTTTGATTCTATACATCGAACTCTTCACATTTTACCTGGTTAATAAGTTATGGAAGGAAAGCATTGGTAGATTAAGAGTAGAAAAGAGGAGAATGTATGAGAGGGTGGTGGTAGGTACTTGGGAGGAGGCCAAGGTACCTGGTGGATAACAGCTTCAAAAGAGAGGAGAATGTGACCTTGGCAAGGGCGAAATGCAGGACGGAGGAGAGAGGGAAGAAGAAATGGATGAAGAAGGTTTACGGAGAATGCTGTGTAAGGACGGGAAGGATACGTAGAGTCTTTTGGCAGAGAAAAAGATGATTGGGTTGATAAATGTAAAATCGTGAGATAGCGGATGAGGACAGACGAGCTCAGAGTAAAAATACTGAAGAGATTTTTAGCCAAATAACGCAATTGAAAACAATTGTTTCTTTTGCAGTAAATTCTCATTAAACTACATGAATGTAATCTTCTAGAAATTTATGCATATTCGTTTTATTAATTTCATTCTTTAAAAAAAAAATCATTGTTTCTATAAATCGCAGAATATAAAATAAACAATAATTAATGGTATTAAAATAAATATCTTAAATCATCTTGATAATACTCCATTATTGATAGTAATTATCGCTAGCGAAATATTTTATAGAATTAAACTTTTGCTCCTCCCAATTTAAATATATATATTGTTAATTACCATGTCTTATTTGATCAAATTATTTCGTTTCGTTAAACGTATTAATTATTTTTATGGTATTTGTGATTGAGTAATTACATGTTTACTTTCTAGGCGTAGAATTAAGCACATGATCTGTAGACACGAAGAGCTTGAACATTTTTTTTCGTTCAATAATTACACTAAAAATAAAATTACAACACCAAAGAATGTACACACCCCACTCATTCAATGTTAATTACGGTACCTTTCGCAACAGCGCCTACATTTGAAATTAACCGTAGAGGACATCACAGATGCTCACCAGCTCGACCAAAATCACATTTAAAACACCCAATTGAAGGTTAAACTGTTTTAAATTGTCCGTGGGGTAATCAAACGTCATTTCTCCTAATAACAATTTCTCTCCTTACATCAACGCTAATTGCGATGGTTGTGATGAAATAATTTCAAGTGCGGAAATGAAAACAGATTTTTCATTGCGCAACACACTGAAAACGGTACAAAATGTGACCATTGATTGCTGTAATAAAACCATCCGGAGTCACTTCCTGGTCAATTCGGACGCCGAGGAGGAAAGTTGGCTGGAACAAAACGAATACGTACGGGTGATGATTGAGTGGGTGGAACGAATTCGTTTATTGTTGTTGTTATTCCGCCAATCTTTTATGGATGGAATTAGGTGATAGCATTGTATAGAACTGAATTACTTTTGAGAGGTTGTGACTATGTAACGGTTAACTGTTCAGTGTGGTGTAAAATTGATCCCTGTCTATTGTGGATTGTATATATGGAAATGCCTTATAGATATTATCGCGTCGAAAGTAAAAGGTTTTCCTGGAGAAATTGTTATTATTGCTATATAATAAATTAAATATGTAATGGTTTTATTTCTGCAGGCCTAAACTAATATAAACGATACAGTGTTGGAAAAATAATGATATAATTACTCTATACAATATCTTTATATGCGGAAATGAACTTTAAAATAAGCATGCTCCTTTGAAATATTAATAGTATTAAGACAGGTTAATATTTATTTGCTTAATAGCAATGATTATTACACAGATTATTATATAACTATTTTCATTAATTAATGTAATACTACACATGTATTTTAACCAACTAGCTTCAGTCCAATAATCTAATCTAAATTTTGTTTTACTTCAGAAAAGGGAAAAACGCAAAGGCAAGTGCAGAATTGGTTTACCAAATTTCATTCCGGTAATTTCAATGTCAAATATGCGCCCCGTTCAGGCTAGTTGATGCCGAAGACTATAAAAAAGACATTAATCGAAGCTGTAACCACTTTGAAAGAAAGTATCCATCAAAAGAAGATTATGCTCTCAATTTGGTGGGATTGTCACTACTAC
This sequence comes from Ontholestes murinus, assembly GCA_963969525.1. Lineage (NCBI taxonomy): Eukaryota > Metazoa > Arthropoda > Insecta > Coleoptera > Staphylinidae > Ontholestes > Ontholestes murinus. The sequence goes on from OZ018389.1 coordinate 25,714,386, forward strand.
CACAGAACCAAACCATAAATAGGGCTGTATACTATCGTTAATTGGTCAAACTAAATGAAGATTTTTTAAAAGATTTCTTATAAAGACTTTTCGTACGATTGAATCAATTTCGAAGCACATTACAATCCACAAAACATGAGATACGAAAGCATCAATCGCTTTTTAAGGCATTTTAAAAAATTGACCCTATAATTCATTTTCGATTTGCAGGAATAAAAAAGTAGTCATTGGATCACATATTAGAGCTATACAGGGAACTTTTTCAATTCTCAGTTCTTCTCTTGTTGGAGCCGATATATGAAAGCTACATAAATATGCCATTTAGAATTGACTGTTCGACATTGCATCAAAAGTACAATTGCTACATGGGTCCATTTGATCTGCTTCGAATTGCTTCGTGCGTGAGAGACTTATGGTAGATTTGGATCATCTTGATAATATGTTCGGGCTCATATGTATTCCTAAATTAGGTGAGATTCAACAGAAACATAATTTTTTAACAGTCAAATAGCAATGCAAGATATCTCATACATGCCCAAGATATCTCAATGCTTCGACAAGTAACATGATGTTTTTACTATAGCAGTTCACATACAGCACCAATGTTTTCTGAAACAACAACCAATTTTGGACGACCTTTAGAAAAATCATAATTAAGTGAGCTATGACCATTGACCATTATATCATGGTTTTTGGTGGTATTTCATCTTCAAAAGTTTATCCACGCCAAAATGTCTAATAAATAATTGCACAGAAATGTTTATTACTTATTTCCGTTTCTTGACCGACAATAATTTTTCATATCACTGTAAACAACACATAGGCGCATACACATTGTACTTTTTAGATAGCACCACCTGAATCTTCTATACCCGATGAATTAAATGGGAAAACTTGTTTATTACAAGTACTAAAGAAATATTAATTGGGTTAATCTTGGCTAAATAAATATTTTTTTGTTTTGTTTTTTTTCTATTTGTAGAGTTGAAATGTAATATTTTAATGCGTTTATCAAAGGTTGCTGAAAGAAATAATAGGTTTTCAAAATGAGGTATTTGAGATGGCTATTATTATTTATGTAGTTATTTTCTATTAATACTAACACAAAAAGAGCTATCTTCTGCATCATTTAACTAAACATCTCATTTTACTTTTGGTTAATCTTGATTTACCTACACCGTGAATGATGATTAGATGATTGTTATATACATTGATTTGATTGTACTTCAAACTGGTTGTGGGAAATATATAGAGAGGCATGGAGGGCTAGAGGGATTGCTCACGCCACAAAAACAGCAGAGTGTCGAGTGTTTGCGTGCGTTTTTGAACCAGTGTAATGAAAACAAGTATGATTTTTTGGAGAAAATTGAAAAAACCAATACGAAACTTGGGTTCAGTACTATGAATCTGAGTCCAAGCAAGATTCCATGCAGTGGAACAAAAAGGGTACACCACCGAAGGAATTTTGTTAATCTACTTTAAGGAAAAAGGTGTTTCTATAACCGGAGAATACAATGCTTCTTTTTTTTTAGAGTAGTTAAAAGAGAGAAAAGAAGAAAAAAAAAATGTCTTGCACAATACTCCTGTTCACAAGAGTTGAATCGCGTTAGTTGCTTTGCATAGGTGGGTTTCTATATCATTGATCATCTACCTTATAGTCCAGATTTGGCTCCTAAAGACTATATTCTTTTTCCAAATCTAAAAAGAGAGGAAAACATTTTTCTATCGATGAAGAAGTGAAGGACGCCGTTTTATCGTATTTTTCAGAGAAGGATAAATAATTTTTTACGAAAGTATTCAAGTTAATTCAATGATCTGAGAAATGTGTGAAAGTTGCAGGTGAATATATAGAAATAGAAAAATAATTTTATAATATTATTTATCTTCTTATATTCTATTCCGCGAACTTAAAAATGCACCCTCGTATATAAGCAAAGTTCATAATCATCCCTTTTGGCTTCTCATGAATTCGTAGAATTTGATGTGCACTCTTTTGTTCTTTAGTGAGAAACCAATTGAGTTTTCGTTAAGTTCTGGGTAGTCAGATTAGTTGATGGAATTTTAGTATACTTCATAATTTTAACAGGCCGTATAAAAAGTCTCCGTGGTTCTGATACCTTATCTCGAGCAACACTCACCCGATTGATTTGAACAAACATATGCTGGAAATGTGGGCTGGAATGTTACATTTTTATTCCAGCCCACATTTTTGTCAAGATAGTTCTCTTATTTGTTGCTCGTGTAAAAAGTTATATTAATTTGAAAATTAGTAAAATATCGGTATGTGATTCCTTTTTACTATAAAAAGGGCAAAACCGCTGCAAGAACATGCCAAAATAATTGTAAAGTGTACGGTGAAAATGCTGTTAGTGAACAAAAAACCTAGGAGAGGTTTGTTAGATTCCGTTACGGAAATTTGGATAATAAACATGCACTCGCTTTGGCCGACCAGTAACTGAAAAAATCTATGAAATTTTGCAACTGGTGGAGCAAGACCGACACGCAAGCTGTCGCGAAATAGAGGAAGAACTAAACGTAAATATGACAGTTTAGAAGCATTTGAAGAGAAGATAATTAATGGAGAGACATTTAATGTTTGGATACCACATGAATTAATGGAGAGAAATTTAATTAACTGAATTACCATCAGTGATATGTTGTTGAAACGAAATGAAATCGACCCATTTTTGAAACGAATGATTACTGGTGATGAAAAATGGGTGAAATACGAAAACATACAACGCAAGAGATCTTGGTCAAAGGCTGGCGACCCTCCGCAAACAACTTCAAAAACTGAATTGACGACAAAAAAGCTCCTTTTGAGTTTTCGGTGGGACTGGAAGGGAATTGTCTATTATGAGCTGTTGCAACCTATCAATTTGATCCTGTACTGTGCACAACTCGACCGTTTGAATGAAGCAATCAAAGAGAAGAGACCAAAATTGGCCAACAGAAAGGGAGTTGTCTTTTATCATGACAATGCACATCTTTGATGACTCTTAACAAATTAACGGAACTTGGTTGGGAAGTTTTGATGCATCCACCGTATAGCCCGGACCTTGCACCGTCTGACTATCATCTGTTTTGATCTCTACAAAATTTCCTTGATGGTAAGAAGTTGCCCGACCGAAGCGCCGTTGAAAATCAATTGGTCAAGTTTTTCGTCGATAAACCACAGGAGTTCTACACCAATGGAATTATAAAATTACCAGATAAATGGCAAAAGGTCAAAGATAATAATGGTCAATATGTACTTGATTGAAATTGATTTTCAATTAAAAAAATGTTTGTTCAAATGTACGAAAAAAACGCGGAGACTTTTTATATGAACTAACACGATTATATAAATTCAGTATTGAGTTGTTCTGTCAATTAATCTTTTACTGACTAAACATACTCTGTCAATCATTTTGATGCTGCGACAACAAAGTCATTATTATTGTATCACAGATGTTCTTGAACTTCTTTATTTAATACCAAACATTTGCGTTGTTAATACTGGTGAAAATATGCTCGATATGTTGAGCAGATTAATGCAATAAAATTTACCAATGATTTAATATTCTTCATAATAATTCTATCAAGATAATTTAGAAGTAGTTAAGTGCTGACGTCAAGATGAATCTATCGCATCCTTCTTAGTCCCAGCCTTTTTGTAGATTTCTGATCGCTGATTTTCTTTTGTTCTAATAATGATGTTATATAACCATTTTTGTCAAAAAAGATCATTTAGAATATATCGCCTGTTTATAGTTGTGATTATTTAAGCTGTTTAGGTTTAGTCTTTCTGTTATATAAATCATAAAAGCCATCACCAGTCTTTCAGAATGATGAACAATCTCAAATGAATCGAATAAGCTTCTATAGCTTGGTTCAAAAATATTTTATGGATAATTCTAAAATCGATGACAATTGTTAAAGACGTTTAGGTTTAGCCTTTCTTGATTTAAGTAGCAAATAATAATGCTAGTCTTTCAGAACGGTGAAAAATTTTTAATGAATCGAATAAGCTTATTATTATTATAAGTTTAAAATACCCTTTTATTTAAATACTAAATGTACATTTCAAACATAATAGTCAACACAAACTTTTTAACTGAAGCTCTAAGATTACTGCAGTTATAAAAGCTAATAAAATATTTCATTCAGAAAAGGTTGTGTTCGAAGCTCTGGGATGTTCACAATAGTCAATATACTCTTTCTGATTGAACATCTAACATTACTGCAATCTTAGAAAGGTAATAAACTTGTTCATTTGGAAAAACTTTTGTATGAAGCTCCAAACTCTTCACAATAGTCAAGACAAACTTTTTGATTGAAGCTTCAACATCACTGCAGTCTTGAAATAGAAATTACATATTCATTACAAAAAAACTCTGTTTGCAGGTCTGAGATCTTCACAATAGTTAAAATAAACTTCCTGATAAAAGCTCTAACATCACTGCAATCTTGAACAGGTAATAAATTTGTTCATTTCCAAAAACCTTCTTTTTAGAGGTCTCAGTTCTTCACAATTATTAATATGTACTTCAATCTGTTCAATTAGATCTAAGATCTTTCTGATTGAAGCTCTAAGATAACTACAGTGTTGTTTAATTGTTTAATCGGAAAAAATTGATTTGATCCTCTAAGATCTTCACAATAGTCAAGATAACCTTTTTGGTTGAAGCTCTGAAATCACTGCAGTCATAAAAGGTAATAAAATGGTTCATTTAGAAAAGTTTTTATTTGAAGCTCTGAGATGTCCACAATAGTCAATATAAACTTTCTGATTGAACCTGTAACATCACTGTAATCTTAGAAAGGTAATAAACTTGTTCCTTTAGAAAAACTTGAAAGCTGTAAGACATTCACAAGAGTCAAGACAAACTTTCTGATTGAAGCTCTGACATCACTGCAGTCTTGAAATAGAAATAAACTTATTCATTACAAAAAAACTCTCTGTTTGAAGGTCTGACATCTTCACAATAGTCAACATAAATTTTCTGATTAAAGCTTAAAGGTAAAGAAAAACATTTCGAAAACAATTTGTTTGAAGCTCTAGGTTAACTCAAATTTCGTGATTGAAGCCTGTAAAATCACAGTTTTAAAAAGAAAATTTAATTTTTGATTTCCAAAAACTTTTTTTGAAGCACTGAGATCTTCAAAATAGTTAATATAAACTTTCTAATTGAAGCTCTAACATCACTGTAATCTTGAAACGATAATAAACTTGTTTATTCCTAAAAACTTTTTATTTAAAGCTAGTCAATAGCAAAAACTTTTTTTGAAGCTCTGGGATGTTCACAATAGTCAATGTACTCTTTCTGATTGAACATCTAACATCACTGCTATCTTAGAAAGATAATAAACTTGTTCATTTGGAAAAACTTTTGTATGAAGCTCTAAACTCTTCACAATAGTCAAGACAAACTTTTTGATTGAAGCTTCAAAATCACTGCAGTCTTGAAATAGAAATAACATATTCATTACAAAAAAAACTCTGTTTGCAGGTCTGAGATCTTCACAATAGTTAAAATAAACTTCCTGATAAAAGCTCTAACATCACTGCAATCTTGAACAAGTAATAAATTTGTTCATTTCCAAAAACCTTCTTTTTAGAGGTCTCAGTTCTTCACAATTATTAATATGTACTTCAATCTGTTCAATTAGACCTAAGATCTTTCTGATTGAAGCTCTAAGATAACTACAGTGTTGTTTAATTGTTTAATCGGAAAAAATTGATTTGATCCTCTAAGATCTTCACAATAGTCAAAATAAACTTTTTGGTTGAAGCTCTAAAATCACTGCAGTCATAAAAGGTAATAAAATGGTTCATTTAGAAAAGTTTTTATTTGAAGCTCTGAGATGTCCACAATAGTCAATATAAACTTTCTGATTGAACTTGTAACATCACTGTAATCTTAGAAAGGTAATAAACTTGTTCATTTAGAAAAACTTTTGTGTGAAGCTCTAAGACCTTCACAAGAGTCAAGACAAACTTTCTGATTGAAGCTCTGACATCACTGCAGTCTTGAAATAGAAATAAACTTATTCATTACAAAAAACTCTCTGTTTGAAGGTCTGACATTTTCACAATAGTCAACATAAATTTTCTAATTAAAGCTTAAAGGTAAAGAAAAACATTTCAAAAACATTTTGTTTGAAGCTCTAAGTTAACTCAAATTTCGTGATTGAAGCCTGTAAAATCACAGTTTTAAAAAGGAAATTTAATTGTTGATTTCCAAAAACTTTTTTTGAAGCACTGAGATCTTCAAAATAGTCAATATAAACTTTCTAATTGAAGCTCTAACATCACTGTAATCTTGAAACGATAATAAACTGGTTTATTCCTAAAAACTTTTTATTTAAAGCTAGTCAATAGCAAAAACTTTTTTTGAAGCTCTGGGATGTTCACAATAGTCAATGTACTCTTTCTGATTGAACATCTAACATCACTGCTATCTTAGAAAGATAATAAACTTGTTCATTTGGAAAAACTTTTGTATGAAGCTCTAAACTCTTCACAATAGTCAAGACAAACTTTTTGATTGAAGCTTCAACATCACTGCAGTCTTGAAATAGAAATAACATATTCATTACAAAAAAACTCTGTTTGCAGGTCTGAGATCTTCACAATAGTTAAAATAAACTTCCTGATAAAAGCTCTAACATCACTGCAATCTTGAACAAGTAATAAATTTGTTCATTTCCAAAAACCTTCTTTTTAGAGGTCTCAGTTCTTCACAATTATTAATATGTACTTCAATCTGTTCAATTAGACCTAAGATATTTCTGATTGAAGCTCTAAGATAACTACAGTGTTGTTTAATTGTTTAATCGGAAAAAATTGATTTGATCCTCTAAGATCTTCACAATAGTCAAAATAAACTTTTTGGTTGAAGCTCTAAAATCACTGCAGTCATAAAAGGTAATAAAATGGTTCATTTAGAAAAGTTTTTATTTGAAGCTCTGAGATGTCCACAATAGTCAATATAAACTTTCTGATTGAACCTGTAACATCACTGTAATCTTAGAAAGGTAATAAACTTGTTCCTTTAGAAAAACTTGGAAGCTGTAAGACATTCACAAGAGTCAAGACAAACTTTCTGATTGAAGCTCTGACATCACTGCAGTCTTGAAATAGAAATAAACTTATTCATTACAAAAAAACTCTCTGTTTGAAGGTCTGACATCTTCACAATAGTCAACATAAATTTTCTGATTAAAGCTTAAAGGTAAAGAAAAACATTTCGAAAACATTTTGTTTGAAGCTCTAGGTTAACTCAAATTTCGTGATTGAAGCCTGTAAAATCACAGTTTTAAAAAGAAAATTTAATTGTTGATTTCCAAAAACTGTTTTTGAAGCACTGAGATCTTCAAAATAGTTAATATAAACTTTCTAATTGAAGCTCTAACATCACTGTAATCTTGAAACGATAATAAACTTGTTTATTCCTAAAAACTTTTTATTTAAAACTAGTCAATAACAAAAACTTTTTGATTGAAGTTCTGACATCACTGCAGTTTCGTAGGTTAAGAAATTTTTCATTACTATGAACTTTTTGTTTGAAGCTCTAAGTTCTTTACAATGGTTTACAGACATTTTCTGATTGAAGCCTCTACACATCACAGTTATAAGATGGAAATTGAATTGTTAATACCCAAAAACTTTTAGTTTGAATCACTAAGATCTTTACAATATTCAACACAAACTTACTAACAAAAGGGTATTTTAAACTTCTAATAATAATTACTCTTCACGTACTCAAACATTCCAACAGAAAAAAAGGAAAAAGCTTCTACAGCTTGATTCGAGAATATGTTATGGTCAACTCTAAAATTAATTTCTAAGAATCAGCTATTTCTGATTCCTTCTTCATTATAAATAATTTTACAATAATACAGAAAAGTGTATATTTTATTAACGTATCTACAATCATTTCGCCTTAATAAACAAACCTTCAAGGTATTAATTTTCAATTGGGTAATCACTGTAGAGTAATAAGCTTGGATTTGTTTGAGTTTTTGATTTCTATATATTATTTTATAAGGTTCATTTTTTAAATTCACTTCTATTATTTTCAAAAAACGATTTTTTATTCGTCTGAAGGAGCTATAGCGTGGCGAAATAATTACTGCCTAAGCAGTAATATTTTTTTTGAAGATAATAATTTTTTTTATACGTTATCAATTCTCTTATTTAATATTCACTAATAAATATAGTAATTGTATTGATTATTCCTAGTGGAGGTGACAACGAATCAGTCAACAGTATTAAATTTTTAGGCACTCAGGACTTAACTTTTTGAAGGATGCCAGTCAAAATTTACCTTGTGTCACAAATAGAAATGACATAACTTCAGAAGAATAAAATCATGCCAGGCTCTTCACATAGAATAATATTGTCTAATATAGTTTTGAATTATACATTGTTTTTAGATGTAAGAAATTAAATAGTTTGTATTTATTATTGAGTGTCGGGCGAACACTTCTCAATATCAACTACAAACTCAAACTGTTTGCGTTTTTTAATATCACTTTTCAATATTATCCAGATCATTATTTAACTTATTACAATCACTGTTAGTTTGTACCAATTGATACATTTTTAGATTGTCTTTATTACATATTTGCGAAATGTCACAATATAAGCGAGGTCATTTATATAAAATGCGTGCCTTGCGGCACACCTGATAAGAGAATCGCAAAATGGTTATTTTTAAAGTGTTAAGTTTGTTCAGTTAGAAAGAGTTCCAACAATAATTTGACTATTGAAAGAACTAATAATTGGAAATAAAAACTCACTATACGATCATGTCACGAATCGTATAAAATGGTCAAAAATATATAGATTCATCAAGATTTCCAAGCTGAGAGTTTAACGATAAGGTAAATTAGTAATTAATATCACTTGGTTTTACTTGTTTCGCAATTTTAGTTATTTATCTTCCCTAACTAATTTCGATCACACGATCATTTTCAAAGGGTTTTTACAACGATTAAGAAAATAAAATAAAAGTAATCGTTGTAAAACCCCTTTGATAATGATATTGTGATCGAAACTAGTTAGGGAAGCTAAATAAATAAAAATTGTGAAACAAGTAAAACCAAGTGATATAAATTACTAATTTACTTTATCGTTAAACTATGTTTCACCAAGTGATTGATGAAGAAAAATTTCGTAGTTTGATAAGAGTTTGTGCCATGGTCGATTTCAAAATCCAAATTACAGACTTTAATTGGCCATAATTCGTCAAGATCACCCACTTCATGTTGAGACCATAAGCTTAAAAAAAATTGATTAGGTAGGGATGGATGGTCCTTTAAAACGCCCAAAAACTGAAGGTTTCATCATGGCCAATTGCAAAATCCGAATTACAGATTTTAATAGTCTATAATTTCGTAGTTTATCTGGATCATTTACTTTATACGTAACATAAACATAAATTGATTAATTGAGTTACGTCAAAATAATTTGACGAATAAAGCATTTAGTGCTTTATTTGCCAAATAAACATAAATGTTATGTTTTTAGTGAATGTAAAAAGCTAATGAAAGTGACTGTTAGTATGTAGGGTATTTATTAAATATACGACAAAAAATTGAGAGGTTGTTTCCGCTGGGCTATTTTTGAAAATATTTTGCCCTTTGATAATTTTTGAAAACCCGCTTTATTTCGAAAATACAGAGCGTATAAATTTTTGACCATAGGCGGTTTGCCTAGAAAATAATTACAGTTTATTGGTTTAGAACATTGTAATATATTTGATTAAAAAAACGTTGACAATAATTACAATTATTTTGTTTTTAAATGATATAGTAGCTGTACTACACAAAAAAATGATGACACTGCAAAAATTGCGAACCGAGGGAAAAAGTGAAAAGAAAATGAGCAGCGTAGTGAAATCAAGAGTGGACGGCTTTCGGTGTAATAATCACAACGAAATTAATTCACCTAACGGTCCTTTTGCACTTTCTCCGTGAATAACATTAAGATCACCAAACAACTGTCATTATTATGCGAATATATTTATGGCCGTTGCATAAGACATTTTGCTATGTCGAATGCATCTAGAATTTACTATTTAACATTACGATCAATTCCGAAGTGGGTTAATGATTAATTTAGAAATGCGATAAAAATGAATGCAGGAATTTATGATGTGGTTGAATAATAGTTTACATTCCGAATTGTTGAAAGTGGATTTATAATGTTTTAATTAGTTCTACATCAATATTCATTTAAATGTAACGTGATATCGATTTTTTTATAGTTATTTCGAAACTCTTTTTTGCTTATTCTTTAAAGTTTTTAATGTTGTTAGAAGAAAGATTTAAATTATCCTTTAAGGGTTAATCATTATTTGCAATTTATTTATATCATATGGTATTGTCTTTAGAATGGCAATTATATAATTTCGTAAAATTTAATGATATCGGTTTAAATTCAATTTTTATTCATAATTTTTCATGTTATAGTCACATTTAAACAATCTAAAGTACATTTATTAGTTTATTCAACAGAAATAATTTCGTTCCAATTAGTGTTGCTTTGATAGTTGTACTATCTGTAATAATTTTGTATTATTCAATGTCTGTCGAGGTATTAGCCAGAGAAGTAGTTGTTTCAAAATTAATTTGTTTTGAAGTCTTAATAAGACTCATTGTTGTAGAATCACGAAATGTTTTCGTATTTTTATATTTGTTTTTGTATATCGATACATTTAGTGGGTATAGTTTTATTAAGTGTATAACAATAATTAACGAAAAAGTGTATATTATGCTAATAAAGTAATCAAACAATCTTTCCTGTACCTTAAAACTATTATTATATTAATTGAACGTAACTCTTATAGAGCCTAAAATAATATATAAAGTTTTTTCCTTACTGGAATTACTTTCTTACAGTCTTGATGACGTTCAATAGTTGTATTAGTGATATTCATCATTTAAAAGTGTAATACATGTTATTATTAATTGTGTATATTATTGAAGAAGAACCCCATAAACTGTCGCCCAACATGGGGAACATGGGGAACAACGGATGGTTATCCAACTTCACGGCGCTATACGCGGGAGGAAGCAAGAATCCAATACAGGTAGAAGGATTTTTAAACATAATCGAAGTTTTCCAACTGCACAGCTCTATACGCGGAAGAAAGAAAGAACCCAGTATAGGTAGAAGGATTTTTAAATATGATCGAAGTATATAAGAACATAGAAAGGGTCACCGATGAAGACGCAGTTCAAGGTTTGTCTTTATTATTAAAGGACAATGCAGCACTATGGTGACAAGGAATGCGTACAACTACAAATACGTGGCTTACCACTGCACCTTAGTGCAGTGGAACTATTAGGAAGCACATTTGTTCCAAGGAAGTCGGCATACGTGATCTCTCAAGAAGTGTTTGCAAAACGACAAGAACAAAATCAGAACACATTCTTCATAGCCAAAAGGAGGGCTCTAATGGCACAAATCACAGAGCATGTATTGTCGGAAGACTTGCAGATCGATATCGTCTTCGGACTGCTAAGTTCCCATATCCGGGAAAGGATTCCAAGGGAAGGGATCACAACCTTTCAAAATTTAATTGTCAAAGCCCGAGAAACCGAGTACTCATCGAAAGAATAGAAGAACTGTAGAGCACATGTTTTTAGCAAATGCCGAAAAAGAAGGAAAGCTCTGAAAAATCAGACGAGGATCGCGGAAGAAAAAAACACGCACGGGAGACGTAGCCCAATCGTGAGAATCATCTTACAGAGCAGGATTTGAGGTTCAGCAGTATTCATGGACAAATCACCTTGGCTGAAGTAATGGTAAAAATCCAAGGCCGAGCGATCAAGATAACATTCATTGTCTTACCAGAAAGTACCGAGAACGTCACACTGTAAGGGATTGACTTCATGGAAAACGCAGGTATTTTGTTTAACATCCCTCAGAGAACCTCGTCATTTATCGACAACCCAGCCAAACAGTTCGATTATGAGGAAGGAAGTGATGACAGTAGCGAACCTGCCGAAGGAAGACCCGAAGATCCGAACGTGCCATCTCTACGGTTTGGTAACACCCCTCTCGAAGGAAGACAAAGAAGTTTAATTGGAAGAAACAATGGAAATTGTCTGGGAAGAAGTTTCCGAACGTGTCATCTTTTCCCCTCTCGAAGGAAGACAAAGAAGGTTCATTGGAAACAGAGAGAAGAAACGGATAAATCCTACTTCCCGGAATACATAGATGCTTTGTTCACTCGTGTGTCCAAAATACTCGCGAAAGACATTCTCAAAAGGAGCCAGACTCGCCAAGCCAATCTCGCGGTTCTCCGTGAACGTACAGTTAAGGACAGATGAAGCAACCGAGTTGACTTCAGCAGAACGAGATTACGCTAATGCAGCACTCCAAGCAAACAACAGCATCTTTAATTTATGGGGTCCATCCACCATGGGATGGAGCACACCATCAAAGTTACAGTCAACACGCCAATAGTAGTACGCCCCTACTGCACGTCACCAGTCCGACAAGAGGCATTCAGAAGGGAGGTACAAAAGTTATTGAGACAGGACATTATAAAGGAAAGTCAATCCCTTTGGGCTGCCACCGTAGTTATGGTCCTCAAGAAGGATGGAGGAACGCGACTCTGTGTGGACTTTCGAAAACTCAATGCTGTAACGGTTTTCGACGTCTACCCTCTTCCATGCGTGGACGAACTACTACCTGCCATTGTGAAACCCACTAGCTTTTCCACAATAGATTTGCGCACCGGTTATTGGCAGATCTCCGTCAAGCCGGAAGATCAAGATAATACTTCATTTATCACCTTATTGGAAAATCGACATTTCAACGTCTAATGGACCGGTTTGTAAGACGCCTAAAGGATGTGAACCTGTACAAAAGAAGGTAAAAAAGTTATTAAGACAGAACATTATAAAGGAAAGTCAATCCCTTTGGGCTGCCACCGTAGTTATGGTCCTCAAGAAAGATGGAGGAACGCGACTCTGTGTGGACTTTCGAAAACTCAATGCTGTAACGGTTTCATACGTTTACCCTCTTTCACGCGTGGACGAACTACATCGGGAGAACCCACTAGCATTTCCACAATAGATCTGCGCATTGGTTATTGGCAGATTTCCGTCAAGCCGAAAAATCAAGAAACACGGATGCCGTTCGGTTTACAGAACGCAAAATCGACATTTCAACGACTAATGGACCGGTTTGTAAGACACCTGAAGAACGTGAACCTGTTTGCATACCTGGGCGATTTGGTCATGTTCGAGAATTTTGAAGACCACTTACCAAAGTAATGGAGGAACTTCAGTGATCTTCGAATCAACAGGGAGAAAAGTTCGAGACTTCATTTATCACCTCATTCGGCTCGTAACAATTTAAACGGATGCTGTTCTGTTTACGGAATGCAAAATCGACATTTAAACGGCTAATGGACCGGTTTCTAAGACGCCTGAAGGACGTGAACCTGTTTGCATACCTGGGCGACTTGGTCTTATCCGAGACTTTTAAAGACCATTAACCAAAGTAATGAAGGAATTTTGAGTGATGAATCTTTGAATCAATAGGGAGAAAGTTTATCTGCAAGATGGTACATTTCCTTCCATATCTTCAAGAATGGGTTTTTACCGGATCCAGATAAGGTCAGCGCCCAGAAAAGGGCCGCACGACCAAACGTCAAGCAATTAGTGTCGTTTCTTCAAATGTGCTCGCGGTATAAACGCGTCATACAGGACTTTGCGCGCATATCCAAGCCTTTGAGTAGTTTATCCAAGAAAAAAGCCCTTTGTAAATGAGAAGAAGAGCCTACAATCACTTGAAGTCAGGGCTATGGAAGCCTCGGTGTTGAGAACAATGGACGTTACACAGCCGTACACTGTCAGCACCGACGCGAGTTGGCAATTGCCAAGTTCCGAGGTTATCTAGACGGATCTCCAGTGACAGTAGCGAAAGATCACCAACCCCTGCGATGGCTGATAAGCATCCAGTCACCTACAGGACGACTGGCCCGATGGGCTCTACAACTCCAGGCGTACAACTGGAATATCGAATGCCTGCCCGACCGTTCAAACAAGGTAATAGACACTCTATCTCGGCCAGTTCTTGAAGACGACCACCAGTACCCATAAAAAGTTCGCACAGTCTCCTAGTAACATATACGAACGAAGATATACATACCACGCAATTTCTGGACTTCGACCTAAAGAAAATCATAGTCGACCTGGAATCTGCCAAACCGAATCCGAACGTCATTTACTGGTCCAGCAAGGGCTACTCAATGGCTAATGGAGTATTATACAAGTACAACCCGCAGAGCGACCCGGGAGACGTACAGCGGGTTATACCTAAGGGGGAGATTCCATTGATCCTCCACAATGATGCTATAGCAGGACACTATGGAATAAAGCGTACGCTACAACGCATTCAGAAGAACTATTACTGAAAGGGAATGCAAGATAGTGTAGAAAATCACGTGAAGAGTTGCATTGAGTGCCAACGCTGCCAGACAACGGCTCGAAGTGTTAGCCTTCGATCTATTCAATCCACTACCTCCATCAGCCCGGCTGAGAAGACAATAAACCTAATAGTGGAAGACCTCGCTTCGAAATGGCTTGAGCTATTCCCGCTGGAGGAAGCCACAGCGAGGCACTGTGGGATCACTCTTATCAACGAAGTATTCTTACGGTATAGTTTTTCTCGGAGGGTTATTAGCGACAATGGGACCCAATTCGTCAGTGCTGTTATGCAGCATGTGGTGTTCGTAATGGAAATCCAACACGCACTTTTACCCAGTTATTACCCGTAAGCAAATCCATTTGAAAGAAAAAATCGAGACCTCAAGACTCAGGGATCTTCACAAACAACTAACATAATCAATGGACTGAAATGTTGACATCGATTCGTTTCGCCTTGAATTCCGCCCAGTGCAAAGTCACGGGATTCAATGCAGCCTTCCTTGCGTTTGGAAGAGAGCTCCCTTCCTTTCACGACATCACTCAGGATCCAAAGACCATAATCGAATCCGAAAATATTGTCACAGAGATCATTCTATATCTTCTAAGGATGACGGACTTTTTGGAGCGATCAGCTGAAACATAAGACCACCAACAGGACCTTCGCATGAAAATAGCGGATTAGAGCAGGAGAGCGAGCCCAGCTTACACTCCTGGTGACAAGGTGGTTATCCCACACCCAGTAAGTAATGCCAAGAAGCTCCAAAGTGACAAATCGAAGATATGGACTATACATCCTATAGGCCCTGGGATCCACCACCTGCAAGATCGCGCCCACGGACAACCCCATTACCGCAATTGGTGTGTATCACTCCATCTGTTACAACGCAGATGACGTCCGAGGAAGAACGCCTAAGTTGGATGTCAACTTGCTAGATGGTTCATCGGGACGTCTGCACCTCCAGAGGGGGAGATTGCAACATTCATCCGAGACGCTCGCCAGTCGCTGTTGTTTCTCTTAGGCAGTCACCCTCGCCCTCAACCTCCACCAATAGAAGCGGACTAACCACGTGCGCCAGTTACTACCATCATCCCCGCTTAAGTGTCTAAGCTCGCGCTTAAAAGCGCTGGCCCTGCAGGAATCACTTACTTAGCTACTGCTGATCTACTAACTACTGACTTAACCACCGCAATAAGTGCAGCACTTATTACAGTCCTGGTAACGTTCAAGAGTTGTAGTAGTGCTATTCATCATATAAAAGTGTAAACCGTTTGCTGTAATACATATTATTCTTAAATGTGCATATTGCATATTATTGACGAAGAACCACACACATTCTATTATTAATAGTCAAATTTGGACTAGATAATATTTTAGAACACCATGATATTATTTGTCTTATTTGGCATAATACTATTTTTTTAATAAATATTGTTTTAAAGTAACATTCTGCATATAAAACGTATATTTAAGTGTTGATTTTATCTTTTATTATGTAAAATTATTTAATATCGCAATACGGGATATGTGGCCGCATCCTCATATTCTTATAATAAATAATAACGAGAAATTAACTCCACCAAGGACACTGACAAATGTTTGCGTTTTTGCAATACTTAGAACGGATGTTCTTCCTAGATTAGAAGATGTTGTATCAGCAATTTATGGTTACGATTGTGTTCCTAAACGTTTTTAATTACAACTCCATTGTTTTTTTATAATTGAGTTTCTCAAGTTTGTCCACTTATAGCTTATATTATTTTTACTAATTTGATAATTGACATGTTATTACTTTTTGTGTAATTGATTAATTATTTCTTACTAATTATTTAAAAAATAGAAATTGCATAACGTTTCGGATATTAAAAATTATAATTTAACATAGAAAAATTATTACAAGTGTTAAATCTCAATTATAATAAAATTAAATAACCAAGTATTACTCAATGTTAATCTTCATATAAAATAAAATAAATAAACAAAAAGTAATGAAATAATAGTATAATAAAAATATAAATAAAATACCCACAAGAAATAAATAAGATAATATAAATATAATCGGCCATTACTTTTTATTAAGTTGTTTAATTTTTTAACATATAAATATGATACTGATTGAAAACATGTATTTATTAAAACTATCAATTTTTTATTATGACCATCGTTAATATATTAGTATTAAATAAGTTTAGTCTAATCATGCATTAGAATTTTTAACTAGATGCAAGTAATTGTAATCTTTATTCCAGGAAGTACAATACACTGAAAAGCAAATATTGCAATTCACTACGTTCAAGTGTCATTCATTAGCATTTCCATTTGCAATAGTCCTACACCAACCTTACTTTCAGTTAGCTCATTTCCTTCCTGCATCCATTACATTTAAATTATTGACTTAACATTCCTCTTTGTATGTAATTACTCTTGTACTTGACAAATGAGAGATGTTTTCTATACAGCGTATCGAATGTACGGATTATATGTTATAACAAATGCAACACGGCATACAAAGGAAGTCAATTAATCATCATAAATACCTTCTTTGGCTGTCTATATGAAAATATTACAATCACCAAGAGATAATTAACAAAAGGCCAGAGGAAGCTCGTTACTACTCGTTGAAATTTATTACTCGTATTATTAAAGTACTAAAGATGGAGTTTTTTAGTCTTTAATAAACTATTTCCCATTATTGTTTATTTTGCAGATATTTGTTTTAATAAGTTATTGGTTTAACATTAATAATTTCTTGAAATTGATACATTAATCATTATATTTTTGTATTCATAATGATGATATATACTATTATTAAAGAATGGAATAATTATTATAAATATGAGCCCGTTGACGTTATGAATGTAATTGATAAGACATAATCTGGATGAGAGATAATGTGGTACACTTATTATAGATGGTACTTTCCTATCTTAAATTATTAAACTTATCTTACATTCTAGAGCGAAATGCAATCTGTGTTGCGATCTATAATTAATTTATTAAGAGAAAGTTTAACATGATTTATTTGTTCCAGCGTCTGTCGAGCCGCAATCGAGACGTAGGTGCAACAACCTGTATTTTATATCTTATTGTCGTACATTAATTTAATACCTGTACAATTGCCACTATAAATTTCTAACTGCGATATTTTTATAATGAGAGATATTTCTTTCTTTATTTCTTCTTATCTATTGAATGAATAGATGCATGCAAGGAATGTAGATACAAAGTCACCCAATCTATTAAATTGTAATTTATTTTTCTATTCAGGTGATTATTTTTATTATACAGCGTGTGCAAGAATTTGCTTCACGACACGTTATTCATCAAGCAGCAAAAATAAGATAAGAGTTCTTAGACCCACGGTTACTTCTCAGCATCACAATTTAAGAAATTTAAACTTGACAACCTTGTATTTTATATATAACCTTTGCTTGATATTAGCAACATCATTTGAAGCAAAAAATGAATTAAATTACAAGATAATAACTAACACTGCAGTAAGTGTTGAAAGTGATCGTTATTTTCTTCAATACATGCAGCCCTTAGTGGAATGTATCGCAATTTAGAACATTGTACAACATTTGAGGCTTAATTTGCGGAATCGCATTTCATTTTTTTTGTTTCAACTCTTCAATAGTTTCTGGTGGCGTTTAATAAACTATGTTTTTGGTAAATATTCATGCAAAAAATACAAAACATTTAGATCTTGGAGGCCCATTCTATAATAGGACTACCACGGCCAATCCACTGGTGATTATCTTTTAATAATCTTCTGATTTCACAACTGTAGTGGGGTGGTGCGTCATCATTCTGGTATATTAACTTGCGCCTAATATCCAGTGTTATTTACTAAAGCAAACCGGGAAGTATTTCATTAAGAAAATAAAGGTAACTTTCGGTATTTAATCTCTTCGGTAAGATATGTAGTCCAACTATTCTTGTTCCAATTATTTTCAGCCCAAACGGTCGTTCCTTATGGGTTTTTATGTACTCATTCGTGTAAATTATGGCTGTTAAATACTCCATCTCTAGTGAATGTTGCTTCAGTCGTAAGGAAGTTGGGTTGTTCTTGGATTATAGCAAATAAACAATTGCAAAATTTTATTTTTTGCTTACAATCCCCATTTTTAAATCTTGATGAACTATCTTGTTGCTATTAATGTTAAGTAATCCTCTACTACTGCTACGAGGATTTTCAGTGAGCATTTAGAATTGTGTGCTCTAAATTACTCTTTTAGATCATGAGTATGAAGATGTAAAGTATGATTAAAACATTTATACTCGTATATCCACAAAGAATAAAATTGCAATAATTATTTACAGAAATGAAGTTATTATCAATTATGTAGTAACTTCGCCTATGCCATTATTATGTAAGACCTGCGCGATTGGTATTCAAAGACTCACTGCTGAATTTTTGGCAAACGAAATTACATCGATTATTGATTCCAAAAATATTTGGAATTATCACAGATAAAGCAGCATCGATGAAAAGGGTAAGAGAGAGTGACAGATAAATTTATTCATATTAATTCATATGGATGTGTGGCTCATACTCTGCATTTTAGTAAACGATTTTATGAAATTGAATTCCCTCAAAACAATAGCAAATTTTGTAAAGACATTATTAAATTCATTAATTTATCTTATTTTAATTTTTCTTTCTTTAATGAAATAAAAAGAAAATATTACATTTACGTTAAAAAATCCTGCAAAAACAAGATTTTCATTTGAATCGTTATTTAAAGTGAAAACCGCCATCTTTAATATGTCTTCTGATACACATGATGACAAATTACGGGAGAACTTTAAGACAACTTACCGGAAGAAAGTAATTTTTGGAATAATGCCCAACATATAATTAACATTTTAAAAATACCGGTAGAATGGATAATTTTTTTGCAAGGAGACGTATTTAATATTAGTGAAGGAGCTAATGCATTAAAAAATATGGAAACAAATATTAATACATATTTATTAATTAATATAATAGATTTCTTAACGGAATCAGAAAAATCTTCATTGATTGGTGCAACTAATAAAATAAAACAAATGGCAATAACACCAATGCATTTATGTAGTTGTCTATTGGATCCCATCCTTGTTGGGACTAATCTCACTCCAGATGAATCGAAAGAAGCATTGAATTTTTTAAGCAAATTTATTAAATATTCTGAATTATTTTCTTCCCAATATGATAATTTAAAAAAAGAGTTCAGTTAATTTTTGGCGAAAATTGGGTTTTGGGATAATGATTTTCTCTGGGAATCTACTAAAACAGTCGATTGTTCTACGTGGTGGAAAGAATTTTTTAAAACAACTTGGCTAAAAGGTGTAGCAGTAGCCATTTTATGCATTTCAGTGCTTCCGCTGCTGCTACCGAGCAGGTAGAGCTGGTAAACTGATTTTTGTAGAAATATATTTTTTAAGTTACATGAAGATTATTATATAGTAAATTGTATTCAAAATATTATCAGTTAACATTTAACATTTAACTATTGATGTTGTATTCGCAATGTTCATCTAGTTAATAAAAACAATTTTGTGAAGAAAGTGATAATATTTTGAATACAATTTACTAAACTGATTTTAATTGCTCAAAATAGAAAGTCACTGAAGTATATTTTAAAGATTAACATTGAAACTGAAACAGAGGTGGTAGATTATGACATTTTCGAAGACATAGACGATAATGAATAATTGTGTTTGTATTAATATTTCCTTAATTCCATAAATATTGTTTTATTTATATAAATATACTTTTTTTATAATATGATTTTATTTAAATAAGAAATTTTTACAGATATTTCATTAACAATTCCTAGATTTTCTTCATTATATTTGATAATGGCTTAATAAAATTTAACATTTTGATTAATCAAAATATACCGTACAATTTTTGAGGTTCATTTTTTATCTCGTAAACTGCGTTGATTTAATCTGAATGAAGTAAACGTTGTTATATCATTTAATAATGATTATTTAAAGTGAAAAACTTGCAACTAATATCCTATAATAAATACTAGTTGCCATGAACTGTCATTTTTAAGTAAAATGAGTATTAATTCCGAAATGGTCACTCGTTAAGGAGTTATAAGAGGAAGGGACAAACAATAACTACGAGCTTATTGGTAAGAATTATGAAATAATAATCTTGATTAGAAATTAAAAACACTTGGTTTGTTTCACAGAATATATAATTTTTAATTTCTAATCAAGATTTTTCAAATATGTTTCACCACGGGTTAAGTGAGCAATTAATTAAATATATGAAATAATAATAACATTTTCGTAGCTTTCAGTTATTTGCACAGAACGGTACCGATGAAAAAAATAATGAATAAAAAAGCCTCCATTTATCGGGATTGTATGTGCCCCCAAGTTTGTTGTTCATATTGGAAATGTCGGTGCAATAAATTAGACAACCACTTTTAAAAAAAATAGACTCGCGTTTCCTAAAATACCAGATTTTAACGTCGCCTGCCAGTAATTTTTTGAAGTCTGGATGCCAAAATTTCGGAAAGATCTTTCGGAAGAGCTAAGTTTCTAACTAAGTACTTAAGTTTGGTCTTCTTGGCATCGCTAAAGTTGTTTTCATCAACTTCAGGTTCAGAACTGCTTGTAAAATCTTCTAAATTGGTTGGTTTCTCAGGTATTGGTACGTACATCATAATTTAGTTTAGTGCATAATAAATATTATTATTATAAGTAATTTATGTTAATTAAAAATAAAAATCGTCAAATAGGCATAATATTACAATACGTTATTTAAATGGTCGCTCAAGAAATATCACTGAGATTGCAAAAACTTTACTCGATAATAAATTATATAATTTACCCATACTTTTTTCGAAGAACCTTTTCTACTTCGAACACATGTATTTTGAACCTATCAACTGCTCCTTAATGGGCAAACAACGTTGCCATTGGGCGCCAAATCACTTCTTCGACGCATTGTTGTTAAGCTAACTGTTGAAATTATAATCTGTACAACTGATAGCTTATTTTATATGTTGGCAATCCTGCCGCGCCTGTTAATAGTTACTTAGTTAGGTATTTTCTATGGTAAGTCATACGTAACGCTGATTTCGAGTTCACGTCGGCTCGTTTAATAAATGTCGTTTTAGTGTGTTTCGACCGTGTTTTATTTCATAACTAAGGTTATGGGTGCAGGCATGCTTTAAAGTCGCGTACGCGCTTAAGGTTGGAAAATTCGAGCACATAATTCGGACATCGACATTCTGACAAAAACAAATGAAATATTGCTGCCGTGAATCAGTATTCGGATGATAGCAGCCGTATTGTGGCAAGCATTCGCAAACTAATAGAACCTTAAAAAACTCAGTTCCGAATCCGAATCAATATTATCGTTCAACATGGTATCGTGCAAACTACAAAGCTCCTCGTTGAAAATCTACGTTTGAGTAAAAATTCGCATCAAGATCGTCCGCAAACAGAGAACTAATTAACGCCGATGTAAACGGCCCAATGTCTACCGACTCAATTAATGATTTCAGATATTATGTAGCCTTCAAAGATTCTCGATACATTCCCATATTTTTCATGAAAGAAAAATCAGAAATTGCTTTGCATTTGGAAACATTCCTGAATGATATTCGATATTGCAGGCCATACAGTTAAAGCCTTTCGTTCAAACTGTGGCACCGAATTTGACTGCGATACAGTGTTGACTCAGACATGTGGTAGAACTGGCTCGTTCGATGATTTTCGTGAGCAAACTGCCGAAAACGTTTTCGGATCACGCATGTGATACGGCAGTATGTTTGACAAATCGTACGGGAAAGTCAAGTATTCCAGGCAAAGCTCCATTCGAACTATGGACTGGAAAGGCATTCAACAGTTTCGAATTCCTCCGAATTTTCGAATCAGAATGCTACATTAATATTCCAAAGAAGTTTCGTTCAAAATTTGACGACAAAGCAGTACTTCTCGTTGGATACGTGAATGAGAAAGATGGTTACAAGATTTGGATAAAATCGACGCATCGATTAGTAAAGTCACGAGACGTTGACTTTCGTCTAGAGAAGCTGTACACAACAAACAGCACAATTGAACTTGAAAAGTCACCATTCGGATAAATGGCTCAGTGCAATGAATGAAGAGATAAGGGCCTTGAAGGTAAACGATACGTGGGACCTGGTATCATTACCACCTTGTAAACGCGCAATAGACAACCGTTGGGTACTCCGGTTAAAATATAAACCTGATGGTTCGATTGATCGATAATAATAATAATATAATAATATAACTTTATTCACGTAGCTGTTTAAATACAGATGTGATTCGTCAAAAAAATGCGGTTACATAATGAAAATACATTTACTTAGATACAACAGTTTTACTAATTAAGACATAGCATATAAAAACGTAAACTAAAACCTACAATTAACTGATACAATAGTACAATTGACTAAATGTTATTCACATAAATATTCACATACAGAGTAATAACCCTTTTGACACAACCATTCCTTGAGCACACCTTTGAAACTTTGATATGATGGTTGGTCTCTTATTTTTTTGGAAGTTTATTATAAAGAAGTATACCTGAGTATTTTGGAGATTTTTATAAATTAAGGTATTATGTTTAGGAATATATACAGATGATTCATTTCTCTTTTTGTAATCATGATTTGAAGAATGTGTGTTGAAGTTTGACAAATGTTTTTTTGTTTACAGTATGCATCTATATATGTATATAAAAGGAAATGTTAAAATATTGTTATTTATAAAGGTATTCTTACAAGATTCTGTCGGCTTAAGATTAAATAAGAGTCGAATAATACGTTTTTGCCTGATAAAACTCTAGAGCTATTGGTACAATTTCCCCACAATATAACGTTATATGACATTGCTCCAGAAAGTTCATATTTTAGTTTTAACAGTGCGTAATAACCGCTATTAAGTTTGTTGCAAACTTGATTCACTTGCTTCTCCCACGTAAGTTTAGAATCCGTTATTACGCCTAGAAACTTACACGAATCATGGGATTCTTTAATATTAGAATTTATATTGTAGAATTCATCAGGGACACTTTTGCGATTCTAAAAGTTTACACACACTGTCTTATTTGAGATTTACACCACAAACTAAATTGATCTAGAATTCTGTTTAATTTATGCTGTAGTTCCTCTAGACATTCTGATGCAATTACAACCGAAGTATCATTGGCAAACATCACAATGTGATCTGTATGCAGAAAATTCGGTAAATCATTTATGAAAATAAGAAAGATTAAAGGACCCAAGACTGAACCCTGTGGTACACCCATATTTGCATTGTAGTCGCTTGACTTATTTGCTTCAATTTTAACAATTAGTTTCCGGTGCGATAAATATGATTTTATCTAATTTAACATAGGACCTCGAATACCAATTTTTCGATTATAAATTCTGGACGAATTGTATCAAAAGCACGGCTTATATCAAAGAAAAGTCCAATTGTGTATTTACCTTTGTCTATACAATTGTAAATATAATCGAAAAACGATACCGTTCCAGATTCAGTTGAATATTCTTTTCTAAAGCAATGTTGATATGCGACCATCAATTTATATTTTTGAATAAAATTCATAATTTTATTGTAAATAACTCGTTCTATAATTTTTGATTCATCAGTTAGCAGATAAATTGGTCTAAAGTTTTCAGTTTTACAGAGTTACCATTTTTGTAAATGGGTATGAGTGTTGAATATTTAAGACCTGTTGGAAATGTTTGGCTTTCAATAGATATATTTATCAAATGAGTTATGGGTTCAAGAATATACAAACTAACATATTTCAAGAAAATTGTAGGTACTGCATCGATACCACTTATATTTGTATTTTTAAGCTGGTTTATCACATGATAGACCTCACGAGATGTAACAGTGGTAAATACAATCGTATGTGGTACCATATCTTGAACACTACATGATATTGACATGGTTTGTTGAAAATGTTGTGTCAGTTTTGCTCTTGCAATGTTTGAAAAATATAGACCAAATATGTTAGCTATTTCTTTATGACCTTCAACCATTTGCCCAAGATTATTTCTAATTTTCCATTTGGTTGACATGGATTTTCGTCCTATATTTTTGTTTGCTATCTTCCAAATTTCTTTTGGTTTAGATTTCGATTTTTCAATTCTCCTTTCGTTATTAATGTTTTTGGTTTCTGATATATGTTTATTTAATGATTTCTTTTTTAGTTTATACAATTCTTGGAGGTAATTATCTTTTAAATTGTTATACAGTAAGTAAAGGTCCTTTAAATCAGCAGACATTTTCCTTATTTCAGGTGTAAGCCAGCTTTTGAGTTTAGTTTTTGAGTTACCAATATTAATTTTCTTAAAAGGACATGTCGTGAAGAAATGTCAATTTAAGAGGTTTTTGAATGATATCGCGCTCGTTTAGTTGCTCGAGGTGTGTTCCAACGGAAGGGCCTTGATTATGATGAAACTTTTAGCCCTATTGCCTGGTATGACGCGATTCGTGCCCTTATCGCGACTGCGGCCAAAGAGAAACTTGTCCTCGGTCAATTTGGTGTAAGAACTGTATTCTAATATGGTGAGATAGACTCTGAAATTTACATGACTCAACCACAAGGTGTCGATGATGGGTCAGGTCGTGTTTGTTTTTGAAGAAATATGTTTACGGTCTTAAACAGTCGCCTCGTTGCTGGAACAACAAGTTTCACCCGTTCTTGGAAAACAACGGATTCACAAGATCAACAACAGACCCATGCATTTACATTAAACAGAATGAGACAGAGAAACTGCTAATTGCAATTTATGTTGATGATGGTTTCATTGCAGGATCATCACAAGATACAATTAACTCGTTGCTGAGATTTCTGAAATCAGAATTCAAGATTACTGATTACCTGTGAAAACACCTGCTGAAAACTAACAACCGGATGAATCATCCAAGGATCTTCTCGACGGCTCTATTCCATATCGATCAGCAGTGGGTTTCCTGCTGTACTTTACCTGTGACCTAGCTTATGCTGCCTCCAATGTTGCTCGATCTATTGCAGAACCTACAGTATCCGACTGGGCCTTCGTCAAACTCATATTTCAATACTTGCGAGGTACCACTGATATGAGACTTCACTACATTCTAACTCTCGGCGGACTACAGGCATACTCCGACGCAGACTTCGCTGGAGATATCAATACTCGAAGATCAACAAATCTCTCCCAAACGAAACTGCTGAGGCAGAATTTATATCTGCTAGTGCAATTAAACTAGTGAAGAATCAAGGATTTCACAAAAGATTATTACTTTGTTCGTTAATGAATCAAAAAGGGAACATTGATGTGGAGTTTGGAAGATCAACTAGGAAATAAGTTCACAAAACCTTTGAATTCAATTAAATTTAAGAACATGTATTCCAAGATTGGTCTTCACAACTGATATTTGTATTACTCTGTTATAATTACTAGTTGTTCAGTTTACGGGGAAGTGTTGAAGTTATAAATTGTACAACTGTTGCTTATTTTATATGTTGGCAATCCTGCCGCGCCTGTTAATTGTTAGTTAGGTATTTTCTATGGTAAGTCATACGTAACGCTGATTTCATGTTCACGTCGGCTCGTTTAATAAAGTCGTTTTAGTGAGTTTCGTCCGTGTTTTATTTCCTAACCCTATTAACCATCACACTAACCAACGTCGAAAGATGTAAAAATAAATATTTTGCGGACCATATCAATGTTTCATGTCACTGGAAATAACACAAATGGCGTATGAACATCAAAACGTTAGTAATTCTACTGACAAAAAGTCGAACATTACGATAAGGACGGCGGTTTTCAGATGGCAGCACTTGGATCTTTTATTCTTGCAATCAAAAAGGTAACCTTCGTATTGAACTACGGTCACTTTTATTTAATTTTTCCATTTAAGACGTTTATTAGCCCATTTACCTCATTTGTTAGTAGCTCCAAATATCTGTTACCAATTGAATTTTAATCAAAGATGAAAGGACTTATTAAGTGACTATCTAAAATGAAAAGAAATTCAAGAAACCAAATAAAAATGTAAAAAAGCATACCAATTAAACCGCACCAGGCATTAAAACAAATTCTAAATTGAGATCTCCTTTGATTTACCAAAAGTGGGTTTCCAGTATATCAATTCCTGATATCCAATGAAACGTGACGAGGCTTTGGAACTTCATCCCAAATCAAGACTTTTTGAACGGTTTCCAAAACATGTATAGCAGATCTCAGCGGTGCATAGTTATTGGAGGTGACTATTTTGAAGGACAGTAAGGTAACTTTCGTTAATATTCCATTAAAGTGAATGTTACAGACTATTCACCGAACTTTATTGTCAGAAGTTGTATACATATCATATGTTGAACAAAACTTGAGGTTTTATCTTTAAGGCGAAATACTATTTTAATTTATTCTGTTAGTGTTACAAAAATTTCACCACACTGTCTTTTCTTTAGACTTCTGAATTATAATTAATTATTATTTTTCTGCAATCAAAACCTACATCAAAATATTAACCTTATATATGCTCAGAAAAATCAATCAATTACTAGAAAATGTAATTGTCAATTAGTGGGTAATTGTATGAGAAGCAAAGTTACGCCAATAAAAATTCCTAATCAATTATCGCCGCACAATAAATCTGGGTTAATTCGCTCCTCTTTCTCTCTTCCACTGCAAAAATGCAAATCGTTATTGCACGAAAACTCGTAATAATGAGAAGTAATGATTCATAAAATATCCATCCGTTTCAATAAAAGTAGAGCAGGTATGATTTCTATATACCAGAGAAATATATTTAAATTAAATTAGACGTTGGAGAATTTAATTGGCTTAAATATATTCTTTCTGATTTTCAATTTATTAATTTTTAATAAGTACATATCTTCTTAAGAATGACATAGTCGAAACTTGTCAGATAACAATAAAAACAACTAAAAGTAATAATTTTCTTGAATAATTTCATAAACACAAAAAAGTTGATGTTTTAGCTAATATGCGCTATACATCTACTTTGTTATTTCTTATTTTGTTATTTTGTTAATATCTTTGCACTCCTTTCTCCTTTCAAAATAATAGAAAATTTATATTATAATAAATGAAAATATACATACAATTTTAGTCAAAAGAAGAACGGGCGGAGTTCTCTTCATTGAAAGATCTTCCACTCAAACCCATGATTGTACACCATCAATGATGCTTAGAATACCTTCTGAAGTATCTTTTTCTATTTTTTGGTGTTAATCGTAAGTAATTTTGGGTATTTCAAGTTTAACATTAGCGTATAGCCATTTATTGATGATGATTTTTAGTACTAGTACTGGTATTTATAGAACGATATAAGAAATTCTCATCATTTCAGAATAAGAATTTGTATTTTATTAATAAATTCTTGCCTGAACACTTTTCAAGAAGGCTTCTTTTGGGATAGAGTTTAAAAGCCTCGTCACCTTTCGTTGGATGTCAGGAATATCGTCAAATCTCTCTCCTTTCAAAGCGAGTTTGAGTCGTGGGAATAGGAAGGAGTCTGGAGGATTGAGATCTGGTGAATATGGTGAATGTTCAATTTTTTGTGAGAAACTTTTTGGCGATATTGGCTTTGTGAGGGCTAGCATTGTCGTGAACAAAAAACCATTAACCTTGTTGTGCGTACTGGGGTCGTACCCTGCGAAGACGTTTTATGAAACGGTTCAAAATTTCAATAAAAGGAAAGAGATTTAAAGATATTCCTGGCATCCAACCAAAAGGCAAGAGTTCTTTTTCTGATTATTTGTCCGTTATGAACTTTACTACAATCGGCACAGGGGATTTTGTATACTCTTTGATTTTCAAAGAGAATAATGTCTTCTAAGGAATTAAGGAATTGTCCAATTAGTGGAAAAACTTATGTTGATATTGTGTCTTTTTAATATTTTGGAGATTTTGTCTGTTGTACGTTGTATGTTCGGAAGAAATGTTATATTTGAAAATTGTTGGGACGTGTCGGTGTTTTTGAGGCTTGATTTTTGTTTCAGTAAGAAACTTACTGTACCTGGAGAAAAACCCGTTTTGGACAAGAGCTATCTCGAGGGTAGCCAGTTCATTATTTAGGTTGTATTTATCTACTTGTCGGACGAGACGAGTTAAGCCACAGAACGGAGTTTGGAAGGGTGATGGAAGTGTCATTTAGATATCGATTTTTATGAGTTGCTTTTATATATACGGTGTGGCCGAGAGTTCTATCGGAGTCTTTATTTTGTTAAGTATATTCATTTCATTGAGAAATTAATTTTGGAATGGATATTATTTAAGTGCTCGAGGAAAGTTTTGAGCTTGTCTTTACCATGGAGGCAAATGACGAAGGTGCGGTCAAAATAATAAAAAAACAATCAGACGCATCTGCATTTTTTGTTTAGGTATTTTTGACATCCCACACAAGATGTTCATAGGTTTATTTCCTACAATTTAAATAAAATTCTTCATCTGGAATGTTTCTTGCCGATTTAATTACGTCTATAATTTCTTTCTGAAAATTGTTGATTGGATTGAACAGGAACAATGATGATGTTGCTATGGGAAAGCAGTATCTATAAACTAAATCTTGATACGAGACATACATGGTCCATTATAAAAATAATGGGAATTTCTCTGGGAAAAATATATTTATTTACAGTTCTTCAATAAACTCTCCCATTAATACACTTGCGATAGCGTGTCTGCCAAACCTGGAAGGCAGCCTAAAACTCTTCGACGGAAATGTCGTTTAGAAACGTTGTAACATGGTTTTGGACACCTAATGCTTCCCTTTTAGCTATCTCAGTCAGTCTCAGTCGGAGAAACAATGGTCGCTTGGGGAAATGATGGTATTGTAAGGGGTATTGATCAGAGCCAGAAAATTGGCTGTGTGGTTGGGGACATTGTAATGGTAGATCCTGACCGTGTGCAGGTAAAAGGCTAAGTTGATACGATGAGTTAATTTCTCACTTAACCCATGGCGAAATATTTTTATCTTAATTAGAAGGTTAATTAAACACTTGGTTTAATTTAACTATTTTTATTTTGATTTTATTTTTTAACAGTGAGACAAAACCAAGTGTTTAATTAACCTTCTAATTAGCTAAGTTCATTTTGATGCGAGACTTGCTCATTCACGCCGTTGTGGGATGGAGAGAAGATTATGTATGCCTTTTAGATTCTGGGTCACACTCAAATATTTAGGATTTGTATCCGGTTACAAGCTCGAAGCTTTTTCTGGTCTTCCGTCAATAGTTTCGGCTTAGCGGAGTCCTCGTGCATTTGCAGATCCTCGATTAACGTTTTCATTCCAATGGACGCTTTATCGCGACGAGTTACAAGATCGAAATACATACTGTATGCGGAGGCACGTCTTTCCACTTAGACTGCTCGGAATAAAACTGGCGACCGGCACGATAATGTGCATTACTTTCATAATAGACCCTGTAGTTCAAAATTTTCTCGGCATCTAATAAAATAGTGTCAGATTTCATGTTAGAGGTTTTAACACTGGGTGGTAAAATTGTAAGGGTGTAATATGAAAGTATGATATGTCTTAATTTAATCTTAGAATTGGTTCTCGGTTTGGATTATGTGGTTGAGTATATAATTATGTGGAATCGCAGTATTTTGAACTTTCTTCAAAACTAATTACTACGAGTAAAAATGTTAGTAGTACTATAGAGCATATGGTACTTCTGCCGTATTATTTGTGTATTTATGTGTGTGTAAATGAGCTTGTTACTTCAAAAGGATCGCCATTGTCAACTGAAGTGCCATTAATTTTATTCTAATAGCAAAGAAGTACCGTTCGCCCATCCTATTACAGATCCGCTCCAACGGTGCTGCAAATTTGATCTGCTGCAACATCTGTTAGTTAGTATATATATGGAATTTAGCAACTGTATTAATTCTCCCATTTTAAATACGTTTGTTTCATCAAGAGAGTAGCACAGCAAGTATTAAATATATGAAAATATTTGGTCAGAAAATTGAATATTTTTATCTTACAAGTGACTTGTAAAAGGTCTTAAATAATCTAATTGGTTGTTTAGAAATTATTGCACAGAAAACTATTATAGTTTTAAGCAGTATTGATCAGGAATGACAGGTGCTTGTGCAGGTAAGTTTTATTTCGTTGATTGCAGTTAAATAAATAAACACTTTGGTTTAACATTCTCCCAGAAGCTGCATGAATTTATGAAAGAAGCGAGCAAATGATGTAATATCTAATATATAACAACTGCAGATAATCGACCTTGAAATATTATAGAACTGTAAAAATTAAATCAAATCTGGTAGAAAGACCACGGGTCGATAGCCGTAAAGTAAATCAATTACGATTATTATTGTAAATACCCCAAAAACAAATAACGCCGGTGATATAGCAAAAATAGCGAAAGTAAGAAAGTGAAGAATCATTGGTCCGGTTTGCTGTCAATCGTACGACTGGTACCATTTGGCATTGAATATTTAGAATGACAGAACAAACCATTAAAGAAACGAGCTCACTTATGTACATATAAATACATACACAGCATGGCTAAATGGTGATATGTAGAGAATCGATCATTAGTAATAGTGTTTAAGTAAAATTGACTTTAAAATTATATTTTAATTCGAAATAAATATATTTTGTAGTACTAGTATTTTAGATAATTACCACATGGTCCTTTTTTATTTATATTTTTTATTTCATACGTGTCTAAATAGGCTTGTTATTTTTAAAGGATCGATTAGTTACCTGCACTATTCGCCATTGGAATATATTACATTATTTGTCTTTAAATACCCAAAATACCTACTACATGTCAGTGCTGTTTTTTTAAATTGAATTCCTCAACAATTCCAGGCTTAATACTGCTTATTAAGTTACAGTAGGTGATCATAACTCCAAAATTTGCATAATTTCATATCACGAATTGATCCACTCGAATGACTTTAATAACATACATGTGCTATGGATTTAATGATAGACACGTTAGTGTACGTAATATATTTTCCTCACATGAGCATTGAGTTTTCTAGAACAGATGAAAGTCACTCCAAGACGGTAAATATTTCCATCGATTTCCAATATATATGGTTGGCCTACATTGCCAATGTGTCTTCGGTTTCGTGAAAATGGAAAGGACGATTTATCGCTAAATTGCTTTATATAAACTGAAAGGGCAAGTTACTAGTCGTTACAGTAACGTAATATATGATATTTATATATTTTATAATACGAGTATATACAAAGTATTTGCTGTAGAATGTTTGTTTAATGTATTATAATTTGTAATTTTATAAAAAACAACAGTAAGAATTATACAGATTAAGTTTTAAGGTTTATTTACCGGACTATTTGAAGTATATTTGGCCTTTTGATAAACCCCGCTTTATTTCGAAGATATAGGGCGAACAAAATTTTCGACAATATTATTTTAATATCAAAAAGTACATGTAAAGTTTCTCAATTTAGAAGAACTGAAATGACTACCTGCAGCTTGGATTGGTCATTAAGCAAATTCTTCTAACCACTTTCTAAAGTTTGGACAATTACATTTTTTCCAATCAGCTATGAAATTTAAAGTTGTTAGTTTTAAATTCTTTAATTTCATGATCTTCTTCACTCTTTATGCCTTTAATGCTAACATTATTTCACCTAAAAATGTTTTATTGTAAATTATTTTTGCGTGGCCTAAACTATCGGTTGGTTAGTAGGTATAGTGTCTTTTGTCAAAAATATATAATTAATCATCCCATCTTTAGATACTAGAAGTAATAAATACTTACTGTCGCGGTATTGCAAGCTCCTGTTCCTGATTGTTTTTTGCACTAGCTACAAATTATTAAACATCCAGACCCATTTCAAAAATTGTCAAATTGGATCAGAGGGCTTCAAAACATATATTTCTGTGGAAATTCTCATTTTTTGTGTGTTTCATACATGATGTAAAACTATAGAAAAAATTGCATTATAAATAAATTTCTTTTAATTTGTTAATTAATAATGTATCAAAGGTTTAATTGCATTTATCGTTGCAGCTCTCTTATGAAATTAAATACACAACCGCAGACCAAACAAATAAAAACATAAATTCCCATAGTGTGCAATTTCTGTTGGGAAACGACTGCGTTTAATGATAAGATCGTATAATGACTGTCTGCATTAACATAATCAGCGAGTTATTGCACTTTCTCATTTGCCATGCAAATAGGTATGTACTGTTTTTATTTAATTATTTTAATATTTACACATTGAAAATATTTTTTAATCTTTGTACTATATAACTAATTTCAATTGTTTTTTAGATAAATATCTATATAGGTTCGATCATTATAATTTAAAAGCTACGGTTTAGCAACATTTTAATTTGAAATTATTGAATTATTTATTTTGTAATTAATTACATATTTATAATCAATATATAAATACAAAAGATTGAGGGAAGGTAGTGCCCGTTTGCACCGTGGTGCAGAGCGTTTGCGAATAGAGTAGGCGCCGGATGTGTGCTAACATGTTCAGTTGTATTTCAGCTACCTGTATGGAAAGTTTCATCTTGTTAGTATTGACTGTGCTGTTTATACAAGTGATGTTCAAGAAAATGAAGAAAGTCGCCAGTTGTAAAATTAGGGGTGTGATTAGATTCTTCAATGGAAGAAATGTGCGAGCTTGCGATATTCATCATCAATTGAAGGATATGTATGGAGATAATGTTATGGATGAGTCGTCTGTTTAGAGCGGGTGTCGTAATTTCAACTTAGAAGAGATAACACCCATGATGACGTGTGGCAGTCAGTCATTACAGACGATATAGTACAAATTTAGTTCCTTCTGATCATCCTCTGTTTACAGAACTTGAGGACTTTGTGACAGGAAGGAAAGCTTACGTAATTTAATACACTGGAGGCGAAGCAATATGCAGCTGGGTTACAAAAACTCGTCACACATTACGACAAATGCATACATTTATCTTGTGACTATGTAGAGCAGTATGCATGTTCTTTGCAGATATTTAATATTTATTTATTTATCTCCCAACAGAAAACATCCAGTTACTGGGAAACATAATAATTAAATACATATGAAAATAATACTATTCTAACTAAACTAATTACAAACTAATAGAATTATTAAATGTTTTATTATTATACATGCCATCAATTATATATTCATAATTATAGAATTCAGCAGTGCATAAGGTAATAAACCCGATATGAATATTAAAGCTACATGAAATATTATAATGATTGTAAGTGAAACCGTCTCGAAGAAATTAATTGTCCGTGAATTTGATTTAATTTAGATTATCATTATCAAATGATTTCACTTTCGCTCTTTATAAATACATTAAAGTAAATAAAACTTTATATATATATCATGTTGGAATAAAGTAATATTAATTATTTGTATTTGTTTCTAAAGTATAATATGAAGAAATTATTAATTCCAATTTATGCAGAATTTAAACGGTACTAAGCACAGTAATGTATTTTTTTTTAATTTGAACATTTAAAGTAATAGGAAATCACAAAAAATATGTACCAACGAGAAGTATTCTTGACCCAATTCAAAATGGCATTTTGATGGAGTTTGCCTGAGGATACTATACACATATTTATGAATGGAGCAAAAAACAACAACAAAGGAACAGGAGCAAGCATGTATTGTGCCGATTTTAATCTAGAACTAAATATATCCCTGCAGGAACCCTATACAATCATCCACAGGGATACTTGTTAGTGCCGAAAAATATAACTGAACTGGGGATAAAAAGAGAAAACACCTGCATCCAAAATTAAATGTGTTATGTCACTGGAGACGGCATCTATAGTTAACATAATTGCCTTATCTTGGGTCAATACACTCAAACACGATACGGCGGATGTTCTAGGAAAAGAGGCAATATCTTTGAAAACTGACAAGAAGCCTGCACCCCTATCCAAAGGCAATCTCTGCTAGACATGACTCTAGTAACACACAAAGCCAGGTGAAAGAAAGTCTCCACGTGTGCTCATTTCGGAAAATCTAAAATTACTTGAAACAACTTGAAAATAATAATTCAGACACAATTTAGAACCCTCGAAAATTATTCTTAAAATTTGTAAGAAAATTGTTAAACAATTTTTAGACATCTGTAAGAAAATATTTTCGTTACTTCTAAATATCTAAAAATATAAAAGAAAAATGTTTAATAATTTCTATAAAATTTTAAAAGAACTCTCGAAGAAAACAAAAGTTATAAATTCGGATTAAAACAAGGAATGCTCAAAAATTAAACAAAATTTGAAAGAAATATTACTGTAAAATATTAAATTGCTTGTAGTAAACTTTTTTAGAAAATAACGCCGACATTTAAACAAAAATTTGCGTAAATTGGAAGAAAAATTACTGGAAATTTTATATATTTGAGACAAAAAAATTTAGAAACCTGAAAGACAAACTTCTGAAGAATGTTACAATTTTGAAAGAGCTGGTATATCCTCTAAACTGTTGATAATATAAAATATTTTTTGTAAATGAGACACAATAACTTTGTTTTACCACTATATTTTAAACAATTACAGTGACTATAAGACTATAATAATAATATAATATTTCGACTATAAGCTAGTCATTATAGTCGAAACTATAGTCACTGTAATTATTTAAAATATAGTGGTAAAGCAAAGTTATTATTGTGTCTCATTTACAAATCATTTAAGATGTACCACGAAGTAAACTCCTCTACCATCAAATATAAAATATTTTTTTAAAGGAATACAAAATATAAGGAAAAAAATTATACATATTTTCAAAATCTGGAAAAAGCAGAAGTTTTCAGAAAACGCTGATAAAATGTGCTAAAGAAAGAGCTGAAACATTTTAGTAAAATATAAAAAATTATATCTATTCAATCATAGAATTTTCTTAAATCTGGATATAACGAAAAAAAAAACTTTTCTTGCATTGAAAATTTTCCAGTTATTTCTTTTTCAAATTGTGATTTTATAATTATTTCTCTCGATTTTAGAATTTCTATTACATCTTGGTTTCGAGATTTTCCAAGAATTTTATTCTAAATTGAGGTTTTCTGAAGTTTCCAGCAATTTTAAATTTGAACTTTATATTTTTTTTCAGCATTTTTTCATTCAAATTTTCAGAATGTTTGAAAAAAAAAAATTCTTACAAATTTTAAGAATCAATTTATTTATTTCCAAAAAGAACGTACATTCATGAGTGAGTCATCTAAATTTGATTTGTATTATATAGAAAAAAAACCTTATGTAAATAATTATATAAGGACTAAGAACTATTTGAGATCTATTCTAAAATTGTAGAACTTAAAATCAAACATATAATTGAATTAAAATCTTACCACTTGTCTAGAATTCTATGAAAAATATTCTGAAAATTTCCAAAAAATCTTGAAAAATACTACAATTTATTATTTATATTTTGTCGCCTGAAATTTATTTGAGGATAGAAAAAATTGCAAAAATAATACAATTATACTTAATATCCCGGAATTTCAAACGAATGCGTAAAATAAAAAAGTGATGAATCTACGATTAATTCACTTTTACCATACATCAAAATGAATTATTTTTTCGACCATTTAAGATCGTATTTTTACAACGTAAAGATGCTCCAAAAAAAAAAAACAAAAAGTCGCTCCTTAAAACTTATTTTAACCTTACTCAAATTCAAATAACTGA
This sequence comes from Ontholestes murinus, assembly GCA_963969525.1. NCBI lineage: Eukaryota > Metazoa > Arthropoda > Insecta > Coleoptera > Staphylinidae > Ontholestes > Ontholestes murinus. The sequence goes on from OZ018389.1 coordinate 25,750,494, forward strand.
TATATTGAATGAATTCAAAGCACGCCATGATCCATTGCTATTCACAGAATATATGCTTCTATAATAATAATTGCAACACCTAAGATTTGTTGGAAACGTGGTTTTTGAGAGTTACAATAATTACACAGGAAATAATGGTAACATTTTCTTTCACAAACTATATTTTTTTAATTCGCTATATGTATACATTACATGAGTGCAAAGCACTCATTATCAATAGCTTAAAAAAATATTTTGTGAAAAGTAGTTTCAAATAAAAAAAATTACAGAATGTTAGAGATCTAAATTTTAAAATCATTAACTTTTATAAGAACATATGGAAGATTTGTGCCGATTCGCAAATTGGGTGAGCGAAATCAAATTAAAAACTACAGGACACTTGGTCAAAAATGTTTAAATGCACACATACACACATATGTTATTTTAATGCAAGGTGCTCAATTTCCATCAATCAGCATAGGTTTTTGGCTAGCTGATCCGTAACTACTAATCTGATTAATATCACTTAAGCAATCGACGAAAATCTGAATATGCATTAGCAAATTGGCGTGATTTACACTGATCTAAGCAAGGTAGTTGACAAAATCCTTTATCCCAAACTAGTGTTAAAAACTTAAACATCTCTACTAATATTGTAAACGCCAATTATTTCTATTTAAGACGATGTTTGCAATTTTTGGAGTATGTAGGATTTGAATCTTTTCCATATGAGACAGTTGCTGATGAACTCCAAGTATCAAACTCAGGTCCGCTGTTTTATTCTTATTTTTGTTAACAGTGTATGTTAATTCGGACATCTTACTATATGCAGATTATATTAAGCTATATACACAAATTAACAATAAATACGAGTGCCAACTTCTCGAATTTATGTTGATAAATTAAAGTTGTGTACTTATTTATTCTAGGAAAATAAACACTTACATAATAATAATTATATTATTAAATTAATTTTACAAAGAGTGTTAATATCTGGCATTTTATAGTTAAGTTAAACCTTAATGAACATTTTCATATTTTAATTAATGAATGTTATTAGCAAATAGAAACACATTAATTATTTTATATGATTCATGAATTAATAGTAAGTTAAGATATTGCTCTATGGGATGATCGCCATATTAAATGAAATATATTGGTTTATTGCATGGAGTTCATAAAACGGTCTACAACATATTTATTTTATAAAAAACACAGATATATAAATATCATACATCATGCATTGGTGAATTTAAAGTTTAAACATACATTTCTTTCAATTTGTAATCTTTTAATTCACCTCATATAAAATGTTTCTATAATAATAATATAATAATAATATCTCTATTGGTGCAATAACATAAAATATTGTTTAACACAAGTCAGAAAAATATTGAGCAAATCAAAGATGTTTTAAATTCTGTAGGAAGACAAGATTCATTTAAAAAATGGGTAATATGATTGATAAGCTAACAACCAAAACACATTAAAATATTATGACATACTTAAATACTAAATTAAAATGTTAAAAGGTAAAATTGAATAGATCGATTGAATTCACATATAAAAACAGATATTCTAAAATACTCTAGGAGCATATTATTGCTGCAGAATGTTAAAATAAGAATCCTTAATTATAGAACAATTTAAAATGATTTTTAACTATACATTGTACAGGTATAATGATAAAATACTTAATATTATTAAGATATAAAAAAATATACAAATGAGTACCATATGCAGTATAAAGGACATCAAAGCATTTCTACAGTAGTCATAATGTAAAAATATACATATGATAATATAGAGGAATATAAGAGTAGACATTTAAAGAACAATTAATAATTGAAACATTTAATAATTATAATATAGACAATTTTAGTGTTCAGTATGTTATCACATGCTATGAAAAATTCTACAGACGAATGGAAGGCCTTTTGATTTAAAAATGATTTACACCATACCTTTAAATCTTTTATTGATAAATTTTGTATTTTAGAAGGCAGGGCATTAAAGAATTTGATACAGTAATATCGCGTGCCCGTTTTCGATTTTGATAATCTAAACGGGTTAACACGTATTTCATCCTTTGATCTAGTGTCATATTTATGACAAGAACTATTACAATTGTACACAAATAAAAAAACTTTTTAACTTTGTATAAAATTGACTTTATTTAGTGACTATAGTTTCGACAATTTTAACTTGTCATTATCAAACTAGAAGTCACATCTAGTTTGATAATGACAAGTTAAAATTGTCAAAACTATAGTCACTAAATAAAGTCAGTGTTATACAAACAAAGTTAAAAAGTTTTTTATTTGTGAAGAATAATGTATAACGAAGTAGAAGGCTCCACCGTTAACAGTTTTATTACAACTGTACTTTTCGATATTTTCTTTTATATGCAAGATGCATTCCATTATATAAATACTTGGAGCAGTCATTATTTTGAAGTGTTCCCTGCAATCGCATCTATAGTTAATTTGTGCTACAACCCGAATAGCTCTTCTTTGTACGCGAAATATGTTTGTCATAATGGATGAATGACCCCACAGGATTATACCATACGATAAATGTGAATTAAAGTATGAATAGTATACTGTTTTTAGCATATGTGTAGATACTGATCTTGATAAATTTCTTAAAATATATACTTGTTTTGACAATTTTGCTTCAAGTTCTAGCCCATGTTTTAACCATGTTAGATGAGAGTCTATGTATACACCTAATAATTTTATTGATGTATTCTCAATTGTTTCATTTCGTTTGAGGGAAAAAAATATCTGAAATGTTTTATTGTTATTTGATTTTAAGCGATTGCAATCACACCACGTATTGATAGTATTCATATCGTTTTGTATTTGCGATTCAACATTTTGTACAGTTTTTCCTTTAAAGGAGATTGTGGTGTCGTCTGCATACTAGATTGTTGACCCATGTGATGGTTGAGAAGGCAAATCATTTATGTAGACTAATAATAGAAGTGGGCCCAAAATTGAGCCTTGAGGAAGGACATGTATCATATATTTTTCTTCTGAAATCGAATTGTTAAATGATACTTTTTGTCTCCTATTTAATAGGTATGATGTTAGAAGTCTACAACTCATTGGACTGAAATCATAGAAATACATTTTTTGTAGTAATATTGTATGTGTAACGCAATCGAAAGCTTTGCTTAAGTCAAGCAAGCAGCTCGCAACAATTTCTTCATTTTCAAAACCATCAATCGTAAAATTTATAAATTCTCTATTTATTTTTCCTGAAGCCATATTGAGAATCCGCGAGTATATTTTTGTTTTCTAAATAAATTTTTATTTGATCGTATAATACATATTCAAATATTTTTGAAAGTATTGGAAGAATACATATTGGGCGGTAATTATTTGCCTCAGATTTATCTCCTTTTTCATACACTGGAATGCATTTTTCTATTTTTAGGCAATCTGCATTGTTACCCCGTTCAAAATGTTGAAAGTATTTTCGATCCTAGTTTAATTACTTTTAAATCTAACATTTCTTTGATTATTTTGTTATTTGTAGATTGACTTTTGATATAGTTTTAATGCATTTATTCAAAAATGAATGTTTATATTTTTATTTCATTACATCAAGTCCTTTGATGAAGTGGTATTCAATGAGAGAAATGTGTAAACATGTATTTAGTTTTGTGGTGTGTATTAATAGAGTTAGTAATAATTATATTTGTAAATATCATTTTTTAGTTTAACCTGAGCAACGAAATGATCAAACAATAATTAAGGGAATAATATTTCAAAATATACAAGTTATACATTTTTGCTAAAATAAGGCGAATACTATACGAAATATCTCTTTATATATTGGGTGAGGATATATAGTAGGAGCTTATAGAAATTTTACACATTAGATCTTATGTATCCTTTCATTCTGATGATCTTGAAGGAGAAGTGTAATAAATATGTTACCATAAATACGGTAATATCAAATTCTCGCCACCGATTACATTTTGTTTTGGTGACAAGTATCTGCCAGATACAATTATCACAATAAATTAATAATGTAGGTATAAGATATAACCACGTGCTCTGAGTAATAAATCTTCAAAACTGAGAGCACATTAAGATCATAAAGTCATGAATAATACTTGCCACATAACCCTCATTAAAATGTTATTCTGTTGTCACCGGAACTATTTTTGTAGTAAACATGGTATCAGGTAGAGTATATGATTCTAACAATAATTTAAATGCCCATACTTTTTATTCTGAAATGACCAAGAGAGCAGAAAAAACAAAATATTCACCTATTAAACACAATTATTTTTAGAAGGAAAGCAGCAAGAATAACATAAAAGTTAAATTAGATATAAATTATATTCTAATAATTACTCTTAAAAATGTTTTAACAAGCAAAACTAGTAGAGTCAATATATAAAATTCAGTGAAATAAACCAAGTTTTTTAATTTAATTTTACCTATTGTTTCACAATGTTTCAGCAAGGGGTAAATGAGAAAATCATTCAAGAAATATTAATTATGTATTCATATTATATCTAAAATAAACATTAAATCACTTTCTGTCTGGTTATATTTTAATATAAATATAATATAAATTAATATAAATCTTCTATTCCTATCAGAAAAATTGTCCAAAAATCCTTTCAACTTCCACATATTATTCCTATACTGTCTTCCTAGAAACCCAAATATAATCCCTAAATTTAAAAACCCACATTCTACTATTTTTGATTTCATCTCATCATTTCATGCATCTATTCATTAAAGACTGACGCCATATGACTGAACAGAACAAGGCAGAAAGACCTCTGGTCGATAGCCTTTTGACAGCCTAACATACTAACACCTCATCCACTATTTATTATTTACTATTTCAATGTACATATTTGTCAATAAAGATGTTTATATATACAGGGTGATTCATTAAGGGTGGCCACCGGCTTTATCTCGGAAACCGTATATCCTAGAATTTGGGGGAACAAATTCTTATGGCATAATCGGCCAAAAGAAAATGCATAAAAACATTTTTAAATGCTTAGCTTTCCGCTAGGTGGCGCATTTTATCATTTACATAATTAATTTGCGTTTTTTACAAAATTTTACCGCATTAAGGCTATTAAAAATTATCAAAATTAGAAACTACTGTACTTGGTTTACAATTTTTGCTTAAGTCATTTTTTCTATCACCTACAGTTACGTGGTGGGGGAAGTATACTTTTGTTTACAGAAAATGGTCTCTAACTTCCGTATACCTTAACCGATTTTCACAAGCTTAGGCTCAATGGAAAGAGTATTAGAAGTTGATTACAAAAATAAATAACATTAACACATTTAATCTATGCGTTGGCAACTAGAGGGCGTTATGTAACACCTAACCCTATTTATGTTTTTTTCTCAGAAATATCAAATGGAATGATATAACTCGAAGCAGCTTACAAAAAAGAGAATGAAATTACATATTGTTTCGTCAAAACCGCAAACTGATATCTCTTGTCATTCCAAAGATATTTAGATTTTTTAAATTTTCGTTGTTGTTTTTCGTTGTTGCTTTTCTTTGTTGCTTTTCGTTGTTTTCGAAGTGTTGGTTCACCCTGTAAGATGTAAATGAAAATATATGGCTAAAGTTACTTTTAGAAAAAATGTCATGTAAAAACAAATGACAACAATATTTATTAGCATAATTAATGAAAAATAATAAAACGTATTACCCATAACAGAAATTTACAAAACGCTGAAATTTCTAAAAGCACCCATTATCTAGTTATTTTAGAAACTCAAAATGTTTCCCCTTATTTGCTGTACCTACACAAATTCAGTCCTTCGAGAGTGAAATTTTATCCTAGATTCCTTAAAATTTCTTCAATGGTTTTATATGGATAAGCTGTAACATTACGAGTATGTCAAACTATTTTCCTGGGCGATGCTGTAAAAGTAATCAAGTCACCTTTGGAAATGACATTTCTGTTTTGTGATTGTTTTATTTATAATTTGTTGTTGCTGTCAAAGTTAATTTGAACGTTTGAAAAATCACTTTATTATAATGCTTTATTTTTCAAATCAAGAAGCATGTGATATGCTAGCAGTGTATTTTTTGCAGTCATTGCTGAAAAAGAATATGGGTTACGATTTCCTGAAAGACGGCGTCATTCAAGATAAGTTTTTAAAAGACTGGCAGAACGATTAAGAAAAACTGGCAATGTTCAACCTGTTTCGGTAAAAATAGGGTACGTACAAGACAAAATGAAGAAAATGTTATTAACGTCTTGGCATACGTTAACGCTGAACCACGTGCAAGTATTAGGGAAATTGCAAGAGATCTAGAATTAAATTATTCTTTGGTGAATAGAATACTAAAAGAACATAAAATGCATCCTTACCATGTTGTTTTACATCAAGAGTTAAAAGACATAGATTTTGATCGACGACTAGATTATTGCAACTGGTTAAAAGGAATGTTTAATGATAATCAACAATTTCTATCTGCAATATTATGGACGGATGAGGCTGCATTTTCAAGCTCTGGTAAAATTAACTTGCACAACAGTCACTACTGGTCAGAAACAAATCCACACTGACAGATTACCAAAATCGCTGGAGCATAAATGTGTGGTGTGGTATTTTAAATAGGAAGATAGTAGGACCTTTTTTCTTTGAAGAAAAATTAACGGGCCAAAGGAAATTAGATTTTTTAACTAACGATTTGCCCATCGTCCTAGAAGATGTTCCAATTCGTAACAGATTACACATGTGGTATCAACAAGATGGTTGCCCAGCACATTTTGCCGCAGGTGTCCGAAACTATTTAGATATTGTATTTTCAAATAAATAGATTGGAAGGGGAAGTATTTTTCCATGGCTAGCAAGGTCACCAGATCTTACGGTTTTAGATTTCTATTTATGGGGTAGAATTAAAGATTTGGGTTTTAAAACACATCCAACTACACGTGAGAATATGAAAGAAAGGATTAGGCAAGCAGTAAGAGGTATTTCTGGTGCTGAAATTGAGGCCAGTGTCAATTCCAATATAGAAAGACTGAATTTTTGCATAGCAAATGATGGGAAACATTTTGAGTACCTAAAATAACTAAGTAATAGGTGCAGTTATCAATTTTAGTTTTTTGTATTTTTTTTCATTATGTTAATAAATATTGTGCCATTCGATTAAACTTGATATTTTTTTTAAATGTAACTGTAGCAGTATGTTTTCACTTACAACTTACAGGGTGAACCAACACTTCGAAAACAACGAAAAACAACAACGAAAATTTAAAAAATCTAAATATCTTTGGAATGACAAGAGATATCAGTTTGCGGTTTTGACGAAACAATATGTAATTTCATTCTCTTTTTTGTAAGCTGCTTCGAGTTATATCATTCCATTTGATATTTCTGAGAAAAATACATAAATAGGATTAAGTGTTACATAACCCCCTCTAGTTGCCAGCGCATAGATTAAATGTGTTAATGTTATTTATTTTTGTAATCAACTTCTAATACTCTTTCCATTGAGCCTAAGCTTGTGAAAATCGGTTAAGGTATACGGAAGTTAGAGACCATTTTCTGTAAACAAAAGTATACTTCCCCCACCACTTAACTGTAGGTGATAGAAAAAAATGACTTAAGCAAAAATTGTAAACCAAGTACAGTAGTTTCTAATTTTGATAATTTTCAATAGCCTTAATGCGGTAATATTTTGTAAAAAACGCAAATTAATTATGCAAATGATAAAATGCGCCACCTAGCGGAAAGCTACGCATTTAAAAATATTTTAACGCATCTTCTTATGGCCGATTATGTCATTAGAATTTTTTTCCCCAAATTCTAGGATATACGGTTTTCGAGATACGGCCAGTGGACACCCTTAATGAATCACCCTGTATATATATTAATATTTTTAACCAATTGCAGGTTTTTCTTATTTTAATTTAATTTAATTTTATTATTATTTTTCAGTTAACAACAGCTACAGACCGGCTTCGACCTATTCGATTCTCGCCAAAGTAGCGCAGTTTATATGGATTGTATAAACCTCTAGTTCTTCATTAAGGATAGAGACATCATTAAGGTGGCATCTATTGTCTAAACCTTGCATTGATTTCCCTAAATGAGTGAATAAACCACCGATAATTAGAGAACGGTCAACAGCGACAATTAATAAAATAAAATGGTTGAAGAATTGTATTACAAACGACATCATTTTTTCTATATGTATGAGAAATTTGGTAATCCATTTCTCAACAACTCGTTAGAATTAATGTGATGCGTACGTAGTAATTAATTAGGTTGCATCGTATTGCCTTACATTACGCACCTTCAAATGTTTCCGGCGAAATAAAAAAAACTATTCCTGTAATTATTAAGCAATATTAAAAAAGTATTATTGGTACATATTAAATTAATACCTTTCAGTATTTTCTATATTCTTAATTAATTTCCCTAGAATCTTGGACATTGGATTGAAGAGGCTGTTCTTCTTGAATCTCAATTGTGCACTTAAATTACTATTAACACGAATATTTAAAGAGTTTTGCTTCATTATGTAAAGACACTGCTATATTTGTTTTACCACATCGTAGTTTCATCAGACATATAAGAATAGAATCATCTTTGTTTTTTGGACACAACTTTTCACATGTCTACTGGTTCAAAAAGATTTCAATAAATGAACAACCTTATTGTCGTACCATTTTAGCGAATTTATTTTGACCCTGTCAATAGATGTAGAAAGTATCTTATAATTTCCTCTGTACTTAGTTTTTATAACTTTATATGACGAAAACTCATAGTTTTTTAGTCGGATTTCAACACTCTGAATTCCAAATGTTTCAAATTAGGTTTGGAAAGCAACTATTGAAAACTATTTGTCGAAACAAATTTTGTTAATCAATTGCTTAAGTATTATATTTTCTAAACGTAATACTACATTACCACTACATCCAACATTTGGTATTTTGTAATTCGGAATCATGTATCTCTTTGCCGCTGTAAATGTCAAAATTATAAATCAGTTTTGATAAATCGCACAAATTTTGGCAGATGGAACAAAACTTATAAAAATGCCTCCAGGTGATTATAAAAAAAGGTGAAATACATCGGAGATTATTATTTAAAACAAATACAACCGCTAACAATTGCAGGGGGCAATTGAATATTTTATAAAAAATGTCCTGTTTCGCATTTTTTAGGTTTTTGGGCATTTACTGTTTCAGCTTGTGTCAGCAGCCAAAGAATTGTCCGATTTTACTCACCAAAACAGCAACTATATTGCCCATAATTTCTTTGTCAAATATTTCACAGGAGAATTCTCTCCTTTTCACGGTCGATAATAACCATTATTACTCGTCTGGGATAATGGCTGCCAAACAATTTTTTCTTCCTCATTCGAAGAGGATTGGGTACTACAATGTCCATCACTGTCAATGACATTTATCCATCGTCAAGGAAATACTATTACATCTTCATCGGACTCGGAATCTAATACGTAATCATCGGATCTATTATCGCTAATGCGTCTAACTCTAATTCTTCTTTTATTTCTATCTGATTTTATATTCATATTAACTAAAAATAGAAGAAAGCACAAGTTTTATCCTTCATTTAGCGAAATCCGTCATAATAGCCCACTGTAACCTCAAAGTTACAAAATCATATCATAAATAATCAGTAACAAATCGAAAATTAAAATGCAAGCAAGTAGGTTGCTTTTGATATATGGACCCAAAGCTATTATGCACACTACGTTTAGTTTTATTATCACTGACAGAAACACAATTAATATCAATTTGATCAAATCGTTTCGCCTATTTTTACTACAGACAGTTTGCACAGCGTTTATTTTATTATTTCAGGTTGAAGGTTAAAAAGTTTTCTTAGCAATAATAAAAAATAAATTAATGTTTCTGTATTAGTAAGGCAAGTAATTATTTTAAAATGTATTTTATTTTTGCAGCCTATTATTCAGGTAAATTTACATTAAGAATCGTATTTTATTGTATTTATATTAACATTTAAATAAATTACCATACAATTTCTAAAACGACACGTGACATATCCTATTACTGTATGCGAAAACTTGTATTTTCATGTTATACAACCGATAATTAATCAAAACATGCAAATGACTTAGAGAAAAGAAAGTTATGAATAGAGAGATGAACGTTCCGGCCTGGGATTCGGCAATTCAGATGAGAAAGTACATTAAATTCTAAGTTCAAGTTCATTTCACATTCACGAGAATCCGTGAAAGCACTCAAACATAAATGTCTTCGAAACAGGTGGAATTTCACGGTCGGGGCGATAATTTACCTTGTCCGTGAAAATTTTAACCGGCGATAATTGTAATTTAAATTAGATAAAAGTTGATTTTTAGCGGAATTTAAAATATTTATCTACAAAATAAATATGTAAGTATTCCGAGAAAAAAAAAATTAGATTAGAAAGTTAGCTATTCATAACAAGCATTTAATAAATAAACATACATCTTAATGAATGAAATTCTAAATACGTTAATTAAAAATAAATATGAATAAATATAATAGGAAATTACATACCACCATCAAATTCTTCAATACTATCAGGCTGAAGCATATTCCTTCCCACTGGACCTCCGTAGACATAGCTGGACCTCCTCCTTCTCGGCGTTCCTGGTAACCCATTCTTAACGGTCAACTCGTCGATGGCGACGTAGTTCGCCGTCCCGTGGTCGGAGGTGGAATTTGCGTCGAACCTTCCCGGTCCTTTCACGGATGCCGGATGATAGTAATCGTCGTTTTTCCTGTTGGGGAAACGTTCGTGTGCGTGCATCTCGTGTGAATGTTGCTGGTAGCGTGGAAACTCCACCTGTTTTGTGGGGATGTAGTAGAAGGCGTTCGTTTCCTGCGGCTCGCCCAAACTGCTGGGGTCAGAATTAAGGTCGACCGAATCCAGGTGTTGACGGATGTAAGCGTAATTTTCTAGATCCCACGGGTCGATGTACTGCTTGGGGTATGGTATCGATTCGTCGCTGTCTAGGTCCATTGGGTTCCAGTATAAGTCATCCGCTGGCATTATCTGAAAACAATATAATAATATATTATAATTATAATACACCTATGCAAATTTTCAGCCAGAAGATCGTTCAAAAAATTGATTAGAGGTTGTTATTAAAATAATTTTAAAAAAATCCTAAATCATATCAGTCTAAGCTACTACTAAACGTAAAGTTTCAGCAATACAAATGTAAAATTAAAAAAAAAGGAAAACCAATTTTTTTGGGAATAAACTGAACAAAGTTTTTACTTAACGACATAATGCATTTTTTGCATTAGATAAATGTTACTTTCGACAAATAATAATAGTTCTAATTTTTTTTCAAGTTGTAATATTTCCAAAATAGGAAAAATTATATTTTAGACTAAGCCTATAATTTCAACCGAAAGATCTAAATATTGTGTATAAATCTATTAAACTTTAAAATTTAGAGAATACTCAACCTTATAAAAAAGATAGTGCAACACATTAAACTTATTAATTTATTACTAATAAGTTAAAGTAATGCAAATAGCATTGAGTTATAGGTTTGTATGATTAAGAATATGTAAAACAAGAAAATAGTACCAGACATTAGTGAAAAAGAAATCAGAAAAATAAATTATTCTCCAGAAAGAGCCATTCAAGGCATTTTTCCAATTGATCCGCAAGCCTTTACAGAAATTGACTTCGTCGCTTCGCAATTTAGCGGCGAAAATGCGTCTAACAATGATGAAGAAGATATCGATAGTCAGCGTCAAATAATTGTGCATGTCGATGCAATATAAACCGCAGAAGATGAAGAAGTAATGACTTCCGAGCCATTTACAAGCGCTACAATTTCCACAAGTGGAGCACTTTCAGAAAGCTCTGTCGTTTCGGCCGAAGAGCTCCGTGACGCATTGAAATCAGTACCATGAAATCGGCCTTATTGACATCGCCAGAAATTGTGGCTGACCTACGTGATAAGGCCGCGAAGAAACGGAAAAGATTAATGGAGAAGGACAACATACCAGCAGCAAAGAAGCAAAACGGCCAATTGAAGACTTCGCAGGAGGAAATATAACCTCCGACCGACACTGACGTGGACTACATTGATTTCTGCATAATTTTCAGGTTATTTCTTATACTAGAAAACAAAACTTTGAAATTTTTAGGAAAAGTAAATTTTTGGCGAGTTGTTGGCCAAAATGTAAGTGTATCGATCACAATTTTAACATTAAAGGTTGAATAAAATAAGAAAAAATTAAAAATTAAAAAAGAAACATTTACAAACTACAAGACCATAACAATAAATCAATTAAAATAAACGTATTGATTCAATTTAAAGCATAAGTCTAAATTAAAATATTTGGCATTATTCTTAAACCTTAAAAATGACCCATATGAATATATCAAAATTGGTATTAACTCATAACATATTTATATATGATATCATGCGATTAATAGGTATTTTTTTTTTGCAATTTGAAAAATTGAAAATATTTTTTTATTCCATAAATAAATAAAATATAATTCTATTGTTTTTAAATATAAAGAAAATAATATCACACCCGAAATAAATATAGCATATATAAAATCATAATAATATATTTTGTAAAATTTGAAACAGATTTTTGTAACTAAATTTATTAAAAAAACGATTTTCTTTGCTTTTTAATAATATTGTCAATATTAATATCCATATATCAATGAATATGTAATACAGCTAACTCGGTTAGACTTTTTTGAGACATAGTGGCTCGCAGCCACCATTTAAATCTTTTCAGTGCAGAAAAACTTCTTTCTGCAGAAGCAACGCTAACAGGAAGAGTACATAATATTTGTAAAATTATTTTTATGTTCAGTAAATATTCGGGTCATATTTTCTGTATACATCTAAAGCATTTTCTGGTAATTGTTCTTTAATTTTCTTTTTCTTTTGCCATTGTAATTTCCAAAATGCCAATTCATACTTAATTGCTATTGCACATGTTACGTTTTCAGGTAAAATTTTATTTAAATATGTTGCAACAGATTTTGAAGTGACATCTAAATCTTCGCCAGTTTGTTATCAATAAAACACTAGGTATTGTTGTGTTAAATTTGAACAAATTCATCGTGTCTTTATTAAATCTGTATTGCACACCTTTAATAATATTATTCAGGAGAGGTAAATATATATTAATTCGATAATAATCCTCTGTTCAGTTCAGAGGAACTTAAAACAGCGAACCACGTACATGCAAAAGTCCATAAGAAAGTAAATAATTAGTGTTAAAATATATAAAACTAAAAGGAAGTGGGAAATAAATAAACAAATGAGAACAAAAAGAGAAAGAGATATCGACAGCCCTAATTATGGATTCCAAGGATTCCAAATGAGCAATGGAGAATAGAAAAAGATAGAAAAACGAAGCAGTGAAACAAAACGTTGTCATAACAACAGGATACAAAAATAAAACAAAGGAAGATGAAAACAGAAAAAAAAACTCACGGAGAAGGAAAATCTAAATATATCTAAGAACAATGTGATAATGGAGGAATTAAAGAGCATGTTTAAAAACTCCATGAGAGAAATGACAAAGAACTAAAAGAAGAGAGAGAGAGCAAAAAATATACAGGGGAAAGTATGGAGATGAGAACAGAAACGAAAATGGAAAAACAATTATAGAATTATGTATAGCAAACAACCTCATTGTGACAAACACAAAATTCAAATACATACATTAACGCACTAGAGAAGTTAGACCAAGAAAAGAGAAATAAAAGACTACTCCTTAATAGACGCAGAAGAATGGAAAAGGTGAAAGATGTTAAAGTAATAAGACAAGCTGAAATAGGGAGCGACCACTACTTGGTAAAAATATAAATTAACACAGAAGCTGAAAACTTGAAGTATACGAAGTCGAAAACAATAATAAAAAAACACATAAAGCCAAAAATTGAAAAGAAAGAAACTAGGAATGAATACCAATCAAAAATAGAGAAAAAGACAAAATAGAAGGAGAAAAGAAAAAGATCAAAGAAATCATAAGTGAAGCAGCCCAAGAAAGATGTGAAACAATCACTATATCAAACAAATAGAGGAAGAAAAACAGGTGATAGTCAGAAGAGGTAAAACAATTTGTAAAAACAAAAGAAGAGAATTGGAAAACAAAAAGATGTTTAACAACACTATTAAACAAATGAGCAATTAAAATACATTAACCCAGCCAAGTATAAAAGATAAAAACGTAAATATAATAACAGAAGAAAAGAAGATATTAGAAAGATGGAAAGAATTCTTTAATGAATTAACCAAAACAGACCAGCACGGAGATATAGAAGGTGAAACAGATGGAGGAATCAACGAAATAAGAATCGAAGAACTGGAGGCAGCAATCAAAAAAATAAAACTAGGAAAATCTCCAGGTATAGATGACATCACAGCCGAAATAATGAAATATATGGGGAAAGGGGAAGGAAGAATTCTTGGAAATAGTAAATGACATTATCAATAATCACAAGATACCCGAGGAATGGAACAAGGGAATAATAATATCCATACACAAAAAGGAGACACAAAAATATATGATAACTACAGAGGTATTACACTCACAATCAAACCAGGGAAAATTTTTACTAGGTTAATAGAAGCAAGAATAAGAGGAAAATTAGATCAACAGCTGGGAGAAGAACAACACGGATTCAGAAACATAGAAGCAAACAAGATTTAATATACATAATGAGACAATTAACAGAAAAGATGATTAAAAAGGGAAAAGATTTACACATATGCTTCATCAACCTAAAAAAGCGTATTATAGGGTAAGAAGAGAGGACCTATGGCATATACTCGAGACAAGAAGGATAAAAAAGCATTATAAATATAATAAAGAAATAACAAAAATAAAGTAAGAATAGGAAATAAATAATCAGAGGAGTTCAAGACCAAAACAGGACTGAGACAAGGATGTATATTAACCCCGTTACTATTTGCATCACTTAATGACGAAGCAATAAGAAATAGCAAACAAAGAGCCGAAAGCACAAAGGTAGGTTATAGAAATATTAAAAACTATTAAAAATGCAAATATGTATTAATGTTTGCCGACGCCATAACATTAATAGCAGATTCAGAAGAAAACCTGGAAATATTCAAAAAAGAGCTGGAAAAGATAAATATAATATCATCAAAAGAGAGCAATCACAAAATAGGGTTAAATACCTGGGATCAACAATAAAGGAAACAGGGAAGATAGAATCAGAAAAAGATGAAAAACTAGGCAAAGCAGGAATGATCTACAACACAATAAAGAACACATTCTTAGAGAAAAAAGAGATCGCAGAAACAATAAAAACAGAAGTATATAAAAGACATTAACTGCTATATATAGTATATCCGTTGGATGTTTCGTCCTACGTCAAAAAATATCACTTCGAGAAACGACACAAAAACATTCAGTGTGATAAAGTAAACCAAATGCGTTAGAAAAAGAACGCACTGTAAAACTTTCGTTTTTTGAAGCGATAGTTTGTGACGTAGGACGGAAGATCCAACGGATGGACTATAGTAGTGAATCGTGAGTAACCACAGAGAGTAATAACAAAAAAACCAATGCAATGGAAATGAGATACCTAAGAAAGATAGAGGGAATTAGGAAGACCAAGGGTTGGAACGAGTAAGTACATCAAGCATCAAGCAGCGAAAAGAAAAGGAATAGAATGGAAAGAAATAAGAAAATAGCACAAGCTACGCAACAGTGGTAAAGAAGTGTAAAAGAAATTAACTGAGACATATTGTAGAAAATAAGTCTGACACCCATAATGGATAAAAGGGAAAAAGATAAATAAAAATAATCTGCTATAATAGGTTTATCCAGGTTTGGTCTATTCCTCTGGCATTTGGTAATTCGCGGTTTTGTCATTTAAATTTGTAATTCGTTTAAAATATTGACTGCATCATTATAAATTGTTTAAAAGATGTGGCAGTATTTTTCCCCTTGTTGGATAAAACATCAATAGTGTTATTTATAAAGTTATTAGAGCAAGATTCATTTTATTTATTCTATTTACTCAAAGTCACTGTATTTCAAGAGACATTTGTGAAATATGTTTAATGGTTTTCCAAATGATTTTTTAAATTTGTCACCAGATGCAATTCGAAATGTAGAATTTCACAAAAATTGCCCTCGTTTGTAATAGGTTTTGTATTTAAGAGAGAACCAGCAGCACGATGATCTCGAAAGCGAATATTTTGTTTCCCCTAAATATGATACTTTTGATTATTGGTTTTAAACTATGTCTATTTTCTTCAATTTGTCGAAGTCTTTCCATATTTAATTTATTTCTTATATCTCGTGATTTTATAAAACAATTTCGCATAAACAATTGAATTTTTATGGTAATATTTTTATAACACAACATTTTTACGTGATAATTTAGAATATTGAGATACTGTCTGAGATACTTATTTTTGCAATGGCACTTGTTGGTGCAACCCACCAAATTTTGTAAAAAAGAATCAATATTTGCAAAAGAATCTGTTTAAATGATTAGAAAAGATTAACCAATTAAATTGTCTAAAATGTTTTCCAGACAAGTAATATTTAATATCCTTCCTCCTTTTTATGTACAGAATAGGGTAAAACAAAAGTATCTTTTACAATTTAAAATTCGAAATTTCTCAATTTCATTAACATTACTAAATTTAACTATATGAATGTAAATTTCAACATTACTATATGTACATGTTGTATGCTTCTTTTTCTCATGATGGGAACAACCTAGTGAAGATTTCTACTGCTAAATGTCAATGAAGATGTAGATGGATGATTTAAATTGACTGTTGACATAGATCGATCTTTATTTGTTGAAAAATCGTGTTTTTTTAATTTTCTGAACAAATGAATCCAACGTAGATTATCAATTTTCATTTACTTATTTAATTACAACAAAAATCAGGAATAAATTAATTTAAAAGAATGCATATATTATTCCTAAAATCAAAAAAATACCTTATGTATAATTGATCGAATTATAATAAGTTGGTAATTTATCAGCAATCACTAAAAATTTAGGATTTACATGCGACGTGTAAACAGTTTCGGTTTCTATCTTTTACATTTAAACCAAGTAAGACAAGAAATATTATAAATTAAACTAAGAAATGTGAATCGCGCTCTTTTAATGTAAAACAATGTAACGATTTACGATACCAAAGAGGCGAATAGTATCAATATATGTCGGGTATTATTAGAAAGGGGAACACCCCGTGCAAAGGAAGTCATCACTTTTCTAACGGTGCTTGCGCAGATAATTTTAATTTGTGTACATGGCCTGCCTGTTTTGGAAAAATGCACTGTCATAGATCGCTGACTAGAATTACCAACAGTTAACTTGTTTGTTTGAAATATTAGTAATTTTTAAGAATAAACAAAATAAGCGAATAAATAATTCTTAGGGGGGGTAATTACCCAATACGCCACTGAGTCTTTTTAATATAACCTTGTTAATAAAGTAATAATATTCCTAACTTCTAGATTTATAAAATGACCTAGTAAAACATTTATTTAAATTGAATTCTTATAAATTTGTCTTACACCACAAGGCCACCTTCAATAAATCTGCTTGTAAATGCCGACGATCTATTTTAATTGTCAGCAAATAAAAGAAATTTGCTATAATCAATTCTATGTCATTAATAAATATCAAAAATAAATAATCACTTTGGTAAATTTCCGTAAATGAAATACGATAACACTTTCAAATATTTATTTTGCTGTTAGTTGCAAAGCAAAATAAGTGTTAAAGTTATCCAATGATTAAATTATTTTGTACCATAAAAAAAACGCTTGTTAAACCAAATCATTAGATGGCAAACGTTTTGATCACAGTTTGATCATTTTCACCTCGATTTAGCCTCAATGACTGCAAAGATGTTTTTTTCTATTATTTTTAAATTTAACATTACCGTAACTCGTAATAAATTGATAACTGCACCTTGGTCACTAAATATTAATTTTGCAGGTCTGGGTTTATTGGAATAATATTTTTCCGAGACGTATAACTTTAATAAGATTAAAAGTTATTGAAGAATCTAACAAATTCTTAAGTGATTGTCATGATTATTTTTTTGCTTTAGATTACCAGTGGATTCTGGTAATTTAAATACCATGAAATTACAAGCTCTTTTTGTCGCTACTCGACGTTGCCGAAGAATTTTCAATTTTGTTAATTCTAATTTTTATATTTTAAATTCTTTCATTATCTCGTGAAATTCTAACTTGAATAGAGTAGCTAATTTTGCTACTAAAACCGATTTGATTGTCTCAGTTACATTGGTAGAAAAATTTTGTTTTATTTCCACCATCATACTGTCAATGGAAAACACGTTTTTCGTATCCATTGAACATAGTTAGTCTTTCGGGTTTTTTCTACATAATAAGAGATTAGATTCAGTGTCGAAAAATATATGCAATCAGCACAAAACCATTGTTTGATGGTGAATCTACTATTAACACAGTTCAAACAGCACCCAATTAATTATGTATTAGTCCAAAATAGAGCCACTGATAATCCTATAAATATAGTGGTATATTTAGAAAAGTTATTGTGTTTAATTTTGTTGCACTCTAAATTATTTGCACTAAAGATAAACGTGCCTTTGTTTAAAGAAAGGGTTTTTATTCTTATCGATACTTGACTTAATTACGGGTTAAAAATGTAAATTTTATCGTTGTGTTACAAGAATATTAGGAGTGTCTAATAGATATCTTCTTATAGCAAATGAGATTTCCACGAAGAATTGTATGCATGTATTCACAATGATTGCTACAAAATAATTATTTAATTTGCTTATACACCACACAACTCTGTATTTTTTATTGACGTTTTTTGGGTTAAAAATTACGTTTCGAAGTTTCTTATATGATTTTAAGGCAATTCTTCTGTTATATTTAGATACAATGTTTATTTTTTTTAAAATCCTTTTTGTCTTTATGCGAGATAAGTGGGGAATGGTTTGGGCCTAATTTTAAGAACTCTATTTCTTTGTTTTCAATTTGTACCTCACTATAATTCACGAAACTAAGACAAAAACTTTTTTCTGCTTTTTTATCTTGTGGCAGGATTCTAAATTTCTTCCTATGAACCAGAATTTTCTTATGGCAAATGCAGTTAATTTTTTTTTTTTCAGACGTAGTCGTCTAGAAGATCATATGATACTGGATGTGGATGGTAAAGTTCGCAATGCTAAATTTTAATGTACGTGAACAGGATATCTTTATAAAACCAATACTTTTCTTCATCTCTCAACCATGTTTTTTCGCTTGATTTTATAGCCTTTCTGGCAGTTATTGTTTGGAGTTTGGTTTTTACTTACAAATTTTGGATTGCCATTCATTATTTTGCTAGCAAAATTTAACAAACATTATATTAGATTCTCCATTAGGTAAAAAACATATAAGAATGTGGTTAGCTTTAAAACCATATAAGATAACACGAAACGTAATTTTTAACCCAAAAACGCAATAGAAAGAATTCTCAGATCAAGGATATGCAAACTCACTTGCCAAAATTTTAAGGGAATATATAAAGGGAAATCTGGTCTCAATTTTAATATAAGACTAAAGGAATGGATTTTAAGTGGATTTGATTTATACTAACTTTTTCAAAGCATTCGATGGAGTACAGTATAATTGACAGTTGTAAAGAGTACAGTTAATAGGTGTTGATGTAAAATTTATAAATTGATTCGAGAGCAAGGGCGGTTCCAGGGGGCGGGGGGTTGTAATTGGGTAATTATTGTCTGATTCTAATCCGCATAAATAGTGACAAATTCATTAAGTTTTGTACATATCGCCTCGAAAATGACATATAATCGAAACTAGTCGGGATAAATTAAAATCAATAAATTTAATAAGATCTGGTTATTTATTTGCATTATTTATTACCGTATTTCTCGGATTATAAGAAGCACTTTAAAGATAATTTTTGAAAAAATGTACTTTAATGTTACTTTCGGGTTAGATGTTTTTAATTTATTGTTAACATAACTAGTACTATTCATACTAGCAATATTCAGTTCGTCTTAATTCTCGATACCATCACTCGTCTCGTATTACTTTCGTTTGAACTATTCTTATCACCCCCATCAAAAACTATGCATCATCTTCAGTATGATCTATAGAATTATTTATTCCGATTTTTTTAAATAACTTTGTAATCATCTCTTCTTTCAAAGCTTACCATGAATTTTTCACCCAGGTACAAAGTTCTGAAATTGTTGATCATTTCACACTTCCTCTAGCTGTAATATCATGATTTGGCCCTGTCATTCATATATTCTACTAAGAATCTCATCTGTAGGTAATGTATTTCTCTTGAACATTGCCATGGGCTTTTCATTCCGTTCACGTAGAAAGATAATACTACAGTGAAGTGAGTTTATTTTGTTTGTTGTTTTGATCGCTATTGATTTGTTACATTTTAAACGTAGTTAAGTTAAGTTTAGTTTATTTGTTTTTCAGTTCAATTGAAGAGACATCAAAAATTAAATACACTTTATCTATATTTGAAATTTTATTAATTTTGAAATTATATTTCCTTCTCGCTGATATTACGAATCTATGGAATTCTATAATTTTAGATTCGTATTCATTTGGACTTCATTTTTTGGGCTAGTGTTGTTTTTGTAAGCATACATAGCCCATGACTTTTCATAAACCTAAAGCACCAAGATGTGATCCAATAAAATCTAAAATTCCATTAGCAGTTGTCCACCTTTATGCTTCAAAATGATTATTTTCGTAGAAACAGCTATTCAAATGATTCGATTGTTTGCTACCTAATATTTCATTTGTACTTCTAATTCCGAACACTTTTCTAAGTGCGAATGAAATGTTTTTTGTCTTTATTTAGCAATTGTAATTGTTTCTCTTGTTTTCTCCATACACGAATCATTTTCTCTGTTGGTGGTGTCTTCCTGCTGCTTTGTTTCTATATTGTTTTGCATAATTGATCACATTAGTTTATACCTCATATTTTGGTTTTAAGCTCATTATTTCCATTTTTAGAATTTTTTAAGATTTATAAAAGCTAATCCTAAGATTAGGTATCGACGATCGTAGACAAAGAGTGTAGGTAAATCAGGGATATGTCCGCTTGGGTTGAGATAACTTGCATTACTATAAGATGATTTAATTAAAAAATATTTTAATGTTACCTTCGTACCATAAGACGTACCAAAAATTTGATTCCATTTTTGTAAGTAAAATATTAAAACGTTAACTTTACTTAATAATTTTTCGGACATAAATAGGTGTTTTCCGCAACTACCTATTCTATATTAAGTACGTTATTAAATGTAGAATGAGGAAAACGTTAATTAAACTATAGACCACGTATCGATACGTATTAATCCATGTTTGGAAAACCGGCACAAACGGCCGTAAAAGGCCCCTACGGGAAAATGCCAGTTTTACTTATTGCATTTTAGTACTGTTCTGTATTTTTATGTTCAGCAATTTCAATTCACTTTCGCTCGTTAATCGCTGGCTTCCACCTATAAACGATTCAGAAACTATGTTAATATTGTAAATATACACATTTGCCGCGCCGCACAGTGTGCCAAATCCGAGCGCGAGCGCCAGGGGGGGTTTTGAGGAAAAAAAATTAAATTGAAAATTTCGAAAAAAAAAACATATCCACACGATTGTCGATACATGAAACCCTTTAGATCTTGCATATTTATATTTTTTAACCCTCTATATTATTCGCAATTAACGCTTAAACTTGATCGATTTAGAAAACAACGATTTTACAGCATTTCGCGCGCAATGTTAAATAATTTATTACATAGGTTGTAGATGTACTATCAATATAATATTATACATAATTGTTTACAACATAATACTGTCCGTTATGGTTAAAAAATCATGTCTCTAAAGATTATGGAATAAAAGTAAAAAATTTTTGAATATGAATAATATTTTAAATATAAATTTTAACTTTAGATAGAGTTATATAAAAAATTCAAACTCGATGAGGTTTGGGAGTATCACCAAAAATTAGTTCAATGTTTTCTCTAACTGCCCTCAAAATTTCGTATCTCCACTCCTGCATATTTTTGGACTTTTTGATTTTTATATTCGGCGCTACCTATCAAAATTGAGTCGAGCGAACCCGTGTGCAGTATCGCGGAGTCGAGCGCACTATTTTCAAGCAGCACGCATAAACATAAAATAAAAACGCACTTAAACGCACTTGTAAATATTAAAAAAAAAATAGGGCAGTTACAGAAAACCCAGACAAATGTTTCTAGGACAGTGTCAATCCTAATAATTTGCGATTTTCTGAAAAAAAAATA
Source organism: Ontholestes murinus (assembly GCA_963969525.1). Classification (NCBI taxonomy): domain Eukaryota; kingdom Metazoa; phylum Arthropoda; class Insecta; order Coleoptera; family Staphylinidae; genus Ontholestes; species Ontholestes murinus. The sequence continues at coordinate 25,772,808 of OZ018389.1, forward strand.
TTAATCAGAATATTTATAAAATTTGTCTGATATTGTAGAACGAAATTATTTATTTTGTAATGTCTTATTTACTTACTTATTTAAAATGGAAAATTGTTAGTATCATCATCAGTCAATTCGTAGTCAGTAGGTTGTTATGACACGATATGACACTGAAGAGGAAGAAACTGATAAGGATACTTAATTGTTTATAACATAATACTGTATATTATAAGTAAAAAAATCTAATTTCTAAATAGTTTGCAACGAAAGTTCAAATTTTTGAACATGAATAATATTTTAAATATAAATTTTAATTTTAGAAATTGTTATATAAAAAGTGTCAATTGGATGAGGTCTAAAAATATCACCAAAAATTACTTAAATGTTTTCTCCTACTACCCTCAAAATTTCGTATCTCCACCGGTGCATATTTTGGTCTTTTTAATTTTTTTATTCGGCGCTACCTATCAAAATTGGGTCGAGCGAAACCGTGTTTAACTTTAGAAATTGTTATATAAAAAATGTCAATTCGATGAGGTCTAGATATATCACCAAAAATTACTTAAAGGTTTTCTTTAATTACCCTTAAAAGTTCATATCACCACCTGTGCATATTTAGGCTCTTTTTAATTTTTTTATTAGGTGCTACCTATAAAAATTGGGTCGAGCGAAACCGTGTTTAACTTTAGAAATTGTTATATAAAAAATGTCAATTCGATGAGGTCTAGAAATATCACCAAAAATTACTTTAAGGTTTTCTTTAACTACCCCTAAAGTTTCGTATCTCTATAGGTGCATATTTGGGGTCTTTTTAATTTTTTTGATTCGGCGCCACCAAATAAAATTGGGTCGAGCGCACTATTCTCAAACAGCAAGCAATGTGATTTCTACGTTGGCGCCGAACAAAAAAAAATAAAAAGACCCAAAAACGCACTGGTGGAGATACGAAATTTTGAGGGTAATTAAAGAAAACATCAAAGCAATTTTTGGTGATATTTCTAGACCTTATCGAATTGACCCAATTTTGATAGGTAGCGCCGAATAAAAAAATTAAAAAGACCCCAAATATGCACCTGTGGAAATACGAAATTTTAAGGGTAGTTAAAGAAAACCTCAACATAATTTTTGTTGATATTTCTAGACCTCATCGAATTGACAATTTTTATATAACAATTTCTAAAGTTAAAAAAGGTTTTGCTTGACCCAATTTTTATAGGCCGAATAAAAAAAATAAAAAGACCCCAAATATGCACCGGTGGAGATACGAAATTTTAAGAGTAGTTAAAGAAAACCTTTACATAATTTCTAGTGATATTTCTAGACCTCATCCAATTGACATTTTTTATATAACAATTTCTAAATTTAAGCACGGTTTCGCTCGACCCAATTTTTATAGGCCGAATAAAAAAATTAAAAACATCTCAAATATGCAGCGGTGGAGATACGAACTTTTAAGGGTAGTTTAAGAAAACATTAAAGTAATTTTTGGTGATATTTTTAGACCTCATCGAATTGACACTTTTTATGTAACAATTTCTAAAATTACAATTTATATTTAAAATATTATTCATGTTCAACAATTTCATTCCAAATTGTTTAGAAACTTGATTTTTTACTTATAATATACAGTATTATATTATAAACAATTAAGTATCCTTATCAGTTTCTTCCTCTTCAGTGTCATATCGTGTTTGAGAAGCGATGTAAAATTAATTTTATGAAAAACAACTACCAACAGACGCTAAAATTTTTATTATTTGTGAAATGGACACAAATGGCACTGAGTACGAATTGACTGATGATGATACTAACAATTTTCCATTTTAAATAAGTAAGTAAATCAGAGATTACAAAATAAATAATTTCGTTCTACAATATCAGACAAATTTTATAAATATTCTGATTAATATTTTTTTCTTCAGATAATCGCAAATTATAAGGATTAACACTGTCATAGAAATATTTGTCTGGGTTTTCTGTAACAGCCCTATTTTTTTGAATATTTACAAGTGCGTTTTAAGTGCGTTTTTCTTTTATGTTTATGCGTGCTGCTTGAAAATAGTGCGCTCGACTCCGCAATACTGCATACGGGTTCGCTCGACCCAATTTTGATAGGTAGCGCCGAATATAAAAATCAAGAAGACCAAAAATATGCAGGAGTGGAGATACGAAATTTTGAGGGCAGTTAGAGAAAACATTGAACTAATTTTTGATGATACTCCCAAACCTCATCGAGTTTGAATTTTTTATATAACTCTATCTAAAGTTAAAATTTATATTTAAAATATTATTCATATTCAAAATTTTTTAACTTATATTCTATAATATTTAGAGACATGATTTTTTAACCATAACGTACAGTATTATGTTGTAAACAATTGTGTATAATATTATATTGATAGTACATCTACAACCTATGTAATAAATTATTTAACATTGCGCATGAAATGCCGTAAAATCGTTGTTTTCTAAATCGATCAAGTTTAAGAGTTAATTGCGAATAATATAGAGGGTTAAAAAATATAAATTTGCAAGATCTAAAGGGTTTCATGTATCTACAATCGAGTGGATATGTTTTTTTTTCGAAATTTTCAATTTAATTTTTTTTCCTCAAAACCCCCCTTGGCGTTCGCGCTCGGATTTGGCACACTGTGCGCCGTTAATAGTAAGTTGATTAAACTGTAATTATTTCTCCAATAGTGTTTTTTATTGAAATAGTATTACATAATGTTTATTTTTTTGAATGCTATATCATACACAATTATTAATACATTCCAGAGAGGTTTTTTTCTCAATAAAATTCATCATCGATAGCTTCATTTCCAAATTAAAACGAATATTAACACTATGATTAAACATGTATTAAAAAATATATTAAATAACAATACATTTAAAAAGCAAATTGGAAAATGTAATTGTTTTATTATTTTGACAGTAATTTCCATCTCAATTTTTAATTGTTTTTTAAACTTATTTAAATTTTAAGGTGAAGTAAAAATTTGAAAATAAGTAATTGGAGGCTTTCACTTAGTGATGCATTGTGTTAATTTAAAATAAATAAAAAACGATTAATTCTTTAAAGAAATGATACCAACAAATTTAATTGTTTTATTTATTTTGAAGTAAAAATTTGTGTTTATAAATAAAATTGGTGAATTAAAACTTTTTTATGTTATTTTGTTGACTTTATTTATTTAATAATTTCTGTCTATATATTATTTTTATAAGTTGAAACAAAGTTTATATAATATTCTAAGTATCTTATACTGAATTGAAAAATTCACGTAGTTTTTTAACCACAAATAATATTTGTGGTTAAAACATAAGTTAACATAAGTATGGATTAGTACATAGTATCGGTCGCAACCATTCTCTTTTTTAAGTATCTAATATATAAAAACAAGGATTAAAAACAATAAATAAATAAATAACACAACTACAATCGCATAACCTCCTACGGCATCGAATGGCTTTGAATATTTGTGAAATTTTCGCCATCCGTAAGGTAATTACCCAAACATGGGAGATGCCATTAAAGATAATGTTCCTCTTTTACACAATACTGTGTAAGTGTTGAAATCGAGGAAGGTAATTAACGAAAATTAAAATTTAATTACACCTAAACGAAAACGTGCTCGGGGAATTTGCGGGTGTCAATCGTAATTAAACGTAATTTATGAGAGGGAAGCAGAGTCGGTATTGTTATGGCTTCTTGAATTTTGTGAACTTGAGATTCTCGAGGTCGCATTCATAAGGCTATGCAATACGACATTCTTCGGAATAATAGTGCATTGCGAATTATATTACACTCTTATTTTCTAATGTTACCATTTTAATATTATTGTTTTAATAGATTAAGTTTTATTAATAAATATCAGTATGATACATAAAAGTTATTTTAACTTTTTCAAAAAAGGCAGAAATAAAATCTCATTAGTTTAATACGACTAATAAATGCGAGATATTATTTAAAATAGTATAATATTATAACAAGCAATATGATTAACTACTATAACTTAACATTCTCAATAGCTTCTTACTACATGTTTTTATTGTACTTCAAACAGAAAATACATTAAAACAACACTTATATTCTTGATTTAAGAGTTTCCCCTTGATCGTAAAGTTTTTCACTACTATTCATATGTCATTTTATATATACAAAGATCTTATGAATTTTGTAACAATTTTAGTGAGAGTTTGAAGATTATATTTTGTGCCGCCCTGTTAATTTTAGAAGAAAGTAAAATTCTTGGTCATGCATACTTAATTAAGCGCTTGAATCATTTCGGCGGATGCATTGTTAAAGGTGCTTTGTTGTATATGCTTCACGTCTAATTTACCAAAATTATGTTGGTGGAAATTTAATATCCGATTTTTGAAACGAAAGTTTCTCATCCTTTATGAATTATTAATTATTGCAATTGTGCTGGAACATCAGCTTAATTTTAATTAACTATTGACAAGAAAACACAGATGATTTGCTTATATCAAAATTTTGGTAAAAAAATCTGTATAGCGGATCTGCAATAATATTATTCAGGAGCGGTAAATATACATATTACTTCGATAATAATCCTCTGTTCAGTTCAGAGGAACCTAAAACAGCGAACCACGTACATGCAAAAGTCCATAAAAAAGTAAATAAGTAGTGTTAAAATATATAAAGCTAAAAAGAAGTGGGAAATAAAGACATAAATTAGTACAATAAGAGAAAGAGATATCGACAGCTCTGAATATAGATTCCAAGGTTTCCAAATGAGCAGTAGAGAATAGAAAAAGATAGAGGAAAAAAAGCAGCAAAACAAAACGTTGTAACAACAGAATACAAAAATAGAACAAAGGAAGATGGAAACAAGGACAAAACTCACGGAGAAGGCAAATTTAAATAAAGCTAAGAACGATGTTTAAATGGAGGAACCAAAAAGCATGTTTAAAGACTTAATGAGAGAAATGGCAAAATACACAGAAGATCTAAACGAAGAGATCAGAAAACTAAAGAATGAAATCAGTAATATGGAAGAGAAGTGCGAGCTAGAAAAGCAAGAGATGATAAAAATAATTGACAACCTGGAAACAAAGTGGAAAATGGTGATGTGGCCATCATAGTACTTTCCCTATATTTTACTCAAAAACTATGAGGTTTGCGCAAAAAGGCTATTCTTAAAAATTTGTTTATTTTTGAATTCTCTACAATTACTTGTTATATAAATTTCATGTAACTCCAATAGTTTATTAGCAATTGGCAAAAAATATCAAAAAATATGTTTAAATAAAACTTGTTCAGTTTTTCATTCCCTTTAAGTTTAGTTTGAACTTTTATTTTTTATTTTTCATATTTAGAAAAATATCACAAAAAAAAAACAGAAAAACGGCTCGAGTATACATCCACTTCCAGTCTATGAATGTTCACCAAAAGCTTTTCAGTTCCAGTTTATAACGATATAACCTTAAGTTTAAAATTTCATCTTATTAGGATCATTCATTTTTGAGATACAGCGCAAACCGACAGACACACACATAGACACACCTACACGCAGACACATTTTTCATTTTTCAGAAATCAGTGGAATGGACTCAGGGGACCTCAAAACGGATATTTCCGCAAAAATAAAATTTCAAACAAAAATCATGAAAACAATACTTCCCCTATGTATACTAGGGAAAGTAAAAAGTAAGAACAGCAAATGAATAAAAAATAATATCATAGTAACAGACTTAGCAGGAGAGGTAAACCATGAACAGAAGGAAGTCGAGAATTTCACATTACATAGTGAAAACAAATAATACGAGTCAAAGTTGGGACATGGGAAACAAAACAACAAATAATAAGAGCTAAAGGAAATCTAAGAGGGTCCAAGATATACATAAATAATGAAGAAAAAATCGTACAAAAAATAGAGAAATAGCAAGAGAAGAAAAAGCAAAAGAAAAGAGAGTAAGAATAGGATACCAAAAGATAACAATTAACAGAGAGGAGTACGAATAAAAAAGCAACTAATAGAAAAGCAAATAAAAAACAAGACATCACAGCGAGAAAATGGCACAAGAAAAAAACAAGAAAAGAACAAGATTACAGAAAATATAAAATAGCAAATAAAATAGTGGAACACAAAATCAAGATAGCCAAAAAGCAATTCTGGGAGTAGTTCGGTAAGAAACTGAAAGAAACGTTCACAGGAAACCAAAAGAAGTTTTACAGCACAATTAATCAAATGAGGAATAAAAGGACACTAAGCCAACCAAGTAAAATGCCTAACCCTCTCGAAGCTGTAATTTCCAAATACTATGTTTTCTTCGATGATTTCGATTTATCCTTTATTTTGGCACATGAATATTGTTTTACGTTCCTTGATTTTCAATCCAATGTCTGCAAATTCGATTTTTACGAAAGCTTCCTTCACTGTTCTGTCGTTCTCATTGCACAGTCCCAGGTTGAAAAGCATCGGGGATAATCCGATCCCCTGTTTTAGTACAGTGTGTGAGTCAAATTCGTCTATTAGGTCTCTTTCTACTCGTACTCTTCATTTGGTGTTTACCATCGTGGTTCTCACTAGTCTCACTAGCTTAGGTGGTATATTGAAATCAAGCAGGGGGTGTGGGGCGACCGTATGCCTGGAGAACAAGGAGGCGGAGGCTCCTGACCTACCGGCACAGAACTAGGCATTATTCATCTGCCTGATGAAGCCACTGTGTGGTGAAACAATTGTAGCAGTATCTACAAAATAAAGTTAAACTCAAAACGATCGTGTTTTTTCATTATAAGTAGGCATGGCGGCATTGCAGATGCATGTCAGCAGATGTAGGGCCGCCCATGACCTGCTGAGCCCAATAATTCGAGGCTGGACGAATCGTCACTGGGGGATGGGCAGGTACATCGTCACTGTGGCAAAAGCTTGTCTGCGTGGGGCTCGCCTACAAGAAGGATAGTGTGGGTGGAGCTGGGGGATATGCATCTATTAGTGTTATATCTCCTCAAATTGTGGTCGGGTGGCATTCAAGGACTGACTCGTCGTTGCGGCGGATTTAAATGCCAATGCAACCCAGTCGTCCTCCATCCAGGAAACACCGGAGGTACATTACTGGGAAAGAAAGATACATCGAGCGTGTACGGCAGCAGGCCCTAGGATCGGTAGAAGGAGAAAATCGGTGTACTGAGATAGGAGGTTGCAGGAATGCAACCGAAGGTGGACAGAGATGGAAGTGATAGCGGCGGTAAAGAGGTAGAAAAGACCGATCGGTTGCCAAACGAGTTGATGAGGGCAATGGCCCA